>SRMA01026977.1:149997-428244 GCA_007224835.1 Danionella cerebrum
TATATATATAATTTTTTTTTTTTTTTTTTTTATTTTCAACAGACAGGACAATAGAGAGAGACAGAAAGAAAGGCGGCAAGAGAATGGGGTGGGATGGAAAAGACGACCTTATAGCATCACTGAAGTTCTAAAAATGTACATGTGCTTCTCTTGAGTGATCAAAAAACAATTGTAACATTTAATATCAGGCAAAATAAGTAAAATATAAATAACTGAAATCTTCATTTAGTCACCTTCATACCCTTGGGGTCACGAGGGTCTGCTGGTATCCAGCTCACTTTGGGAGAAAGGTGGGGTACACCCAGTTACTACACCCAATTGTAGTAACTGAAATGTTTTTAAATAAATTTAGTGTGTTAGGTCTTTTGCAATAAAGTGGGTCACCTTTGCTGCTGGAGCTACAACTGCTCTACAAAGAATAACAAATACAGTGGTACCCCGAGATACGAAATCAATCCGTTCCAGGGTGACGTTCGTATCTTGAAAAATTCGTATCTCGAAGCAAGTCTTACATGTAAAACGTCTAATCCGTGCAACGGCTCTCAGAAACAACAGTATAAGTAGATATAAAATGGATAACCAGAGAAAAATCAAGTAACGTTTCTTCAATCCTTAAATCTACAAATTGTTTGTGTAATAAAAGATAATAAAACAGAATAAAACACAAGCAAAACACGTAACATGTACATAAATGTGAAACCTTACCTTGAGAGTGAGGCGATGTGTCGGAGGAGGTGGAACGGATGCAGAAAACATTACAGCACTACGTATGAAAGTTAACTTTCTCGAGATATTTCACGAATTACTGACACCAACACGGTTTCAAACACAAGCGTACCGAGCCTACTGGAGAGAGAGCTTCTGAGAACGAGTCACAGGGTTTCTCTAAGTTTTGCTACAGAACAGCACTTTCCACGTTATAAACGTTATTTCTTTTACGACACCTTGACTCTAACATTTGTTATAGTACATTATTGGAAATCTATTCATAATGTTTCGCTTGATTTAAAACTGATTTAAAGTATGTTAAGACTCATCAGCCCCTCAAAGCACACTTTCTTCAAAGGGAGAAAGGAGCGCCTGGACCCGGAAGCGCAAGTGGAAAATAAAGCAGAAATGTTGGTTATTGTTCGTATCTCGAATTTTTCTTCGTATCTCAAAGCAAAACATTCCCCGCAAGACTCTAAGCTCCCCAATCAAGCCATTTTCTGTTTGGTTGAGGACAAACTCTTGTTACACTTCGGAAACCAATGAAAACTGAAAATCCTCCACTTGCCCGTATATGCAAATGAGCTGCTTCATTGAGATGATGCATTTTTTGTGTTTTTTTTTTTCTGTCTGGAAGAAGAATCATTTGATGCTGAAAAGCTAAAACATTTCTGTTCAGATTCATGCTTTTAAAATCTTTAATGTTTTTTTTTTTTGCTTCTAGTTGTGACTTAACATGATTTGTCATCTTTTTTGCAAACCACTTTGGATAAAAGCATCTTCTGTTTTGTTAGATCTATACACAAACCTCGCATCGTGCATTCTGTCAAGCATCAAGTTCTGGAAACCAAAGTGTTGGGTGTTGCTCTGTCCTCAATGGTTTATAGTTTGGCAAAGTATACAGCATGACATAATGCATGGCTTGACCGAATGAACACCAATTTAAACTGGGGCTGGTTGATGATCAGCTTAGTAAATTACTGCTCGTAAGATTCTGAACTGAGGTGCCCCGAGGTGAACTTGTAACAGTGTGTCATTGTGCTGCTCTATGCTACAGGTACATGGTAAATGCTTGTGCAGGCATCGCACGGCTGGGGATCACTGTGAGAGATGTGGCAATCTTTACAATGACCGGCCTTGGAAACCAGCCAATGGTTTAACCGGGGAAGCTAATCAGTGTGTTGGTAAGTTTATAGCTTTTTTGCATCCCTTACATTGTTTATTTTTAAATATGCCATGGTCTGTCTGAAACTGGATTTTAACTATCTTTAACATGACATGTGGAGCATTTAAGTGACATTTATCTTGATTTATAAGAGTAGATCTAGCCATGGGTGTTCGTGAACAAAAAGTTGTTTGTTTGAACTGTTTTTTTCATGCCAGTGATGAAGTCACAGGGTTACGTCAAGGCAGAACCTGAAACGCCCGATTTCCCTTCCCTGAAAGTGACGCGTTATCCACAAAAATGTGAAAATGCACCAATTGCAACAAATTAAGCAGTTAAAAATACTTTAGAGAACTCTAATCAGCAAAACAAAAGTGATCATAACAGTCGAGTATAGCCCCGACTACACCACTGCTGCTAAGTATATTTGCCGCAACCAGTGTAAACACTGATGCACTTCGTTGACAATGGTTTGAATACTGGTAGGGGCAGCCTCATTTTTAAATGTATTTTTTTGTTAATATTTTGCTTGAATGTATTTACTCACAAAATAAAACAAGACCTTATTTCATTGATAATTTAATTGTTTATTGAACCTGTCATGGTAAAGTGCGTTACATGGAGGAATCAGCCAACGAACACGGTCACAACTCGTTTATTACTCGTTTATTATTGGATTCAACAGTAGGGGAACATCTAGTTGCAGGCTCTACTAGCTGCAGGACGGAGAGTGGAGAGGACGCTGGCGTTGAATGTTCACCGCTTCTCTGCAAATCCGTTCAACCTGTAAAATATACTGCAGATCCAGTTAACACTGCAGTTTATATACAGGGGCTACTATATCTGATGGCCCCTGTTCTGGATCAGCTAAGCTAACGCTTCTGCTAGTTGCTTCTTCGGCATCTCAGAGTCCCATCAATATCCTCAGCTTCTACATTCAAGTGGATGTCTGCCCGTGGACTACCATCCCCGTGGAAGCTGTGGATTATCCTGGCGTGTGTAGCTGTTACCCACCGTAGCTCTACAGGATTGTGGCTAACCGCTAGCACCCGGAGACCCCACGACAACAGCGCTCCGTTAAAACAACAGGATCTACCGTGCCGGCCACGTTACATCCACAGGGGATCAGGTCGCTGGTTTATTTTGTCTAAACTCCGGCTCCTCCATGACACCACACTGGTCCGCAGCACGTCTTGTATTTCAAGTGCGTCATCAGCTGCGACGTCATCAGAGCACCGCCACTTCGGATACAGATAAAGTTGGGAATCATCGGCCTATCGGAAAACCCGGAGTGGAATACAGCGTTCTCCGCCCTATACACAAACTAGATTCCATAACACACATCACATTTGAACAACTAAATGTTCAGTCACTTTCCAATAAATCCGGACTTATTCATGACTACATCCTGGAAAACGGAATAGACCTTTTGTGCCTCACAGAGAGGTTTTTTCAGCGCTCAATGAAGCCTGCCCCTCAGGGTACTTGTACCTGGATAAGGCCCGTACAACTGGCTGAGGTGGGGGTCTTGCAGTTTTTCACCGCAGCAACATAGATCTGTCCCCTTTGTCTGTCCCAGATTTCTGGTTTTTAAATGCACACACCCATTTTCTGCAACAATAGCACTCATCTATAGACCCCCAAAACCACAGCCAACATTCATCTCCGACATACATGGTTTTCTCATTTCACTCTGCACATTACACACAAACATTCTGATCGTTGGTGACTTCAACAACCACATGGACTCTCCCAAAAACAAACTCACCTCTGACTTCAAACAGGTCCAGGATTGCCTCAACCTACAGCAACTCGTACATGGTCCCACACACAGCAAAGGCCACACACTGGACCTAGTCATCACTAATTCCCTCTCCATCAGAAATCACAATCAAAATACCCTTGTCTTCTTATTTCACCAAACCAAAATGACACATAACCTTCAGGAATATAAAGATCATTGACAATACTGCCTTCACTCATGACCTTCATTCTCTTTCAAACCCTTCTCACTCCTCAGTTTTGGACCCCGTGGACTACTACAACAACAGCCTTAGTAACATCCTGGACACTCATGCTCCATTAAAAACCCGGACTGTTTCATTTACCCGTTCAACTCCCTGGTACACTAAAAACCTTAGGGACATGAAAGGTCTGGCCGTGTTCTGGAACGTGCCTGCAAAACATCTGGTCTGACGGTGCATAAGTTGGATTACCGGGAACATCGGCGATCTTATGAAATTGAGTTTGGCTCTAAATATCAGATTTGGATGAAGCCAGTTGTACATAAAAGAGCTGCTTGATGACGCTTATCCCACATTTTTTTTTAATCATTTTTTTATAGCGACGATATGGCAAGTGTTTCAAAGGATTATTAGAGTTGGTGTAAGTGATCATGTTGTCCTCTGTCTTTGTCTCTAGAGTGTAAATGTAATGGCCATGCAGAGAGCTGCCGCTTTGATGAAACCTTGTGGTTGCGTTCGGGTCGGCGGAGCGGTGGTGTGTGCGTGTGCCTTCACAACACAACTGGGCGTCACTGCCAATACTGCCAGAGTGGCTTCTTCCGGGACCCTGAGAAGCTTCCTAGTGCTCCGGATTCCTGCAGACGTAAGTGAAGACCACTTGTACTGTTGAGTGAACGCATTCAAATCTTCTTTCTATGCGGGTTCATTTCAAGTTCTACTGAGATGCTTTGAAACAAGCAGCATTTTACAATGTCCAGAATTGATTATCTGTTATCAATGATTCCTAACCAGCCGTCCCGGGATTGGTTCAAATCATTGGACCCTCATTACTCCAGATATCTAAGGAAAGGCAAACCTCCATGCATCAGCTTACACAAGCTCAGGACATCCAAAGACTGCGGTGGCCTGGAGCTACCAAACGCCAACATGCAAAAAGCACATGACTCTGCAGCTACCCACAGTAATTGAACAATTTATTGGGTTGACAACCCCGAGGTTACTATCCAAAATCTATAAATTACTGTTAAAAACAGACAATATTGTATGTCTCCCCACTACTAAATGGAATGAAGTGTTATCCGTAAATGAAAATGAATCATTCTGGAACCGGATTTGCTTAACCTGTTAACACCCACCCCTCTTTTTGAGAATTTGGCCGAAAAAGACATACCCAAATTAAAATGGCTGTAAATCTCACATTTTTAGGATTAAATTAATGTCATTGGTGTCGTTTAAAAGGTGACCCTTTCTAGTTTATCACGAAAAAGTAAGGAACTGGATACTTTAAACAAAACTAAAGTTATAGGTTCACAAACTTTGTAGAAATTGAAGTGGAGTTTATACAATGTTTTTCAACTAGAATACAAACATTTGAATGGGATTGTTGTCACCTTATTATTATTATTATTATTGTTATTATTGTCTATTACTGTTAGTTGTGGTGTAATTATAATATAACTACTTTTATCACCAAAGCCGACATAAATAAACATTTCATATCTTACCGATCAGCTTCAGGATCCAATCCTCAGTCCACGCTGCCATCCCTTTCTTCTGAACTCTGAAGTAATTTGTCTCTTTCATCATCGATGGATGGGCACTGAATCTCTTCCTAAATATCCTCTATGCGCAAAAACGTCTTCTTCGAGGCCATAGTATCAAAATTATGAACAAATAGCATCAACAAACGGCGTCTAGTGAGATTCTCTGTGCGCTCTCGTGCGTCATGCTGAGGATCTGGAAACCACTTCTCTGTTTGCGCATCCCAAATTACCCGGTGTTCGTGCTGAGAAGTGTGGCGGTATGTCCCCAGAAAGCTCATCTCATTGGCTAAATGACCCGTCAATCTGTTTGGAGTTTAACGCGATTAGTTGGCTGTTCACACGTGTGAAAAAAAAGACCCACATTGGCCTTCGCTTTCAAAGGCTGACCAAGTCTTGTTTACTGGCTTGCTGATTGGCCAATTCTGGTCACTGACCTGCAAAGGTAGTCTCAATGTGTTCACGAGGCTCTAGTGAATTGAAACCTACATTGCTTGACGGCTTTATTCTACAATGGATGCCAAAACAACAGGATGAATCGCAGACTTTTTTTTCTTCTGTAGCAAACGAAAAGTGAATTGTTGGGCTTTTTATGTCTTTTTCTCGTGGTAAACACGTTTTTGGAGTACCAGCTTGGATGCATTTTATTCGTTGGACTGTTATGAGTACAATGCTATAAGACACTTTACAATTCAGTGGTTGTGTACCTGAAGAGACCTCACAAAAGGTAGGCATCGCCATTTTGCTTTTGTTAGGACTCTTTACACAAACTGTTGTCACTGTGGTGTGTTAAACCTATAATGCTTTATAACACCTGAAACATGAGAATTCAGCTTTCAAATGATATATAGTTTGCTTAAAAATAGTGGGTGCAATTAGGCGATCTTTCTGTACATGTCATTTCCAACACGTGGGCGGGACGGTGGGTGTTAACAGGTTAAACACGTTTAAAGCATCTACAAACCCAAATTTACAACTAATACAATATAAAATACTTGACCGAACTCACTACACAGGTCAAAGATTGTTCCAGATGGGTCTCTCGGACACTAACTTCTGCCAACACTGCACTAACAATACAGTTGACCACTATCTACACGCTCTTTGGTCTTGTACACCAGTGCAAAAATTCTGGCAAGAAGTCTGCTGTCAGCTAACATCATGGGTTAACCACCTCATTTCACCAACTCCAGCACTGTGCTTGTTGGGTGACCTAGACAGTACACGGTTAGAACTCGAGGCTAGAAGACATCACTATTAATTATTGAGAAATCTTGCCAAGTCAAGATTTTTTTTGCATTGATCTAGGAAGTGTTTAACTACTCTTTGCAGACAAGTGACTATTTTTGGTTGACATAAATAGTTTGCTGCCTCTCTTAAAGTTTCGTCAGGTCACAGCTACGCTAAACGATGTTTGAAGGGCTTGATTTTGACCAAATTCTTGCCACCTCGGCGAGCACAAGAAACTTGTGTTGAAACGTTTGAGACGTTTGATCAGTACTATGTTTTTGACCTGGACTAGGATGAAAGCCATTAATCTGAGATTTTGAAAAGCAGCTTACCATGGCATGTGAAGTATCTACACATTCATCTCTTTGCGGTGTGTACTTAAAGCAGTGTTTGAGTACGTGTTTATGGGCGCTGCTGGGCTTGGATGATGTCAAAATTCAGGAACTCTCCTGATCAGTGAACATGTCCGGTATCGTAGCATGCACACTTTGAGGAGATGTTTGCCTGGTATTGAATGTTGTTGCTGTTCGGAATGCTAATGGCTCGAACAACACGTCGAGACCTGTGGAATAACAAGAGCATTGATGGGATCTCAGCTGTGTGTGAGAGCATGCTGTGAATGTGAAGAGAGACAGATTAATCATCAGATGACACCATGAAGTCTGCAATAATTGACTGCATCAGTCTGGTCTGGAAGATCTGGAAGTCTTCATTCTTCTTTCCTGAGTCATTCAGAAAGTCATTAGATGGCAGCGAGATGCATTAGGTTTGCTCAGAGCCTCGGGAAACTATGGGCACCATTACTAATGCTTGGTAAGGAGGGAGGATATTTTGCTAATGTGAGGAACTCTCTTCCTGTCTGGTTTGCAGCTTGCACGTGTAACCCGGTTGGCTCGGCAGACTGCAAGGCTGAGAATGGAGACTGCATCTGCAAGCCAGGAGTGGCCGGGCCAAACTGTGACCAGTGCATGCTGGGATACTGGGGTTTCCACGAGTATGGTTGCATGCCATGTCAGTGTGCTGGTGACTGCGACCCTTACACTGGAGACTGTATGATGAGGTATTGACATTTTTGCTGAAGTTTCATAAGTTTCTCTGTAGTTTGGTCAAAATGAGTTTTGTTTTAACACCATTAGATAATCACAGACATCAAAATTATAAGGCTCATCGGAATAGAAGTGGCCTCATGACATGTCGAGCATTTTAGTGGCTTTTATTGTGATTTATAAGAGTGGATTGAATCAAAAATCAAAACATGGACGTTAGGGGTGTGACGAGACACTTATCCCACTAGATAAGATAATTTTTTTATTTCAGTGATTAAATACAAACGATATAAAGTGTTTATTCTACAGACATTCAAAAAATGTAAAAAATGAAGATGTATTTGCACTCTTAAACCTTTATTTTATTAGTTCCATACTGTGGTAAACAACATGTGGTAAATATTTTGGCATGACGGTAAGTAATTCCACAAGAAAACTAGAAATAGAATAAAGAAATGCATTACACAAATATTCCTTTAAGTGCGGTCAATAAACATGGGGTTTAGTCTAACTAGTTTGAGCATATTTAAGCAGCTAGTAGATGGTTATAATGACCTACACAGAAGTACCCATAGATTATTCAAAAGAATAGAACCACTCCGTCATTAATATGTCAACGTATAATGTAAAAAAGAATTGATAATATGTGGGCGGAATACAATGTTGAAACAATGAAAGCAGCAGTTGTCTCATCGTTTGACCCACAAGTCGCTAAACTGAAACTCACCTGAACTGACGCTGCTATGATGCAAATTAGGTTTATTTTGGTAAGTAAAATAAATTACTATATACCCGGTACAGGATTATTATTTAGCCGAAAACCATCTAATGTCCACCGCTTCTCTCAAAGTGTCTCTAGCTCAGTCCATACAGCACGGTGGAAACACTTCAGATCAGATCAGCCAATAAAACGAGGTGCTCCACGCAACCCTTCTCTCTGATTGGTCATGGCGTAATGAAGTCATTTCTTTAGTGGCTCATTAATCTACAGTTCTAGTGTATTTATTCATTCTTCTGGAGTTGAATTATCCGTGGCTAGTGAGAAAGTGTTTGGGACTAAAGCCGCGGATGCCATGTGGTGAAGGTGCGTTTGCATCTGATTGGGGATCAGATTCTGGCTCCTAGACGTAATGTTGTATTAAGTTTCCTCCAAACGTCATAACATCATCTATCAATATTGTTGCTCATAATTAATCACTCTATTCTCTCTCACATCTTCGTTGACTGTCACATAGTTACTTTGCATACAAGTCATGAATATGCAAATCAGTAACCAATAGGTGAGTTACTGGAGAGTAGTTACAAAGTTTTCCAAAGGAAAAGCTCAGCCCATTTCTAGAGTAAGCCTAAGCTAGACAGTTAAGAGATTTAATGTGATTTCAATTGAAAAAAGAGACTTTTTGAGTAAAAGAATCACTTTATTAACATTTAAACAACGTCATGACCCCTTTTAAGCTTAACAAATCAAAGTTTTAATGAGTAAATCTCTATTTACTATGTTCGCTGTAACTCTCAACATTGTTCCGTTCTACCCTGTGCTTTAAGTGATACTCAGTACCTGCCTTTCTCCTGAAGCACAGGTGTAGTTCAGGGAGAACATGCACCTGCACGTTTTGAAAAGGCAGTATATGTCCCCTCTAGTTTTTACTGTCCAGAATACAGGGGGTGTGGACACCGGTGATGGAAAATATAAGAGCTGCACTGCCCTTTCTTTCTATATCTATGTTTTTTTGGCTCAAACAGTCACTCAAGCTGAAGTTTCTTTCCCTCTATCGATCTAAAATCATATTTTGGTTGATGGAATTCAAGCGAAAGCATCAATGGCTGTTCCCAGGGTCACACTATCTGAGTGACGTGCACCTGGCGTTTCACACAGTAGAGCTTGGTTATCGGTGAGCCACTCCTATCCTTCTGGATATTAAGTCCTGTTAGCTTCACAGATTTCTAGTCTACATTAATAAATCTCTGTGTGGCAAACTGTCAAAAAACAGAACATAAGAGACTTCTTTCGAAGACAAACATAGTGTAAGTTAAACCAAGAAACGCATTAAATATTTTTAAAACCCTGAAACCCACATAGCTGCTATCTCTGACACATTTCATTTAATAATGCATAAATAACAGGAATAAAAGGCTTATATAGATGTTGAAGATGTATTCTTTTTGGTTCTTAATATTGGTTATTTTCATGTTTTTTTGTGTGTTGAAAGGTAGCAGCTAAAAATACACCACCAATAGATTTTTGGGTGAAAACATAAACTATAAGTTACAAACTAATTATACATACCGTATTCTTATGCTAATGTGGCCCTCGGTGAAAATGAGAACACCCATGTTCTTTAGTAATGCACTGGGTATTATGTATGTATAAAGAGCAGGGAGTTGGAGAAGGGGGGGGGGGGTGTATTTCAGAGTGTTAAGTAGTCAACAAAGTCATCTATTACTAGACACTAACCTTTTAGCAAATATTCTGGAGGATTTAAATGGGAAAGGTCTTTGCGGACCATTTTAGGGTGGGTATACGTTACATTACATTATACGTTACACGTAAATCTAACGTAACCCAGGAGGGTTATGTTACATTTGATTCATTGTTTCGTTTTAGCACCAAAATATGAGGAAATGGAAATATTATTAGTATCACACAAACCATTTGAGCAAAGAAATGAATGAGAAATGGTGATCCACCCATCACCCTGTTTGCTTTGTGTTTGTTTGTTTGTTTGTTTGTCATACACAGGCCAGATCTGGATCTCAACAGCAGTGCAGAAATTCATCTGTTTCGAACAGAAGAGCTCTTCTCAGCCCTCACTCATCCAGGTATTAAACTCCAGCCGTGGGTCTGATAACAGTGTCGTCTTGTTCTCATAACAATGCAATAGTCTCATTCTGATGCGCTGCTGTAGAAGTCACACAGAAACACTCGAAACGGATTCTTTTTCTGCTCGTTTTCTCTACAGACAAATGTACCTGCAAACAGCAAGCTCTAGGAAACGGTAAAATGTTCTGCAATGCAAAACATGCGTATGGTAAGCAGCACACACTAATTCTGTGCCCTGACAGCCCCTCAGTGTTAATCATAGGTGCCTGCATTGCAGCAGTGAAGGTGCGAGTGCTGGGTGCTCATGATAAAGGCTCTCACGCAGAGGTGGATGTAAAGATTCTGAAGGTGCTGTGGGATAACACGCACATCAAACTCACTCGGGGAGTTCGAACCCTCTATCCGGAGTCTTGGACCTCACGAGGATGCACCTGCCCCGTGTTATTTCCAGGTGAGTTCTTGGATTTCTATTAGGTAAGCGATTAGTCGAATGCAAGCCTATGCAGATTCCCTTCACGATTCTGTGGAATGAATTTAACTGCATCAGATGTGCTCAGCGAGCCACAGAGCTGATGTGTTCAACCAAAGTGGTGAACCGCACAGATTCAACAGTATTGGGAAACAATACACCGAGATACAGTGCGATGAGAGAGAGGTTTTCTTTTTTTTTGTCCTGTTGGATGCAGTATCCAACCTTTCTGGGTATGGCTCTCAGAAACAACCGTAGATGTAGAAGAAAAAAAATGAAAACCAGAGAAAAATCAAGTAACGTTTCTCCAATCCTTAAATCTACACATTGTTAATGTAATAAATGATAATAAAACAGAATAAAACGCAAGCAAAATACGTAATATGTACACAAATGTGAAACCTTACCTCGAGAGTGAAGCAATGTGTCGGAGGAGGAACGGATGAAAGAAAACATTACGGCACTAAGTATGAACGTTAACTTTCTCGAGATATTTCACGAATAACGAACACCAACACGGTTTCAAGGACAAGCGCAGACAGATGGAGAGAAACGCTTCTGAGAACGCGTCACAGGGTTTCTCTAAGTTGTGCTACAGAACAGAACTTTCCACGTTGTAAACGTTATTTCTTTTTACGACACCTTGACTCTGTTGTTCGTATCTCGAATTTTTCTCCCTATCTTGAAGCAAAATATTTCCTGAGAGACCTTTCATATCTCGAACATTTCCTAACTCGAAGCATTCGTATCTTGAGGTACCACTGTAATCCCTTGTCTTGCGTATCAGAGGGGCAAATATTTCTTGCGAGAGAAACTGTTCTCTGCCATTTTGTTTAAAATCACTCCCTGTCAAAAATTACTCTCATTTTTGTTAAGAAAGCTTGTGTACTTTTCGTCATAATAGAGATATATGTAGTTTGTCAGCATCTCGTTATTGTCATGAGAAAACGGTTCGTCATCTAAATATTTTTGTAATCGTCGTTGTCGACAAAAACAACACTGTTGATGTCCATTTTTTTTTTACCTGTGTTCTTGGATTTTTTTTTTCCTCTATCGTCGTTTTCTTTTTACCTGTTTCCCTGTGCTGCAGAATGCATCTGTTGTACCATAAACACCATCTTCAGGCAGGGAGAGTCATTGCATCAAATATTTCTGCCCATCCGAAGATGAAAGGACTTTATTTGACAATCTGATGAGAGAAACATGCATGGCACCCTGCGTAACAGCACGTACATGTACAGCACAATTGTGTCTCTGGTGTCTGGCCAATTGAATCAAGCGTGTCTTTTAAATGTTTTAACAAAGCATTAAATACAGAGAGAGAGACGGCCACAAGGGCGTTTATTTAAACCGGGCGCACCTAATAAATAATTAAAATGAAGAGTCACTTGTTCTCGCTGGTCAAAGGGGAGTCCTCCGGGGTGGCCTCACTATGTTTAGTCCAGTGGCAGGTAATCTTCCACATTGTGCAGATTATGGACATTTTTTTCTTATCGGATATAAAGTTTACCCTAGTCAGTTTTTTTTAAATGCACAGTTCCAAAATGTATGTGCACCTTGCCGTTTCCATCCAGGGTTTTTTAATGTAGGTGAAAAAATGGGTGTATGGAAGCGCAGCTAGTGTGAGTAAGAGTGCGCACCAGTCAGTTTAACCTCTTAAGCTCCGCACACACAGGCTACAGCTGTGGTGATAACTTAGCACAGATCGTAGAATCTGAAATAGAGATTAGATCAAATCAGTAGCATTTCTGTCCAATAGGATCAAGGAGTTTCCAGATTGAGACCAAATATTTTCTATTAAACACATGTTGTGTGGCAAGGCCAATGGACTGAGACATTCATATTTTGTGGGCTGATATTGTTCGGAATTACCGGTATATATATCGTTCCACTTTATTTTGAATAAACATATAGTTCAGAGATAAAGAAAAGCCCACTACAACTCTGGAACCAATCAGATCAGTGCTAGTCGAACAAAGTGACTTTTTTTTTTTTCAAAATCAATGTTTCTTTGTAACCGTGTCACACTGAAAGAGTAACAAACCAGATTTGTGCATTATAAATGAAATTAGATAATTCTAGATCGATATTAAAGAGCTGTTTGATGCGTGACTCAAAGAACTGAACCTGTTTGTTTGTTTTTTAATACCTAATCGTTTTCACACAGGACTGGAATATCTGGTCATTGGGCAGGAGGATGTGAGGAAAGCTCGTCCAGTGGTTAACATGAAGAGTGTGGTCAAGCCGTGGAGGGTCAGCTTGAGTCGGAAAGTACATCAGCTGCTAAAAACCAAATGTAACTGAGGAACTAGAGAAAAACCCATGTTTCCTAGCACTTTCATAGACTTCTTATGATTTCATAGAGTGTATTGTGATGATCAGTCCTCACCATCTGAATCATACTAATGCTTCCATTGTAAAGACAGCTGTGTGGCGTGTTGAGCTGTCAGAGAAATACTAGCACTGTACACAATGTATAAAATAACTGTATGTATGTGAATATTTAAGATATGCAGTTTTTTATTTCTTGAACTGACCTTGTGTATAGCATGCTTTTTGTACAGAGGAAAATATAACAACTTTATGTTGTCATTTGTGTGTTTTTTTCTACTTATTTCTTTCCAATGAAATTAGTGTAATACAGACCAAGACCACAAGATGTCAGTCTACAAACAAAAAATATACAGCATATAGTTTCACAAATAAATGCATAAAATAAGAAGGTTAATTAAAGAATTGAATGAAATACAGTTGGTTTAAAAATAGGGGTTAAGAATGTAGGTGAAAATATGTTAAACTCAAATTAGTGTTTTCCACTCGAATATGTTTAAAATGACTTTGAAGATCTGCAATCCACTGCAATAGTTTGTACATTTTAAATTACTTAATAACTAAAATAGATTTAATAAAAAAAAACACAAATTGTACATTTTGTTAGAAATTTTCAGAAACAAAACCCTTAGCTTTAAAACGTCTAAAGAATTACTAAAAAGTGTTGTTAGTATTTGAAAAGAACACAATATCTTAATATCTGGCGACGAATCAGAGCCATTTTACATATTACTAAATATTTGTTGTACTATTTATGCCGTTAATGCTGTAATAATGCAGTGTAGATGACTTTGAAATCAAAAGAACACTGGTTTGATCCCCAGCTCCACTGGGAGTCGAAGGTGGGATTAGTGTTGATACTCCCCCTAACCTGTGATAACCCTTACTGTAGTGGTCTTGAGAAAGTCACCAGTTTCCTCGCAGTTATGGCTGCCCACTGCTCCAGGTGTGTGTTCACGGTGTTTGTTCACTGCTGTGTGTGTGTGTATGTGTGTGTTTGTGTGTGCACTTGGATGGGTAAAATGCAGAGCACCATGTACTTGTGCTCCATACTTGGTCCGAATGTCACTTTCACTATATGCGACCTTACAAATAGCATTTTAAGCTTGTACTCAACACACATTTGATGTTAACGAAGTACATAAGTGTGCTGCACAATTTGGTATTAAAAAGACTGACGTATAGCAATGGCTTTTTAGCATTTTGGTAAATAGCATTAAACCCAACTCTAGTAACTTAATAAGCTTAATTAACCTAATTTAATCAAACCATGCAAGTAAAAACCGTAGAGAACCAACAATTATATAAAAATAACTTTATAAAATATTATAAATAATTTAAAAATGAAAAACAAAATTTATAAATACATGTTAATAAATACATAAAAATATAAACCAACAATTTCTTAAATGGAAGAATAATATGGTGATAAAAAAAAAAATAAAAATTCTTATGTGGTGAATATATGGCAGACCCCCATGGCCCTGAAAGGGAATAAGCGGGTTGGAAAATGAATGAATACATTAATGAAATTTGTACAGAAGTTTTTTTTTTATCCGAAAACGTTTGCGTTTTCAAAAATGTATTATGAAAATGCACACAAATTTTCATTTTGTATTATGAAAATGCACATTATTCGCAAAAAATTGGATTTCTGAATATCAGGCAACCTCTCGTGGTGGGTGGAGCTAAAGCTGGTCCACGATGCCCCGCCCCGCCAACATCCGCGCCTCTGTCAGACGCGGAGATTGGCGTGCCGCTATGTCGCTTTCCGCAATGAGGACGCTTCAGGGATTACCGTAAACTAAGGAAGAAAAAAAACATGTCCGAAGTACGGAAATTCACCAAGCGCTTGAGCAAACCCGGGACAGCTGCGGAGCTCAGGCAAAGTGTGTCTGAAGCTGTGAAGACGTCCATTGCTGTGGTTAGTAACTGAAGACTCTCTCTCTCTCTCTCTCTCTCTCTCTCTCTCCCTCTCCCTCTCCCTCTCCCTCTACCCCCCCCCCTCGCGTTCTCAACATGTATTAAATGGTTTCGATGTCACATCAGTTTGTAGAATGTAGGTAGGCGGCTCTCTTGGTTTTGAAAATGGCTCTTCATTCATAAATGGAGCTCATGAGTACATTACCGGTGTCAGCCAGAGCTTACATTCCCCTTTGATGGATTTTTGGCACGTGCTAGATTGCTGAGGCATAACGTCTCGTCACACCAGCCCTTAAACATCTGTCTGTAGTATCCCCTAGCCCAGTTCCAGGAACAGTGGTCAAGGAAATAGAGACTTCGGCAGATTTCTGTTGAAAATATTTTTTTAAAGGGACGCAAATGTGCTTTCCTTCGTTTCCTGTTTAGAGAAAGACATTGTTCTGTATCTCCTGCTGAAACCACATGGAGCATCCTTAAGCCTTTGTGGAAGGAGGCTTGTGCTCATGCACCAATCCAAGGGTCGAACACGTGCTTTCTTTTTATGATGAATGGTGTGACACCAGAATTGGAGGAGCATGCATTTATAGAAACATGGGCTTTTTAGTGAAATCCCAGCAGAGAAATTGAAGGTGCCGAGGACGTCCATAACTGTTATAATTCTAGAACGAAAGCATTGCCTGCCTGAGGTTGCCAGAGAGACAGACAACAATTGGCACACTATGGAGATTTCCGAGCCACTGTGTTTCCCTCGAGAATACCCACAGGCTGTCCTCATTCACTTCCTGTGTCCTCTGTAAGTGCTAAATGAAGTATTTGTCTCATATTTCCTCCCATGTGCCACATGCACACTGCACATATTTGTCCAAACTCGTTAAAAGAGTGAGATCTTTATAACCAGCGTTGACTGAGAAGTATTTCAATCACAATCAAATCAAAGTTTGTTTTTAAAGCGCCTCACCCCAATACCAATGTTCAACAGGGTGCTGGGTAAGAGGAAGTGAGGCATGCTTGGTGAAACAACAGGCCAAACACCAAAGATGGTAAAATAAATTACAATAGAGCATACAAAATGTAAAAGTGCCAAGGAATGCCAATCAGCGAACCAATGAGCCATCAACAGGATGTTGTGTCATGCTTTTCCTTTCGAATACAGAAACGCATCACCGGTGGCATAATATTATAAGGTACTATGCCCCGTACAGATTTAAAAACAAAGTATGGACTTTGTACTTGATCAGGTTTGAACCCCTTAACAGCCACCCCTCGTTTCCTCGTTTCCTCCGGGTACTCCGCACAAACCCAAAAACACGTGGTTAGGTAAATTGAATCATCTCAGTTCTCCTTAGGTGTGAAGGTGCTCCTCTGTGTAAATATCCAATCAGCGAGCACTGAAGTTAGAGGAGGCTGGGACTTTGCATGTTTCTCACAGCCAGAGAAGAACGTTTAGCGCTGAGGAGACGGAGTTTGCTTTTTTGTTGGATATGCTTATTATCTAGATTATGACACATATAAAAAAGAACGTAAATAAAAAATTACAATTTGCTAAGCCATCAGAGTCGAACTGAACCGTGAGCTTTGTGAACCGTTGCATCTTCACAATTCGAAAACAAGCGTCTTTCATTTAAAATGTCAAAATTAAATATCCTAAAACTCCATTTGTGGCTTTTGCACTTTATTTTACATGAATAATACCCTGATTTATGTTTTATGTAGTTAAGTAAATATCAAAATAATTGTTAGTCTCTCTCAGCACTATTTTGAACATCTCCTAGAATGATAAACCCAAATTAATGGAGTACATGGACTTTTTCTTTTTTTTCCTCCTTCACATAGATCTACTGGAATGATTCATTTCATAACATTCCAGTCGCTAGTCATCAACATTAATATCAAATTGTATTAAATTAAATGAATTGTGGGGCAATTTAAGTTGTTTTTAGACATGGTTTAGCTTCGACCAAAAGAAAGAGATCTTTTTACAATGTGTTCCAATTTTTTCCATTTTGTTGGCTGACAAAGATTTCTTTGATATTTTCTTGAGAATCCTTTCAAAAGGTGAGCCATGAAGTGCTGTGCGATCTATGGTCTCTCAAAAGATTAGCAAGACGTGATCAGCTCCTCAAATGGCTGGCAAGGAGGAAGAAAAACACTCAGGTTTATGTTCAGACAGAGAAGGAACTGTGGGTGATGCTGACATGCTACTAACGCTAGCTCATGCACATGAACTCTGCCAGGAGTCTTCTGGAAGCACATCTGGAAAATACATTAACCACCTTTGAGATGAGCTCCAGACATTTTTGTACAGCTGTAAGTTGACCACTTTTGCACCAATCATATGTTTCATGGAACTAAAAATGGAACTCCCTGGAAAAAAGCAATGGTGGCACCAGTGTTTCTTTTTTGCCTCAGCGTGTGGTTTGATGTGATACTTCTTCACTTCCTCTCGGGCCTCCTCATGCTCTGAGGCATATTTGAGGATACGTAGCTGCATTCACTGGTTATGTTTCTAATGTGTAAACATGGTTTGTGGAAGTTTGTAACTGGTGAAGTGTTGTGCTTTACTACTGTGCTGCAGTGGGAGCTGGACTTATTGTGGTTTTCTGCCTATTTTTGATATGACAAGACAGGAAGTAACTAGTGAATCTAATGCATTGTTTGTCAAGTTACACTTGTGTGTTAGAGAAACACAGGAAGCATTTTACTCTGTTTGTAACAAGGCATTTTAAAGCTTCACCTCCTCTGTGCAGTCAGGTATTGGCGTTTGCTCGGGTTTGCATGTGTTCATGGATTTTGGTTTGTTCAGTGGTGCGCAGTCATGTTGAAACTGGAAGCAGCCAATAGATTTTACAATGTTGGGAGCATTGAACTGTTGCTTTTTTTAAACTAAATTTAAGGAGCTCAACTAAGCTTATGAAAAACAACCCAACACCACAAACTCCATCTTCAGAGTTTGCAGAGCGGGGACTTGTGCTCGAGAGATAATCATCATTTGCCAGAACGCATCTTTACTTCTTTGGTGGTGGTGGTGGTGGCGGCACGCTTTACAGCAGTTGTTCCCAAACCTTTTCACATTGTGGACCAGTTTAATGCAAGATTTTCTTTTTGGATTGAACACTATTTTGGATTGAAACAAGTCTTATTTTAAGTCATTTTTTATTTATATTGATTTAATTTCCTAAAGACTCGTGATTATGTGTGCAAGCCCCACTGATCCTATCCAAACGCAAGTGGTTTAACCGGAGTGGTTTTTTTAAACAAAGAGTGGCTTTCATTTCAGTCCTGGACTTCGGACAGAAGACATTGGCAGCTAATTTTCTTTTAAAGCTCATAAAATGATGAAATTAACTTCCTCTTTTTAATTTTCTTAAATATTTCAAGCTCCTTCAGCTGTAGGACAAAAAGAAAGAGTATAAACTCTGCTGACGAGTCAGATGTTTCCAAACATCATGTGTTCGGAAACTCCCCTTCAGTTCTCTGCTGAAGTAAAATACAATGATCAGGAGTTTTCTCTACTTTGTTGTGTGGGAACGGTCTCGTTTTCTCAAATGAAGCTCTTTAACTTGAGGAACACTCCATGACAAAAGCACATCAGCTGAGTCTGGGTGTGAGTTTAAGCTTTAACACATGACCGTCACCAGAAAGTTGAAATAGGAAGTGCTCGAGAGAAAGTTTTGAAGCTTTATGATTTAGAAACTGTGACGTAAAATATCCTTAAAATTCAAATTTTCCTGTAGAATTCTTGTCTGTAGGAATCTGCATAATAGAAGTGGATAAACTATAGGTAGTCAGCTAAGTGTAGAATTAGTTAACGCCAATCCGGGTTTTGGGTACTATTTAATCATTGTTTATGCTTAATTATGCGTAGGGCCACTGCTGGTCAAATGGGTGTACTAAGCAGAAATGCACTATGCTGCCCCCAAAATGTGCCCAACCCAATGCACCAAATGCATACCAAATGCTTTTTTTTCCAAGCTCAAGGTGGAATAACTCACAAATGCTACAGTAAAATGTTCTTACATTTTGGATTATGATGGTCAATAATATTTACTATAACATTCTAAAGAGTTTTTGAACACTTCATTAAGAGAACATGAGAAGTTGAATAAACAGTACTAGTAACATATACCGGTAGTAAATATATGGCTGGAAGACTTCGGCAATCACAATTTAAGTCATTCCTTTATCTCCCAGAACTGTCTGAATGTTCTTTTGACTTGGGGTACTTCACATATGGCAACAGCACGTTCCGCTGCACCAATAACACAGGGCTGTCCGCGGATGTGCCTGACTTTAAATCAGCGCTGCATTAAAAAATAGCAAATATCGGCACGATTTATAGAACCCTAGTAACCTACACTAAAAGTGTTTTTCCCCCAAAAAACCCAAGTTAAGGATGAAATACTGTTTCGGTACACACCGTGGTTTTTGGCCATGGTTTTCGGTTTGGTTCTCATGGCTTGATTTTTTAAAAAATCTTTGTTTGTATGGATCACATGAACAGATAAATAATAGATTTTTACAGAAATCATTTTATTTTGCTGAATCAAACAGCAATAAACATCTGCAAAAAGTGTAACTTTAAATGAAAACAATAAAATGACTGTACTTCTTCAGCAGCGAGTGGATTAGAGAGGGATTTAAGGCAGGCAAAAGTTACAGGTAGCTGGGGGTCCTGAAACCAGGAACAGTCATATGTGGCCTTTTGTTTAATGACATCTGATAAAACATTACTGGCACACGGAGACCGCAAAGGCAGCAAAAAGGCGAACTCTGTCTCTTCCTCAGCGGTGACAGTTCTTCTCTGGCTGTGTGAAACACGCCAAGTCCCTCCCCCCTCAAACTTCAGCGCTCGCTGATTGGATGTTTACACAAAGGAGCAGTTCATTGATTGGATTTTTTCTCGCAGATGTGAGTTTCGTTCCCTGACTTCTGCTTTTTCAAATGTGAAGCTAATAATAATAATAATACATACAGTTATTCAATTGAGGAACCGAAAAACCACGGACCACAATGGCGTACTGACGGTGTACTGAACCGTTCGGTATAAAACTGAGTAAATGCTACAGTAAAATATTGTTTTATACATTTTGGATTCTGACAGTAAATAATACTAAGTTTTCAATGCGAAATGAAACCCCACGTCACAATTAAACATGTCATCTAAACCTGTAAATGTTAATAGATTTATCTAATGGAACCAACATTTGGAACATTTTTTTTATCATAAAATATATAAACGAACTCTACATATAACTCTTCAAGGATTTGTTTCACAAATCACAAATGTAAGTAATGTAACTGACTTAAATGTAAAAACCTTATCTTTTTCTTGCTGTAATCATGATAATCATAGTATAGTTGCCCAGGAAAGTTTTCCAGAGAAACCGCTAAGCATTATGGGTCAAAAACAGTGTTGTGCAGTGCTGGTCTGCATGTTATCTGTGCAAAGAGTTACAATTGTGAGATTGTTTTTGCAGTGCTCCGTGTTTTCTGTAATGAATTAACTATAAGTTAGTTATCAGAACATTATTGAAATGACACTGAAATGAGAGCCGAGGGGTGCACACTCTATAGTGGCTTCATTTATTTCAGAGTGTACCTATCCCGTCTTATTATCATATGTTAGCTGTGTCTCAATCCAGAAGTGTGCAAAGGCCATTTCATCTCGCCTAAACTTCAAATGCGTCCTATTTGAAAATGATAAAAGAATCACTTCTGATCCAGCTGTTGCCACTAATGCACCCTAAGCAAACTACCAAAAAACAGCCAGACCGCCCCGTTTACCAAGGGTTTACAGAGCCTTCGGAGGATCCTCCCAAGGGTATGAAGAATCCTCCGAAGGCTTCTAGAACCTGGATTGAAACACAGCTATTGTTAAGCAAGAGGAAGCAGTGAAGTGTGGATGGGTTTGTCTTCCACAAGATGCACACTACTGCCCCATGTGGATGGAGGATTGTGAATTATTAAAGTTTAATCGAATAGTAGTTACCTGAATATAGACACATGGTGGGAAGTAGAAAAGTTTAAAGTTATTAATATTCTGGTGAATGCACATAGAAAGAGTGCAAACATTTTTTTCTTTTATGATAATTTAATTTAACTTAATTTCCTGTGTTCTGGCACCAGGACTATGTTGGTTACTGTTATGTGCCATTAAAACATTGCATTATATTATATAAAGACAACATTCAACAGTAAGTTTAAAGACAATAAACTCTTAGATGGAAATGTAGTATTTCTTTGTATTTGGTAAAAGATCACAGAGTAATAAAAAACATCTGTCATTTTTAAAATGGAATTCTACCATAAAATATCAGTAAATGTCCGGCAACTTAGCTAACTTCTTAAGATGAAACGAGCAAAGGACCCAGTAAAGGATTCCTACAGAACCATTTAAAGAATCTTTTGTGTAGATGATGAGGATGACGTCTTGTGTTTTCAGGAGCAGCCGAAGATCATCGAGCCGCTGGACTATGAGAGTGTGGTGTTTCAGAGGAAAGCTCAGATCCACAGTGATCCGCAGAGAGACCTGCTGCTGTGGCCTGCTGATGATGTCTCGGTGAGAAACAGATGTTTCCTTTACCAGTCTCTCTCTCTCGATCTTGTTTTAATCTGTCTCACAACTCTGTGACGTAGAGATAAAAAAAGTAATATTTTACCAACAATATCTTTAAAAGTTGTTTCCCTCATAAGATAGAGTAAAGTGCTAGCAAAGGTGTTGTGTTGTGTGTATCAGGGCTGTGTTTTGGAAAACCTGGCGATGCGGTACATTTCACAGTTCACATCATGATACAGTACATCTCGATAGAGGATGCACGATATAGAATATGAGCACACACACACAATCGCTGTGTTTTTCTATTTAAAAAGTTATATAAAACAATTGTAGTTGTAAATAAACAACAAATAAAATCAATTCAACAGTGGTTTCCACTAAAAACAGATGAAGTACAGTGAACCCTTGGTATAACGTGTTTCACATTTCACCGCTACAGCGAGACTATGACTGAATATCGACCGGAGACTCGCTTTGGCCTTCGTTGTTGCTTTGATGTGGCGAAAAGCTGCTGACAGAAGCTTGAGGCGATTAGTGGAACACAAAAGTAATTCTCAGAGCAAAATGTTTGCTTTTAATTACGTAATAAAAAGTATTGGCAAATAAAATATCGGCACATTTTACAGAAATATTTTTACACTCTAGGGTTTTATATTAAGATTTTTACTTGAGTTTTCGATCCAAACATAAAACAATGGCGTGTGGCGTGACTGGTACCACTTGTGTTTAGTGGTAATCCATGTAAATCAATAATGTTCTCAAGTAATGTTTTGTTCTATTTTTTTTTTTTTACATTTTTTGAACATTTTGATTTAGAAAAATAAACAAAAATATCAAGTTTTCTCATGGACATTTTAAATATCGAGGAAGTCATGTTTAAAATGTTTGAGGAAGTGAATTGAGGAAAATACGAACTCCACTTTCAATCCCTTTGAAGCTTTAAAGTGACTCTTTCAGGTCACACCATGTGACATTTTAACATAATAGTGCAGCAAATTGATTGATAAATGCATATTTTCAACACATCTAATACAACATACACATATTTGGAAATATAAGAGTTTTTTTTTCTAAACTTTTTTTTTTCTAGTTTGTTTACAGTAGTAAAAGTATTGTATACAGTAGGGGTGTAACGGTTCACGGTATGTATTGAACCGTTTCGGTACGGCCTGTTCGGTTCGGGACACTTGCGTACCGTTTCGGTATTCGTATTAAATAATATAAATGTATTATTAGCGCGATATTAAGCGCAGCGGAACCATTTTCCTAGGCGAGTTTCCGCACGGACGCTATTGAGTGACGTGCAGCTCTACTGTGCGACACTCAATAGCGTCCGTGCGGAAAATCGCCTTTGGCTTCCCTGTTAAAATACATAACGGGGATAGACGAGTGGATAAATTTAAAGTTGTATGCCGACATTGTTCCACGGAGATCGGGCAGGCAACACATCTAACATTTTCTACTGCTGGAGATATTGTCACTGCAACCAGATCTGTGCTCTCTCCAGAAAATGTGGATAGGTTCATCTTTTTAGCCTAAAACTTGAATAGTTAGTTTTGTTGATATATAAGCTGAAGCTGTTGCTAGTGTTAAAAGTTTTCAGGTCCTAACTAGTTGCAGTATTTCATTTTTTATTTAATAAAATGTGTTTTTCTTTATAAAGAGTGCAATTTATTTAAAATATCACCCAAATGTGTCACTTTTATTTATTTTATGCAAGAATTCTATTGTGTATTAGCTTTTCAAAATAAAGATTATGTAAGTTCTTATTGTTTTGTACCGCACCGAACTCTCCAAGACACTGTACCGAACCGAATACGATTTTAGCGTTCCGTTACACCCCTAGTATACAGTAAGGAACTAAGAAGTAAATGCTTGCAGAGGTCAGATGTTTGGTCTTGTTCTAGATCAGGTTTGCACACACGACAGCAGGGCTTCTCCAGATCTTTTTAGGTTTTGGGGCTGTTCAGGTGCAGGTCTATGGTTTTTCTATTAGGTATGCAGCTGTACACAAAACTCACGGTTCTGTATGCACCGCACTTTTTAACCAGGGTTTTTGGTTTAGTTTGGTTCTGATGGCTTAGCAAATTGTCATTATTTAAACCATTTTTTGTATGGGTCTATGAACAGATCAATAATGAGCGTTTGATAGAATGCACTTTATTTTGCTATATCAAACCACAAACAAGGTGCGCATGAGCTTCTTCAGCAGCAAGCGGATTAGCGGAGAAAGAGAGGGATGTAAGGCAGGCAAAATTTACGGGCACCTAGGGGTCCTGAAACAAGGAAAAGCTCTTCGAAGACTGTGCAGATGAGCGCCTGTGTTTTCCTTTTGCATAATAACATCTGATAAAACATTGCTGGCACTTTTTTTACCGTTCTTTTTCCATCTTTGTTGACTGAAAAGTTGACTGCATCTCCTCGTGACTTTGACAAGTCCTCTACTGGCTCAGTGAAACCCAAGAAGTCCCGCCCTCCTCTTACATTTAGCGCTCGCTGATTGGATAGTTACACAAAGTAGCAGTTCATTGATTGGATATTTGATCATGGATGTGCGTTTTGGTAGCTCCCTGACATCTGCCTTTGCATCAATAATATATAGAGGAGTTATTCCAATGAGAAACAGAAAAACCACGGTTCACAAGTGTTTACATTCGGTACACCCTCCTCGGTTCGGTAAAAAACATCCCTAGTGGCATCCCTAGTACTTATGTGTCACTGTTGTACATGAACTTCTTACTCATGGTTGGGCTTCCTGTCCTAGGTCTGATTTATTGGCCCCATCTAACAATTGTACTCAGATGGTTAGAATTCTTCACTCTTTGGATCAGTTGCAAAGTGATTTGGTTCCTGTCGGAGTTTGTGGTGCTCATGACTTTTTCACAAACCAAATGGTCTGTGTCACCACTGCTCATCAGGCTACCGTGCAGAGCTCTGGATTTACTCAGATCCTACTCCACACGCTAAGCGCACAAATGTAAATTAGCCTTTAGACGACTTTGGTCTTGTTCCTAGTGAGGAGGTGTGATTCTGATTGATTGAATGTTTCTCGACTGGGGTTTTTGTTTAGCTAATGTTACTGAAATATTGTTATTCATATGAAGATGCTGTGAAAGCAAGGTGTAAGAAGGTATAGTAGAAAATGCAGCTTTATTAACTTCAGAACACTAAACAAACAGGCTCCATTAAGAGCAAAGAAGGAAAACGGTGAGGTAGAAAGTCTGAAAGAGTGAAGCACCTCTTTCCAGGTTCAGAAAAGTGAGAGGGATTTACAACACCCTGACGTAGAGTCTAGCTGTGAAGTAACTTCCTGTTTGTGATGTAACTTCCTGTTCAAGAGCAATAGGATCGAAAATATAAAGTGGTCTAAGCAAGTCCTATTAAAAACATTGTTCATGGAAATAGATGAATTAATAATCACACAGTGTCTTTGGATCGTCCAGTTTCCCACTTTTATGATACGATAAAAATGACAAATCTCTCTATTCCTTTTAAATGAGGAAATGTCCAAATCGTCAGTGCATCAGTTACTTATTTGCTTCACCTGATCATCTAATTGATCTATCTTTTTGTTTTTACTGTTTGATATTATCTAGGAGGCACAAATTGAACGTCACCGGAGAACCATTGTTTCCTCTGTTCCTCAAAATGCCCAGAATGAAGCTACAAGCCTGTTTGCCAAAGAGGTAAGGATCATCAAACCAAATGATGGTAAACGATGCAGATTGAGATCATTTGAGACCGCTCTCCTGGTTTTATATTTTCATCTTTGATGATTGTGAACTGAACAATGTTATTTGGCAGTGCATCAAGATGTACAACTCCAACTGGCACATCATCAACTATAATTACGAAGCCTACTCAGGAGATTTCCGGATGTTGCCCTGGTATGCAGCCAAAGATACCTTTTACTAATAGCTTTATGTTCACTTTGCCAGAGTGTAACGTAAGCTACTTTTGTTTCTTTTTTTTCAGTAAAGGGATGAAGTCGGAAAAGCTTCCCAGTCAAGTGTTTGAGGTGGATGAAGGGGAGGAGGTGAGAGACTGACCCAAAGCTTTCTCTGTGGGCTGTTCTTTCAAAATATGTCAGGAATTTCTCAATATGTTGGCATTCTAGCCTTTAACTAATGAAAGCAAACACCATTTGCATAATCCTTTCTTGACTCGGAAAATGTGTCATTTGTTGTACAAAGTTAATATCTTTACAGGACGTTGTGAAAAATGAAAACCTTTTTCATTTGTTAGATCATATCTGTAGAACTCAATTTCTTTCTGATTACTCAAAATTACAAAACTAAACTATTTTAATGTATAAGAGTTTAACAATACATTATGAATAAATGGCTAAATACATAATGGTACTACTGGGATAAAAGAAGCAATGTAAACAAGCGTGAGAAACAGCAATGAATGTTTAATTGAGAGACAAGAGGAGTATTTTCTTAACTATGTATATTGTGTAATTGTAATTTTTTTTGTTAGTGTCAGGTAATCGATGTCTTTGTTGACTATTTAACAACGCTCTAAAATATTCCCCCGCTCCCTGCCCTTTGTACAAACTTTACACATTGCATTATCATAGACAAATTTACAAATCAGCAACTTACTGTTTCACTTACAATTGGAAAAGTATTTTTGTTGTTTTTTTTTATTTTATACTTTTTACTTGTATATATTATTTTTATTTATAACTTTTGAAAAGAATAACAATTTGTTTGACAAAGACTGGAACATAACTATGTATGGGGTCAATTTGACAACAGAAATAAACAATTTCAAGCAATCTATGAACCAATGTAGGCTGCAAATTGTTCACGTAAAAGTTTTTCCAGCTGTCCCCATAGCCCCTTCTCTTTTCTAAATTTGGCATTTCAAGTGATGGTTTAATGAAAAGCTGAAATGCTGATTTTATATCTTGAGGATGACTGACAGTATATCTGTTGGTCCTGGAACCCTTTTAATGACATTAGTAGCACTAAATCTACCCTGTCATTCAAGTGAGGAGTGGGACCATAATAGTTAATGTGTCTGCTGGTGCTAGAGAGAAAACAGGAGGGTCAAAACTAGAAGTCTCATTCTCATCTGAGGAGGGTTTCTCAATCAGGTCCTCCTCAAGATTATATTCTTTCTCTGGCACATATTATTCGATCTGAAGCAAAAAAAAAATATACGTGCTCATACGTGTACATATTTTTTAAACAACGAATGGGGTCAAATTGACCCCAATGATAATAGGAGGGTTAAACAAATGGTTTCAGTAGTAGGTAATACATAGTAAAGCTTCTATTTTTTTTTATGTTTTGCCTGAAGTGTTTATGTTGGATGCTGTTTTGCTGTGTGGATGGTGCAGGCTGTGGATGTTTTGTACTCCACTGAAGAACAGTCTCATAGATGGTTCTATTTCGGCACTTCTATGAGCAGTCACTTAGTGGTTTGTTCCAGATTGGTGTTTGTTGTGTTCTAGAGTGTGCAGAGATGCCTTGATTTGTTCACGGCATCACCTGATATGATCTGCTCTTAGCTGAACCAATCACAGACAATACAGGGAGATCCCCGACAAGCTTACACGTTCTCTGTCTGTCTGTCTGTATATCTTCTAAATGATCCTGTATGTTTGGCACCCCTGTTTTAAGCACTTCATTCTTTTAAATTCTGTAAATATAAAAGTTTCAGGCTGTGCTGTTCGGTATGCTTGTGTACCAAACCGAACGCAGCATAACATTCTTTTAATATGAATTTTGATTGTTTGCCCATATTAGCAATTTTTAAAACTTTTTTTTTTTTTTTTTTACAAATGATTCATAACTGAGTCTTTTAAAAATCCAGTAAAAAGAAACATGTATTAAAAGACTTAAACCCCCCCCCCCCCACAAAAAATGAACTTTTCAAAATGATGATATAGGCTCTTTAATGCTTAGTTATGCAGCACTAGGTTTAATAAGGGGTGGGAAACTGTATTTATAAAATGTCACAATATGTGTGGACACGGCATTGGGTCATAATCATCACCTCAATCCGTAATTAGCACTGTCTTACTCCAGACATCTTAAGTCTAAAAACATTCTCATCTTATCAAATCATTGTCCTCTAAGAACATTGGAAGTGTTTGGCCTTTGTGAGCGCATAATCTGATGTAGAGAGACCCATTACATGCAGCCCAACCCTTGCGACCTATTAATAGACGCACACTTCAGTGTCCAGGAGATCTTGATAAAATTAGATGTAAGAGCTGGAAATTTCAGGCTTGACGAGTGCTGAAGAAGGTCCGCCCTTCTGCGCATCTGTTTGCTGTTTGGAGTCTGTGCTTGCTCAGACATGGACATGTTTGAACCTGTAAATTAAATGAGCTGTCTAAACACTACTGTTGGAGAATATTTGGTGGATTTAGTACGGTATGATAAATGGAAGGCATAGCATGCATTGTGTTAAGTATGTTTTATATACACTCACCACGCAATGTATTAGGCACAGCTGGTAAATTGCTGGTAACACCACCAATCACGTGGCAGCAAACCTATATTTCTAGATATGGTCCGATGACTCGCTGACATTGAAACCTACCATCAGAATGGGGAAGTTTGGGGATTTTCCTAGCTGCATTTCCTTCCACTCATTTTTTGCCTATTTTGAAATATTGCATAACAAAACCTTGGAGGCCAGATGCATAAATGAATTGTGCACACGACTGAGTACGACAAACTTTTTTTATGTGCCTTAACTAGAAATGCATTTACTGAGCAAATCCCAGCAATGCCATGGGGCACGATAGAGCAGCATTAATAAACTAACCAATGGACCGATTTCATTGCATGGCATCTGAAATGTTGTTTTGGTCATTCTAAAACTCCTTTGCCAAAGTCTGTCATCAAAGTGGTTCAGGATAATCTTCTCCCAAAACTGTCTTAAAAGGCTGCGTTCCCAAACAGCAGTCTCCCACCTCCAAAAGCAAGATGACATGACTGTGCTTGTTGCGTTTCAGCTACGGGTTCTAAGGTGCAAGTAAGATTTTATCTATGAAAAAAAAGACCTTCTAACGCATCAACTTCCAATTTTCTTTTGATATTTGGCACCAGTTTATCAGGAAGGGCCGGATTTGTACTCTTGGACTTGTTGGATGGAAACGGTGCTTTGTTCCCAATATTCCACTTTTACACATAAATTAAATTTGGGTCTTTGGATTGAAACATGGTTATTGATCTTCAATATGGAAAGACATATGGGCTGATCTAATTGTTTCAACTGCTGGTCTACTGAATGTTCCACACAGCCATCTCTTGGTTTTACAGAGAATGGTCAGAAAATGAGACGCAGAACATATATGGGATCCAGTTTACTCCAAATTCATTAACTGCCATATTTAGATTAATAACTGAGGATATGATCCGTAATAAGGGAATGCGAACAGTGCTTGTATTCACTTCATTACTGACCAGATGCGTTATCTTACTACACTGGAGTGAAATTGGAGCTTGTACGTAATTATAGCGAGCATAAAAAAAATCATACTTGTTTGATCCTCGGATGCTGTGTTAAGAGATGGAAAATTTTGCCATTGCCTAGTAAAAAGACTTAGAAAGTACATTATACATTGAGGATTTTTATTTTATTTGACTGTTTTTGGTTTATCAAAATATTTTTTGTAGAAATATTTGTTCATCAAAATGTTTAACTTTCAGAGTATGGGTCTTTGCTGAAAAAATAAAATACAAACTATTCTTCTTCTACTTTTGTCTGTTCTCAGTATCCTCTACTCTTGCCCCCAGCAAGAAAAAGACAATGATTTTACATTTAAGTTGGGAGGTGGTACTGAGTATTTAACAGGCAAATTAATTGATTTGCGAGTGTAGATGATTAGCAATCAAAGAGGAGCGCCTGCCTCTACACTAGGGGTGTAACGGTTCACGGTATGTATTGAACCGTTTCGGTATGGCCTGTTCGGTTCGGTACACTTGCGTACCGTTTCGGTATATTTTTTAAATTAAATAATATAAATTTATTATTAGCGCTATATTAAGCGCAGCGGAACAATGTTCCTAGGTGAGTTTCCGCACGGACGCTATTAGAGCTGCACGGTAGCTGTGTGTAATGGCAACAGCAAAAGAGAAGCCAGAGCTTGAAGACCCTCTCACCTCACTACAGTCTCCTGTTTGGGAACACTTTGGCTTCTCTGTTAAAATACATAACGGGGAGAGACGAGTGGATAAATTTAAAGTTGTATGCCGACATTGTTCCACGGAGATGGGGTATTAACATTTTCTACTGCTGGAGATATTGTCACTGCAACCAGATCTGTGCTCTCTTCAGAAACTGTGGATAGGTTAATCTTTTTAGCCAAAAACTTAAAACTTGAATAGTTAGTTTTGTTGATATACAAGCTGAAGCTGTTGTAGTGTTAAAAGTTTTCAGGTCCTAACTAGTTGCAGTATTTCATTTTTTATTTTTAAAATGTGTTTTTCTTTATAAAGAGTCTTGGCCCCCCTCTGTTCCCTCTTGGGACCTCTCCATCGCCCTGAGAGGGCTGAGGATGTCCTCTTTTGAGCCTATGGCCGTCACAGATATTCGAGCCCTCTCTCTGAAGACAGCTCTTCTGTTGGCCTTAGCGTCCCTCAAGAGGGTTTGAGATCCCCAGGCTCTGTCCGCCGACGAAACCTGCCTGGAATTGCGCCCTGAGGACTCTCTGGTACGTATCAGACCCAGGCCCGGATTCATCCCCAAGATCCCCCTTCGGGAACAGACGGTGACCTTGCAGTCCCTGCCCCGGGAGGAGGCAGACTCAGCCCAGGGTACTCTCTGTCCAGTGCGCGCCCATCGGCTCTACTTGGACAGAACCCGGGAGTTCCGTATCTCCCAGCAGCTCTTCATTTGTTTTGCGGGCCAGCGTAAGGGGTACGCTGTGATGTAGGGCGAGTGATGTACCTTGCCCTCTAGCTAGGCTAAGGGTGCACTCCACGCGCGGCATTGCCGCCTCGTGGGCTTTAGCCAAGGGGGTCTCACTCTCCGACATTTGTAGAGCTGCAGGCTGGTCGACACCCCTTGCCTTCATCAGGCATTATTGCCTCGATTTAGGCACTGTGCCTTCGGCGGTGCTGAGTGGCACCCAAACTCCAACACGATGAGGGCTCTGGTCTGGAACTGACTACGGTCGGGTTCAGATTTGGATGTGCTGCGCCAGCAGACCATTTTATTCACGACTCCCTAACGGTGGTTCGGTGAGCTCCTCTTGTCACGACCCCCTAACGGTGGTTTTGGTGGACTCTATCCTCCCCCCATGCGGCATCTGACTGAGCGGAGCAGTCAGTTTTGCTGCTCCTGTCTCCCTGATCACTTCTGCTCTAGTTTCCCAGTCATCTGGAAGCTCTTCCTAACCATTGTACCAACGTTAAGAGTCCCTATTCTCTGATCTAAACCCCTGCCTTTCCTCTTCTCTATCTGCCTACAAATCCTTCTTGCTCCTCCTCTTCTTCTTCGACCAACAGTAGCCCACTTTCCACCAGCACCCTGTAGGTCAAGAGCCGGATGCCTCGACACGGGCCACGACCGATCCGGTATGAAAATCAAATTGATGACTCGCGTTTTATTATGCCGGATGCCCTTTCTGATGCAACCCTCTTGATTTATCCGGGCTTTGGACCAGCACAGAAGTCACTGGCTTGAAAAAAAAACTGGCTAGATAAAAAAAAATACAAGCTATTAAAAATAACACTAGTTGTATTTAATGAATGAATCAATTAAGGCAATTAATGATTATTCTATATGATTTGTCTGGTCCGGCCCCCAGAAGTTGAAATTGTGCACCACGCAGCCCGCAAACTCAAATGAGTTTAACACCCTTGCATGAAAAGTTGATGGTGACCTCTGACCCCTCCTAGAGCCCAGGGTTTAAATATTTTTGCTTTGTATTTTCTTGCACAGACTGATAACCTGTGAAGTTTCTACGCAACTCTCTGTGTGAGTTAAAACTTAACGAATTTGACCCCATTCAATGGAAAATTTTCAAGCATTCTCAGCAACTTCCCAGAATTCCTTTTGTGGGACGAGTTTGAAAAGATTTTGCAACTTGAGTCAGACCAGTTTGGACGTGTTGAAACTTTGGTGGCAGTACCTTGAGCAGGGTACTACCACGTTCTACTTAGACGAAGAATAATGCAGAATAATAATTATAATAATAATAATAATAGTATATTTAAACACAATAACATTATATTGGCTTTAATAAGCAAACATAATTACAGTTTAAGCTTTTTATTGTTGACCGAAGAATTCAATAATAAATATAACTGCAAGCAGTAATGCGGGGCCAAGCATCCAGTAGGCAAAACGTGAGCAGAAGCACCATCAAAATGTAAACCAAAGACATATGAAATACCTCAAGGCATGGTAGCATAAAAAACAAGTTGAATTGAGCACTATCTAAAATTTTATGAATTTTGACCATTAGATGGCGCTCCTAGTAACTTTTGTTCTGGGGTCAGTCTTTGGTACTGATGACTCACAACAAATTTGGTGTCAATTTGGCAAACAATTGCAGAGATAGAGCTTCGGAAACCACATGACCCGACGGCATCACAATCGTCATGGCTCTTATCGAAAACGGTAAAAGCAATCAACAGGCTACGAATAACTTTTTGCCAGCAAGGTCTAAGGATGTTCCGATTCAAATTTGGTGAGAATCAGTCAAACGGCCTGGGTGGAGTTAGAAAAAGTAAGGTTTTCAGCCAATTCAACATGACAGACAGGAAGTTCAATCAATTATGGTAAATTTTATATCTATGTTTTCAGCTCGACCTAAGGAACAAAACTGGATGAGATTTTTGACAATAGGCTAAACTAGCAAAAGTTATTAGCATTTTTCTAAAATCATTTATATCTTTTGACCAAAAGGTGGCGCTGGCGTAAAATTTGTTGAGTCTCTTCAGGGCATGGTGTCAAACATGCACAACAACTTTCAGAATTTCAAAGTAAAGTATGTTTGAAATACAGCATTTTTTGGCATAAATCAAAATGGCCGACGCCCAAAATGGCCCACACAGTAAAAATGGACATGGTCCGACTCGGCTTGATGCTCCAAACGCGCTGATACCAATTTTATGAATTTTGGACAAACGGTTTGGGAAATACAGGCCGAATTGCCAATTTTTTATATCTCCGGACCACTAGGGGGCAGAGCGACGAAACACTGCATGCAGCCTCAGATCATAGGTGTTACAACATAGACAAAGTTTGGTGTACATAGGCTAAAGCGTTGCGAAGTTATTGCCTTACAATCATTTTTGCGAGTTTTGCATAAGGATCATTTGCGAATAATTCAATAACGGTTTGACGATTCAAAAATCCAAGCAATAACTTTTGTTTGGCATAGTCAGTAGATGATGTGGAGCGAATTTCGTGAAGTTTGGACAAACGGCCACGGAGGAGTTAGCAAAAGTAGGTTTTTCATAAAATTCAAAATGGCGGAAAAATTTGCATGACGGAAAATGACGTCATAGGGTCAGGTCGATTCGTCTTGAGCCAAGGAATCAGTGGGAAGTGGAATTTTGTTTATTCGACTTACGGTTCAAAAGTTATTAGCATAAACGTGGGTGTAACTTTGGCCTATTGGTGGCGCTAGATGGTTTGGTTTGGAGACTTCAAATTTGGTCAGCTTAAAGGTCAGAGGCTTGGCAGTAAGTGGGCCAAATTTCATAACTTTTGGGCAAGTGGGTCATAGGGCTGCCATTGACTTCGCGACGGAAATGGAAGAAGGAAGAATAATAATAATAGGAAGAAACGGAACAAACACAATAGGTGCCTTCGCAGCTTTGCTGCTTGGCCCCTAAAAATGTTCTGCATTAAAGTTCCACTACTTTGGGTTCTGCATCACTGGGTTTGACGTTTGATGCTTCACTACATCTGTGTTTGGTTACGAGCCACCAGTCAAACAAAGAGGGCGCCATCAAGTGAAGTGATGTTCTCAAATGAAATGTTTCTTTTCTTGTTTCTTCTGGTTGTCATCAGCAAAATCAATTTCTGCCTAGTTATCTTTTCCCGTCTCAAAGCTAATACAGCATATATTCTTTCCTTCCCGGTCTGGTGATGGCTCTGGATATAGACGGGCAGGGAGGAGCTCTGATTGATTAGTGACAGCTTGGAGGTTTGGGTGAGGGTGGGAGGATAAGAGCATTTTGAGCTCTGAGACAAGGAATATAGGATTACATTTGTGTATTTAACATGCATATATCAATGTAAATGTGTGCGTTTGGTGAGGAAATGACACTATGTGCGGTAGAACTATTAGAGGGTTTCGTGTAGAGTGTATACTGGACATAAGTCATGCTAACTCTGTTTAATGAAATCAATTAGCTGAGTGACTAGTGCAGGGATTGATTAGTCAGAGGGGTTTCAAGGAAGAGATGGAGAAAGGGAGGGAAAGAGACGAAGTAGAGAAAAGGGGTCTGGTCAATTCTATTACATCAGAGAGCCAAAGGGAAAGCACATTCATAAAGGGCAGATTGTATTAACTCTGTACGCACAGATTCATGCACCTGGTCTATTAATAATAGTTTACGTTAATTTCTTAAGCGCTATTTAACCTTTGTTTGGTTTAGCTTCTCATAATCATTAAAACTGGTTTAATATAAAAACATACAAAGCAGACTTAAGAAGTAAAATACTGCACACGTACAATGTTACAACCACTACACAAATGCATTTAATTGAAAAAGATCTGACCGCTGTTTGGTTTCCAGAAAGCCCCGCCTCTTAAATCAGGAAGGCTCATAGAAAACCAGGCCAAATCATTGCATTGCGACCAATGATATGAATTATGCAACCAATTTTTTTTTTAAAACACCTCTCCTAAACTCTGTTCCGAGCACTTTTGTTCTATTCTGCTTTTTTTGTACCAAAAAAAAACCTCAAGCCATATCACAAGTCTTGTACTTTCAAGGATTATTGCTTCTTTTCACCACTAGATGGCACTGATGGCACAGATTTGGGGTCTGTAAAATGAAACTGAAAGACGATTGTGCATTTCATCTCATTTTAATTTGAATTACCTCACAAATTAATTAATTCAAAACAGCCGCTGTGATTGGCAAACGCACAAGTACGTGCAGGTACTCCTAGGGGTTAAGAGATGTATCACTTTTATGTTTGATAATGATTGATTATTATTTTATTATAATGTAAATAACACTTTTAATAAAGATGGGCCATTAAAACCTATTAACATTTTAAAGTTATATATATTTAAAGTATTCATTCTTTAAGCTGCCAAATAAAAGGAAAACTTTTGCTCGCTCTGTTCCCAAATCCCACAAATTGTTAGATCAATTTGATCCATTTGTGCCCCAAATTTGTACAAAACAAAATGTACAAATCTCTCAACATATCTACTCCCATTGAGAAGAAGCAGCCCCGAGGGAGTGAAGCTGTGTCAGTGTAGCTCCAGATGTAGAACAAACGTCGGCAGTGCTGTAATAATAAAATTATTTATTAGTACAGTTAAATTCAATTTATATAATCCTTTAATACCTGTTTTGAGAGAATTCTCCTGATCTCAGGATGAACGCTGATAAAGATGTTGTTCAAAGGTTGAGTTTCATGGTGTGCTGATAGAGAAGCATTGATCCGAGTCTTTGCATCCAACTCATTTGCTCTTCTTCCTCTGTTTGTGTGCCCCAGGATTCATCGTCTCTCTGCTCTCAGAGAGGAGGAGTGATGAAGCAGGGCTGGCTGCAGAAGGCCAACATCAACAGCAGTCTCTCGGTCTCCATGAAGGTTAGTGGAACATGAGACCTTTATACGACTGCAGCCGTGCTGCTTCTATTACTGAACATCTGCTGAGCAGTGGGGTTTGAAGAGACTCGAAATGCAGTGTTTGGTTTTCTCTGAGAACAGTGTGGATTGGTCATGTGACACATGGGAGAAGTGGTACAGCATGTCAAAAAACCTTTAGAAATATGTAATTTCTGAAAAACGAAAAATTGTGATCAGCCAAATTTTGTTTATTTGAAGACTGTTAATTTTTTCTGAATGGATCCATGCATTTGCTTTTGTACAGTTTAATGAATCCGTTGTGTGCTGCACACTGTTACCCAATCACAACAAACCAGGCCACATTTCCACCAATCACTGCAGTTTTCCTCATGCAAAGGAGGCTTTTGGAAACATGACTCAGTGAAATGTTCTCCGGAAGAACGGAGCCTGTTTTGGCTGTTAGGCAGTTTTATGGTTCCCCCAGACTGAGGAACCGCTTCTTTCCTTAAGCTGTCTGCTTATTGAACTCTGCTCCCCACTGACTCCGAGCACCGAAGGTCCCCACTGACTCCCCCTGGTCAGACTGCTTGTGTCTAAAAACCAAATCGAGGTCTTCATTCTGAAGTAAAGCCAATGTGTTTTTTTCCTCTGGTTTCTCCACTCTTCCTCTTCTCTCTCTCTCCCGTCCTCTCCTTGCCTCTCTCAACCATGCCTTTGCTTGATAAATACCATCTTTTTGCATTAATTTTTTGGTTTTCTTGGTTTTCTTTTCAATGTCTTATCAGTTTTGTGCAACTCTCTTCATTTAGTTTTCCATTAAAACTATATTTATCTTTCCAGTTTTAAGATATTTGACTGTTTCGGGATCCTTTTCACACATGTATTTTGCATCTCCCTCATAGCATGCTTCCTCTTTTGCGACCCTGTTACCCATCGCGTACTCTCAATGTTTAACGTGCCGGCACGGAGTTGTTTTAACTCAATATAAGTGACTCTCACGCAGCTCTGAATCAGCCTCAAAAACAACAAGTTCACAGGTCTTTAAAAACACAAAGTCTTTATCACTGGTCTTACTGCTGTTCACTAATTCCTCAAAGAGCGTGTCTCAGACGGAGCCTCTGTGCTTGTCTCACACACTTCGCAAGTGTGTCACAGAAGATGCCTCTATGCACCTCTAACAGGGTCGCCTAACCCTAATGTAATTCCTGTTTCATGGCCGTCGGTGCATCACCAATTTTCACACGTCAAAAATGGCTCTATAGTGCCACCTAAAGATTTCAGCTTATGTTGACTCTCAGTTTGTGCAGGGTACCAAGATTTAAATATCAATGATATGGATTGAGTTTCCAAAAGTGTCAGGAACAATTCTACAATGTGTCATCAGGATAAAAATGGCCAAAGTCTGTTTAGAGTTCATCTCTACCACTTTCTTCAGACTGTGTGTTTAAAGTACATGATTACATGTTTGAAATGTGGAACACTTATGCAATAGATCAAGACCGACCAAAAAGTCTATTGAAGTGAGTTTCCAAAACTGACAGGAAGTTTGTTATTTTGGAAAAACCTCTTAAAAAGGATTTACAGCACATGTTGTACTTTAACAAACTTTGTTCACCTCCAAACTCCATCAGTCTCATCATAAGGCATATGGAATGACTTCGTTAAAGTATATGCCATTGGAATTTTTAAACAGGAAGTTATAACACAGCCATACAATGTCTGAACAGAAGAAAAAATTTAGACATTCACAGCGCCACCTAGGGGTCACGGCACTTTATTATGTGGTGCACTTATTGATGCATTAGTTACATTTTCAGTAAATTTAGCGATTCTCAATTATTATTATTATTATTACATAATAAATGTTTCACACATTTAATTTGTAATTAGACCTCAGAAATACACATATCCACAATTTATTGAATACCCTGTTCATAAAATTCACATCTGTAAATAATAGCCACGGTTTACTTTCAATTGATTTTTTTACTTTTATTTATTCTATAGCTCACACCTGTATCCTGCACTTTACTGCTATTGTTAGATCCAAACTGCATTTGATTGCCTTGTAATTGTAAGTTTGATGACCATAAATTATGGTTTTTTTTTCCCCCTTGTTTTTTGTGGCAATTTACTTCATTGAAATTAACTGACTGTGATGGAGCAGGGTCTACTCATCACAATTTTTTAAATACTGATTAATGTTAAGTGGTACAAGCTGAGTTAAACGAGGTAATCAAGTAACTCAAGGTCTCATGACCAGAATCCTCCATTTTCCCATTCCAACGGGGGGAGTTATTAAAATTCTCTGTAAAAGAGACAGGAATATAATTTAGTTTATGTAAATTGTTGTTTGCTTAAATGAGTAATTGTTGTTTGTCAATGTTGACGTAAAACATATGGTATAAATTTGAGTTTCATTTTTGTTTAAGGTTTTTTTGGGTTAACATACTCACCTGCTGATGGTTCCACCCATTTTGAGCTCTCCAATAAAAGAGCTCAAGTTCATTCAGTCTGGAGGAGAGAGAGGGAGACAACAGACTGGGTTTGACTCCCTTGAAAAGTGTGAGGTCACCCTTATATATGGAAGGAACCTGGTGACTCTTAGCTCTGATTAGAGCTTATAGACTTCTCCTCATTTTGTTGTTGGATCCACCTCTGCAAATTCTAAAGCAAGCTTTAGCTGACCCAGTTTAGCAGAGAGGTTTTTGCTGCTGAGCAAATTTTTCTTTTTCTTATTTAGCAACAGTGTTTTGTTTTGTAAATATTTATGTTTGGTTGTTGTTTTCGTTTATCCCACTGGTAGCACAATAAAACACCTGAAATTCCTCCTTGCCTCGACCCCAGTCCAGTTCCTTTGACCCTTGGTATCCCACATTACGACACTGACAGGACAGTGGAGAGGGACAGGAAGCAATGCAGGAGAGAAATTGTGGAGGTTTGGGAGGGTTTGAGCGTTTAGTTTTAGTGCTTTCACTGAATACATATCATGTTTAGCCTGCAATCTAACGTTAGTTTTGAGGCTTTTGGGTAGGACACACCTACTGTGAGGTACACCATTAGTGGACAAGGCAGTGAAGCTTGTGTATGGCTTAGATGTTTTGACATGTATCTGATGCATGAACTCAACAAACAATGGTGAAAGTGGCTCATTGTTGTAGGTTACCATGAAATAGTATATGCTATAATTACTTCTGAAGAATCGTTTGAATTTAAAAGTTGAAGCACTTTCCATATTCCCCAGAAGCGTCAGCCCATTTGTTTTGTGTTCTTCCCAGGTGTTCAAGAGGAGGTACTTCTACCTTTCTCAGCTCCCCGACGGCTCCTACATTCTGAACTCGTACAAAGATGAGAAGAACTACAAAGAATCCAAGGGCTCCATTTATCTGGACTCTTGCATTGATGTGGTGTCGGTACGTGCTCTATTGTCAAAGAATCTGAATTTGATGCTTCTCTCGGAATGTTTAACAGCAGCAGACGTAGGTCTGGCATGTAATAGCAGTCTCTCCTTCAGAGACAGTCTGAAGACCCATCATTACCCCGACCTAAAACCTTTCTCAGTCACATGACTAAACTCCGCCAGGATGTCTGACGCAGCACATTTCTTGCAGTGTCCTCGGATGCGGCGTAACGCCTTTGAGCTGAAGATGCAGGAGCGCTACAGTCACTACCTGGCGGCTGACAGTGAGGCTGAGATGGAGGACTGGGTCAGTACCATTAAGCAGGCCTTACTGAACACAATGGACGACCGCAGGAATGGCTCAGAGGCTTCTGACGGGTCTCAAGGTAACTTCAAAAACACACAGAATTGTTTGTTACAAAAGTTTGGTTCCAAAACGCCATTTCTTCATTGTAAAGTAAAAATTTCTAGAGTTGTTCCGATTCCGATACCAGTATCGAAAATGCTGCCGATACCACAAATCGGTATCGGCGAGTATTTGAGTCCACGTACCGATCCAATACCATTTTCATAAACAGAACCTAGTTATGCCCGCTAGCTTTGCTTATCACTGCAAAGCGGAAATCAATTCTTCTTCGCTGGTCAGAATGCAAACACAGGAAGTTGTGTCGTGTTGCCACAAGCAACCAAGGAGAAGGACAAGCCGCGCCAGACGCAACAAACATTGAAAGCTTCATTCAAACAAAGAGAAGTTTTCACAAGACAGCCAACGAGCAATAAAGATAACCGACAGGATTATCGAGTTTATTGTACTGGATGACCAGCCACTCTCAGTGGTCGAAAACGTAGGTTTTCGCCGCTTAATTGAATATTTGGAGCCCCGGTACAGTTTGGCTGGTCACAAATATATCTCAGAAACAGCGCCCCCTAAATTATATGAGAGAGTGCGTGAACACATTTCATGTAAACTAAAGGACGTGCGAACTATCAGCTTCACTACTGACATCTGGAGCTGTACAGAGTGACGCAGTCACCTTTTACTCTTCAAAGTGCAGTGCTGCAGGCTAACGAGTTTCGCGGCTCGCACACGTCCATAGCTGAATCAATCGAGGGTATGCTTGTGAAGTGGAATATTTCTAAATCCCGTGTTCATGTTATTTTGCGCGACAACGCAAGCAACATGAAAAAACAGATTAGCTCCTCCACCTCGTCTGTAGCGGAAGTGATCTCCTCAGTTACAGTTCTAAAACGGCTACTTGCTCGGGAGAACCAGGAGGACACTGGTTTAAAAACAATGACAAACACTTCTTGAGGCCGTTCAGAAACGATTTGCAACCATCGAGGAAGAGCCCTTGTATGCAGTTGCCACTCTCTTGTATCCACATTTCAAAGATAGGTATGTTTATTTAATTTTTTTTTCATGTCCATATTGATTATTGTCATTGTCATATTGAGTATATCTGAAGCACAGCATAAAATAATTTATTTTAAATTATAAAATGCAAAACTTGTCAGTTAATACAGGGCTAGTAGTATCCACAGCTGTATATACAGATACACACCCAGGTATCGGGATCGGTATCGGGAGGGGAAAAATGGTATTTGAACATATCTAAAAATTTCTGTTCCAAACTCTCTCTCTCTCTCTCTCTTCATTAGCTGGTTATGAGGAAATGAAACTTTTTAGATAAACCTTTCAGTTTTTAAACTTCCCCATTTTGGTGTGACTAAAAAGGTTATTTCAGATTTATGCTGACATGACAGGCAGCAATTAAGCTATGTAGGAGCATGGCCACTTTATTAGGTACACCTTGCTAGTACCATTTTATCTTCAGAACTGCCTGTGGCATAGAAGGTACTGGAAACATTGCTCAGAGAGTTTGGTCCATAATGATTGATGGCATGTAGTTGCTGAAGATTAGTCGACTACAGATCCATGATGTGAATCTCCTGTTCCAACAGATCCCAAAGGTGCTCTACTGGATTTAAGGTTCAATTAAAGTTTACTTTTGAACTGTGGCAGATCATCTGGACCATGTCTACATGCCTAAACGCATTGATCTGCTGCCGTATTGTTGACTATTGGACAGGTGTACCTAATTAAATTGGATTCATTCATTTAAATATCTAATCTTTATGTTGCAAACAGCACTTCCAAGTGAACTATTTAAATAACATTTGTTGATTTTTGGAAAGGACATTCATGAGATTATTGTTAAAAATTAAAAAAATGTATCATTAGTAATGAATGTTTAGAGGACAGACTGAGTACATTATAGTTGGTCATAGAGGTCAAGAATATACATAGACTGTATAAATCTCTGGACGTAGTGTCTGTGACATCACCCTTAGGTTTTTGATGAAGTGGTTGAACCAGGGGTGGGCAAGGAAAGCACAGTTTTCTTGCAACCTTCATGAAACACACTACTAATGAAGCTCTCACTGGTTTGTTTAAAGCTGCCAGTGTTTGTACTGAAGCAGGGCCAGAACAAAATCCAGGAGGGACACCGGCCCTCCAGGAATGACTTTGCCCACCCCTGGGTTAAAGGCTCAAATAGGGTGCAACACATGCTTTACAAATGGAAGCTTATTGTAATAAGTTAGCAATTATTGTGTACATGATGAGGGGAATAAAGCTAACTGTTTACATTAAATTTATTTAATAAAGTAAGCAAGATTTAATGTCAATGTACAAATGATTAGCTTGGTTAAATGTATTTACACCAAAAAAAAAAAAACAATGGGCCAAATCTAAAGTGTATTATGTTTACTTTTAGAAATCCCATAATCAATTTACCAAAAAACACAATACTTGCCGTATAAAGCAGTCCTGGTTTGTCTGTAGTTTTTTTTTCCCACAAACTGTGACACACGCAGTCTCTCTCTCAAAGGAGGGATGCGGCTCACTTGACCGAGCAGCGGATTATTCCGCTGTCCAATATCTGTATGTGGGTTCTGATCTATTCTGGAACAAGCCAAATATTTCTAAATATAATATAAATATAATGTAAATATAAATGTAGAAAACGCTTTATTGATCTATGGATTTGTAGTGTTTTGTAAAAAAAAATCTAGGGCCATGGAGTTATTACATTTTTGTGAAAAAAATCATGTATTTCAAAATAAATATTTAAATATCAATGCTGAATATGTTTTTTTTATGTTCGTATGACTTTTAGCTGCTTGGATGAAAGGTTGGAACAGAAAATTGATTTTCCTCATACCACTTTTGTGTTAAAAACGAGTTTTAGCAAACTCTTGTATATTGGGTAGTTTGACACATGAAGTACATTTAATTTGACAATGCTCTAAAAAGCGAGAAATATCTAAATAATTAAAGACAATTCCTGTGTGCCACTACATAAATCAGGGGTGTCAAACTTATTTTCACCGAGGGCCACATTAGCATAATGGCTGTCCCTCAAAAGGCCAGATGTAACTTATAAATGTAAAACTCATATAAATGTAATCAAATGTAATGTAAAATAAATGTAACTACTCCTTAATGTTAAATAACGTATTACTTATAACTTATTCAAGTGACAGTTCAGTTACATAGAAACAATTGTATCACAGAGAGAAAAAAAATCCTGTCCCATCCCAATCCTGGACCAGAGTAAACAATAACTCCTGTCCTGTCCCACTTCTGTAGAATTGACTCCTGGTTCCATCCAACTCCCACTCAAAATTACTCCCACTCCCATCCAACTCCTGCCAGCTTACAAATACCTGTAGTCTTTTGATATGGATTCCAGTTGAGTAAAAACAGGACATTGGTCACACATCTTAGTTGAATGAATTTTTTAGCCATTTTAGATTTTTTTTTTTTCAGAGGAAATACAACTTTCAAAATCTGCAAATATTTGTTATTTTCATGTTAGAAATGCTCAGAACAGTGTTTAATAACAAAGTAAAAAAAAGGATTTGAATTTTCATCAAGTTAAGCTGTGGAATATAGTAGAGTAGTTCCTGTCCAGCTGAAGACTTTAGCAAAAGATAAAAATAAATGAATGAAGCCATATGTTGTTGGAATCAAGAGCCGTTTTAAAGCAATATTATATAATATATAAACTTACACTATACGTATATTGAGAAACATTATTGTTGGGAATAAACCCTGTGTATAAAAACTTTTATTACATATGACTTGGATTGAGACAGTGACACGCCCCCTGCTGATGCTGTTTGTGTTTCACAAAACTCACAGGGCTCTCGATGATGGTATAAACATCTTCTTTCACTATTTACAAGTGTTTTGGTACTGAACTCTAACAGGTTAGTGTGCCAAAAACAGCGGAAGAATGCGAGGAAATAAGGAAGAAAAGACGCACTTGCGTGAATGCGGAAGAAGAATCACAGACCGAACACAGAAAAAAAAAAACAGTTCAATCTAACACTAATAAACCTATTACTGCTACTATATTATTATATACAATATAAACATTATATTTCATGTATATACACTCAAAACTTTTAAGCTCTCGCGGGCCACATTGGATTACATGGCGCGGGCCTTGAGTTTGACACATGTGACGTAAATAAACCAGGGCAGCCGAGATCCTGGAAAGCGCCACCTAGTGTTCCTGATTTGACACTGTGCTTCAGGTACTTCACAGCTCCTGTTACCAGTGGATCAAAACTCATTTGCCTTTCAAAAATACCCGACACCTTTGTCAGCAAATATGAGCCTCTGTCCTTTACCGTTTCTAAATACCTGTGAGCCATGACAGAGGTTCATTTCCATGGTTCTGCTTTGATTACAACAAGAAATGTGTTTGCATTACAATGTGATGAAACCTGTTTAGTGTCATGTGTACGTTTATTTAATGATTCTGTTTCGTTTGTGCCTGTTTCATGTAGATGATGACAGCAGTAGCCAAGGCAGACCAGAGAGTGTTTCCGAGAGCTTTGGTCGAAGTCTCCATCCAGAGCTGATGAAGGTACTCCTTATATCTCCAACTGCATACGTGTGAATGTACATGAGGCGATTCAATCAAGGGACCAGATAAAGTCACTTTAAAATGTTCCTCAACATTAGAAACCCTTCATGAGCAATCATTAAACAATTTAAAGCATAGAAATTCAACTTTGATACAAAGAATTTCGTTTTTTTTACCGGATCTATAGTTTCCTATCGGGCAAAAAAGTATTTGATCGATTTTTCAAGTTTCACCATTTACAAACAATGGAGAGATTTTTCATCGTCGGTTCAGCTGAGAGAGACCAACTTTTCTGATTCCAGAAAGTGACTTCTTTCAACTCAATGGAGAAAGACCAAAAGCTGTGCTGCACAAATAAGGCTTTTGCATAATAAATGACAATAAACGTCTATGAAAACGCTAAAATAATCCAGTAATCCTGCTGTCATCTTGCTCTTAGCCCAAGCCATGAGTTACTATAGTGACTGGCAGATTGATATTATAAGTGAACAAACCGCACTGGAGGCACTTGTGGTTTATATGATATTAATCAGCATATGCCAGCCAATCAGAATCCAGTATTCAGACAGACCATGGCACAAACATTTCTATAAATGTTTACATTTATACCTCTCGCGGCAATCTAAGTGCATCACGTGCACCGCAGAGCGCGACCGAAGTCAATAGGGATACATCGGTACCCCAAGCTTGTGGCTCGGTAAGCACCAGCAGACCCTTGTGAACCCGAAAGGGTATCAAGGTGGACATGAGCTCCATCAGCAGAGCGCAGTGACATCTGATCAAACATTGGTAAAACACAGAGACATTTTCGTTTATGGTTCTTTTTCATATTTGTTAGCAAAGCCAGCAAAAAAAGATGATTCCATCTCTTCGTAGCGCTGATCATTCCTTCACTGGCTGAGTGAAACATGCAAAGTCCCTCCCTCCTCTGACCTTAGCACTTGCTGATTGGATATTTACACAAAGGAGCAGTTCATTGATTGAATATTTGTTTGTGGACATGCGTTTCTTTACCTGACATCTGCTTTTTCACATGTGAAGCTAATAATAATACATATACAAGTTATTCAAATGAGATCTTAACGAGTATTGTGGCGTCAGTAGAGTTCCCGACGGGCCCTCACAGGCTTGAGCAAAGAACTTCAGCTCTAGACCGAAGAGCTGTTACATGGGACAAAAATAGGTGAATGGGTTTTGCCGCGTTGTATAGTACTACACAAGTATGCGCGGTTGTGGAGGCCGTGTGGGTTCGTATCCTCTCTCTACACACTTTTCTTACTGACTAAATACTGTCATGTCGGTTCAAAATAACGGTTGTTTTATTACCCTCACCATTAACTCTGTCTCTGTGAAATATACTTGTACGGCTGAAGATAATTCGGTAATGGTTGTATTACCGAGGGCCTTTACCTCCTTCACAGGATTTAAACACATTGTGGTGGTAGACAAGATCTGTTTTTGTACAGTGATTAAGATTTTTCCCCTTTGTTGCATGCTTTATTGTTTTATTTTATTCATAGTATGCCAGAGAAACTGACCAGCTGAATAAAATGACCAGGAATGAGGGACGACAGAAGATCTTCTCCCTCGATCCTGAGGTGCAGGTCAGTGCAGTATACCCCATAACAGCGGGTTAAATAGGCGAAATATATAAATAGCATATCTCTCTTGCTCTCCAGAGATTAGATTTCTCAGGGATTGAGCCTGATGTAAAGCCATTTGAAGAGCGTTTAGGAAGAAGACTCATGGTTAGCTGTCATGACCTGACCTTTAGTCTGCAAGGATGTGTCAGTGAGAAGAGCGAGGGTGTCGTCACCAATGTGAGTGTTTCAAATGCTTCCACTTATCTTTTTAAACACAGGTATGCAAGTGATGTGGAAGGAACTGATCCGTTTTATTGCGTTTAATTCGAGGTTTGTTGAGTCTTTATCTTTTCGTTTTTGCCTTCAGCTTGAGCCGTTCTTCATCAGCCTGGCACTGTTTGATTTGTCCAAAGGCTGTAAGATCTCAGCGGACTTTCACGTGGACCTGAACCCACCCTGTGTGAGGGAAATGCTTCTGGAAGGCACACCAGCAGAACAGGCCGATGAAAATGAGACGGTGCGGGTGAATGGACACGGCTTGCCAGATCTCCAGAGGGTTGCTGAGTCACTCTTACGCTTCCCCACTCAGGTACAAAAATAGTTATGTTCACATGGGGATATAAAGCTAAAGAAATGTTTTTTTAAGCGTTTGATGTTTGTTAATCAAAATGGCGGGAAGGTGAAGTTTCATAAGCATAAAGTGTTGTTCGTCGTAAATTGCTAGCTAGGCTTATTTCAGTATTTTTAAAATTAAATTTGTCTGTTTGTTTTAACGCCACTTGAGACATTTTCAAAACATCTAAAAATTGTACTTTTGCACATCCCATACTACTCCTCAAGATTACACAATTTGGCCACTGAGAGGTTAAAGATTTTTTCCTGAGGTGCTTGAGACTTTTGATTGTAATTTTAATTTAACAAAACCCATATACGACATAGTTCAAAAATATATGAATATATATGTCCAGAATAACTGAAAAAGGTGCAGAAACATTTTTTATAAATACAGAATTGTCAAGGGTTATCAAAGTTGTTAAAAAATGATAGTCATTTTTACTAATTTTATTGATTATTTTATTTTATTGTTTTTCATTGCTTACTTTTTGAGATGGAGTCAAGTTCATAGACAAAGACAAAACAAAAACATCTAGACATTTTTCAGAAAACACTTTACATGAACACCAAAAAACATCTATTTACATTACTGCATTCAAATTTACAAATTAAGCATAATATATAATCTTTTTTGTGTTATTTGTCTTTTACAGTGTGTCACAATAGTCTGTCTAAATGACTAGATGGAGATATGTACACAGCAGAAGAAACAAACATAAAACATTATTTTTATATTTTATTTATAGTTTCAGGTTTGAATTATAATACACTGCACTTTCAAAAGTATTCGCTGTCTTCGTAGGCGCAGATGAACTTAAATTACATTCTATTCTTGGTCCATTTGATGCTGCTCCACCCTTTACAGCTTTAACAGTTTCAATTATCTTTAGAACGCTTTCCACGAGGTCGAGGAGAGCTTTTGTGGTCATTTTTGGCCATTGCATGGACTGCATTCGCTCATATACATGGATTAAATGTCTTTTACTGCATGTCATCTTAACATAATGACTGCTGAAATTAAAAAAAAATCTATTTAGCTCTTCTTTTTTTCATCATCAAAGGGTTTCATCCTCATTTTCTGCATTCTGACATTTTCTCTTCTTTTGGACAGGATTAGATTTCTCAGAAGACCACAGAGTTTGGTCTGAGACTATTTTACAGAGGTTGTGAGAGAGAAAAAAGAGACTTTGCAGATTCAGACGGGATTACAAACACTAAGTACGTCTGAAATACTGAAATTTCTCTAACGATCCTCTGTGAAACTAGTCCCGTTCATATAGGGCTTGTGTGTGATTTGTGTTTACATGAGTTTGAGCGTGACCGTGCTGCCCACGGCATGTGACCGTGTTGGTTTTTCAGCAGCAGGAGATTATGCTCCACCCTAAATCACAGCGAGTGTTATGATCCCCTCTAACCTCTGCTGCCAGCCTGGGAAATGTGACGTGGCTTTTTTTGGACTGATGTAACACAGAGCCATCCCTGTGCTTCATCTGTCGGCACGAGACAAAAAGACTGAGGGGCAATGATTTGCAGTTTAGGTAGTGAACTTGTTTTGATGGCCTGTAATTGCATGTAGGAGCTTGAGATTTGAGAGCATTCTGTTCCAGTCTTTTAAGTTTTCTTGTTATTTAGATGAACAGATTTTGAAAAAAAAAAGGCTTGTGAAAGTTTCTCATCCAAGTCACAAAACTAAAATAAATAACTATATCAATACAATATTGTGGCATTTTAATTCAAACTAAAGAGCACGACAACATGTAGTGTTATAGAAAAAATGTATTGAATCTTATTGTTCTGAAATAGAACAGGAAGTTGCATCGCACAGGAAGTTACATCACAACCAGGAATGAAGTTAACAGAAATCCATTTTTCTTTTGCTTATCTTGTGAGAGACATGCAGCAGGCTGTTCCTCTCTCAGGAATTTTCTTACTCCTTTGTCCCTGTCTCTATACAGTTTGTTAGCTACTTAGTATTGTGTTTTAAAGTGAATAAAGACCCATTTCCTATGATGCCTCTTAAACCATATTAATCGATTATGACAAAAGGGGGCTTTTTGCTCCACTCTTTGTTGAATTAAATAACTTTAAAGCTTTTTATGACCCTGCAGTTTATAAAATGCTTTTCAGTGGCAGGGTGTTTTTTGCTATGCCCTTTGTCAGAGACAGACAATTCACTGCTGAGCACTAGAACATTTGGAAACAATTACACTTTTTAACTGACATAGAACCTAATGCTATTTTCAAAAATACATTATCTTTAAGAATAGCAGAAATGTATCCAATTTATTCAAAATTTGTCCATCAATAAAGGGTGACCTTCATTTGATATGCCCCTCCCACATGCTGCTGCACCAGCCTCCAGACAGATGAGAGAGCTGAACCATCATCACTTGGTGTCAACTTCTGTATTTAATCGCCATCTTTTGTTTCTTTGCTGAAAAAGAGAATTATAGGAGTTAGGGTTAGGGTTAGTGTAGACTGTAGAAAGACATTTTAGCATATCAGACATTTAAAGTGATGTAACGAAATGTTTCTAGTGCAGATGACCTTTACCGTCTCCTGTGCATCCGATAAGGCTTCTTCTTTTGCTGCCCATTTGACATTATTCCAAAGCCACCAATTAATTGATGGGGTTGTGGGTTAACTGTCTGTTTAACTTTTTTTGTTTTTCAAAGTAAATCACTGCACACACCGGTGCTTGTTCCAATCACACCGGCTGTTTGGAATTAAGTAGGAATAACACAACCCGGCTATTGTTTCATTTTCATTTCAAAAATAATGGATAAGTTTTAAAAAACCCTCAGATTGTAAATTTTGGGGATTTTTGCAGTAAAAAAAATTACAATTTTCCACCCAGAATTTAACTTTTTGTACAATTTCATGTTGTGGAATTATTGTGTAACGTAATGAAAAAAGAAGCAGGGGTTCTACTGAAACATGATGTCAGGCATTTCCGCAAGAACTGTTTAAAGGTCATTTATTAGAGGAAAATGTAAAGTAGTAAAAACTGCTCAAAAAGGCCCTGGACGTCCGAGGACTAGTGCATTTAGACAAATACTTCCAGCCATTTTCTGAACAATACCTTGTTCTACTGTTTGTACTTCAGAATATCTACTCATCATGTTCTTTTTTTCTCCAGGGTATTTTCTCAGTGACAAACCCTCACTCAGACATCTTCCTGCTGGCGAAGGTGGAGAAGGTCTTGCAGAATGGCATCACTCACAGTGCTGAGCCCTACATTAAGACCTCGGACATCAGCAAGGTCTGCTGCTGAATCACTTGTTTAACCCCAGGCTGAAATCTATGAAGTGGAAATGATGTCATTTCATCCCTTTTCCATGGATATTTTTCCAAGAGTCACTTACAGGTGGACTGCGGTCCCGTACAGACCTGGTGCTGCAGACCAAACCGAACGGTTTAGATTCAAGATCTGGGGAGCGTCGTATTTTTAAACAGCGCAGCTATTGTAATCTTTACAGGAGGTATTTAGCCGCCACGAGAAGGCATTGGCCAGCTGAATGCAAGCTAAGCAACTTCACGAAAAAAAAACGATCAATTCTGGTAACAGTCGATACATTTTGTGGCTCAGAAGTACCGGCAGATGAGAGAAAGTTCAAGGTACAGCTAAAACAGCTGTCTGGGTGGGAGACAGATGATAAATACAGGTTGTTTTCAGCAGCTGTCTGACTTTTAGTCTTAGACTTTTTGACGAAAATGATTTTAACTGTAGTCACATTTTAGTCATTTAAAAACGTAAATAATTTTAGGCTAGTTTTAGTCTTAAACATAAAAATAAAAGGTTTTAGTCAATGTTGATTAATATTTAGTTGACTAAAAATTGCTTTTTTTATAAGTTAATTTAACTCTTTACATATTACAAATGGTGTACACGGGCACATCGAGATACGAATGCTTCACGTTACAAAAAATCCAAGATTCGAAAAATACAAACAGTTCACGGCTCTTCTATTGGTCAGATCGTACCCATGCTGGCTTCTTCCCTTCACACACACTTTTGGTACTGTCTACGTATGTGCTTGGTTTCGTGTTGGTGTTCGGATTTCGTGAAATATCTTGAGAAAGTTATTTTTTTACGTAGTGCGAATTAATGCTCCATTTACATTTACATTTATGTATTTAGCAGATGCTATTATCCAAAGCGACTTACATTGGGAGTAAACATCAAGCAGTTTGGTACAAAGTGGATTGATCAGTAGACATACACATAGAACACATTCAAGCTAGTAAAGAAAGGGAATTCAAATCAGTGCTTCAGAGTTTTTTTTTTTTTTAAGTTTAACCTCTTAAGCCCTGAGGCCTATTTTCCGAAAATCCTATACTTTTACTTTTTAAGGCATTTCTCAGCTTTTACAAGGCCTAAACTGCAAATCTTGGTATCAAAATGAAGATAGGTTCTTGGGGAGTGGTGTGGATGAGTTAATTTGACAGTCAAGAACACTGGGTAAGAGTAATTGATGTTGGAATGGCCAAAAATTGAACTCATTGAAAAAAAAACACATTTCCTCTAATATCTCCTTATTTTACTTATAACTAAGCAAATAAACACAATCAATTGTAACCACTACATGTCAAGAACATCTGTAGCAAGTTTGGTGTTCATACTACAAGAAACTAATATTCTGTAAAGGTTTTGATTGAACAAAGTTCAGGCGTAATCCATGTTGGCACAGTTTGGCACAATTTGGCACAATAATTGAAATATGGAAAAAATCTTGTCCAGAGCTTCAGCTACGTTCATAGTCTTGTTTTCTTGCTTATGGGACATGATTTCAGCAAAAAAAACTCCTAAAGAAACGCTGTAAAAGGGGGGTAGAAGCTCATTTACGCCATCTTGCTGCGCTTTTGGGAACGTTTCACCCACAAACGCTTTGACGTCGAGCTTCTGCGTGTCCCTACCCCCCCGACCATCTGTCCAATCCAGGAGATCTATATATCGACGGAAAGCTCTGATTCTATGGAAACCAATCAGCTCAACCATTTTGAGACTGACCGGATCGCCGACGAATCACACGACGCGCAGCGTGGAGAGACCACCTCTTACGCACGGGGAGTCATTCCATATTTGGTGACGTAATGACGCCACAAAGCTAAAGAAACAATCCAAAATGGCGTTTGCACGAAGCTATTGACCGGACATAACAAACGGACTTTTATCGCTATGGAAATAACTTTTTGTTGAAAAAACAGCAAAGGTAAGACAAGATTTACATGCTTGCTTTGTTTTTGCTGCCGTTTTTTCGGGGAACTTTCGCTCCCTGCTCTGAAATACTTCATGCAATGTAAATGAGTTGCATATCGCTGGATTCAGCTGGTTGTTAGCTTTCATTTAATGCAATGGTTTGGGTGTTTCCGTTTATATTGTGGATACATATCGCACATAAACAAAAACGTGGTCATGAATTATACTCCGGACATGTTGTTGTTTATTTGCATGGCGTTCGAGCTGTGGTTAACGGATATGAAATTGAATTAGATACGTTTTTAGAGGAGTTTCCGCTGAACACAACAGTATTTAATATGTGTGGGTTATTCTCAGGGTTCGTGAGCTATGAGTGAAAATGTAACGCACAAGGGGCAAGTCCCCGGTACCGGGGACTCTCGGGCTTAAGAGGTTAACTAAAGCAAACTAATTCTAATTTAATAATAAATCTATTAATTTCACCCTTCAGAAAATAAATATGCAAAAGAATTGCAGTCCCGAAGTGAACTTCAGCAAAAAAAAAGTGCCAGTGCTTCCCAGCAAAACACAAACACTCAAAAATCATAACGTTCGACAAAAAAAAAATCTAAAAGACATCGAGACATCACAAGTGCCACAGCCTATGGTGTGGCTAAACACATGCTTGAAAATGAGAATCTCATCCATGTTCTTGATCCAAGAAATGAGCGACCGACACGAAAGTGTTTTCAATTCCCCGCGGATGCTTCTAAAAGTACCTTTTTCAGAAATATGGTCCAGTCGCACATTGGAACCTTTTGGAAGGTCTCATGGTTCAAATGTTTTAATTCTAATTATTCACGAGATATGTATGGATCCTGCTATTAATTATATAGTGTACTCTGGTTTAACTTGAATGCTATCATTTGTTTTCTACCTCAATTGAGGCCTCAATTTGTCGTGTTCTGACAGTAAAAAGTTAGTTTAAAGCTATAATAACTTGTCTGTTTTTGATCTTTTCACTCAGAAACAAAAATATGGATTTATATTTAACGATAAGAAAGATTTAACTTTAATTTGTAATAATAATCTAAATCAAAAAAATTATAATTGTGATTGTTTATGCCCATATCTCACAGCCGTACTCGAGGGCATGGCTTGATTAGTAGTTCGTACGTGGAACTCATGCTCACGTCACTAGGCGGGTCCAGATACTCGTGAACTCGTAAAATGAGAGGCATCCACAAATCATGCTCCAGCCGCGATGCTCATACACCTGATACCAGTGTTAAGATTAAAAGGTCCACTCTTCTGGTCTTCTCATTTTCTTTCATTCAATACAAACGTAATTACTCCCTGCAAAGCCTTTCATCGTGTTCTCGTGGTCTAGACTAGTTATTTCACATTTTCAGCCCCTGAACTAGCGTGATAAAGCACAACACAGAGGCTAGTGTCCGTTTTGCATTCCTTGCTTCACGCATCGACCGGCTCTTTTCAGATCGAAATGAAGCATAGTCATACATCGAGCTGCAGCTGCTCTATTGAAACATCTCAATCCATGCCTCTGTGAGATCTACAGCAAAAATGTTCTGGAAGAGGCTTCCTGCTAAAAAGAAAGAATGCCAGTGGTTACTGTGTGTCTGGTTCTTTTACGGCCCTGAAAAATGTCCCTCTGACTCAAAAGAGCTTTTGTCCCATCTCTAGTTTTACCAAGAAGCACAGCGATTCGTACATGCAGCTGTTCATGTGGCTGCAGAATGACAAACATGAAATGAAAACATGAAAAATGTAAGAATAAATTGAGAAATTCTTTATAAGTTCTGCTGTGGCTCGAGTAACTACACACACCCATATCACACAATACAGCGACATTCAAGAACATTTATGTCATTTGTTTCTCCGCATGAAATCAGTTTAAAAGAAATAAACTGGAGGCTTAGCTCGCTAGAGTCGAGGTGTCAAACTCATCCGAGCCTCTGTGAGATGGAGCAGACAATAATCTATTGATTGATTCATTGATAGATTTTTAGCTGACTCTGAAAGTTAACACTGAAATAAACAAAGCATCAGAGCGATCCTCCACTTTTACACTGCTCTCTGAAGAACAAACACTCAGTCTGTGGATTACATTTAAGTAATCAAATGTGCTGTTTTTATCCATGCCTCTTTTTATGCAAACCCGCTCCCTGGAGCTCTGTCTTTACAACCAAAATGGCCAACCAAAACTGGCAGATGACCTCCACCTTCTACAGGATGGATGAGAAGTTAGTGTGAGCACAATTCTCTGAGGAGCTGCTCTGGAGCAGAATAGAACCAACTGAACAGCGATGCTCCAGGGAACCCGCCCCAGCTGGACATGCCTGGAAGAACAGGGAAGAAACCTCTTGAGCTGCAGAAAGTGCTGCATGTGTGAGGCTGGCTGCAGCCTCTCTGGCGAGGTCAGGAGTATTTCAGGCTTTCACAGTGGGAGAGTTAGAAACCAACATCCAGAGAAAGAAACCTCACTGCTGTCAGCCCCCACAAATAGCCTGGAGTGAACTGTGTGCTGTGTAATTATATGATGGATCTCTCTGTTTCCCCTCACAGTCCATGTTCTCCCGGCTGAGAGCAGTAACGAGGAGCTCTGGAGTCTGTATGAAGGTAGGCCACAAAACTGTGCGGAGTCAAACATTTCCTGAACAACATTCCTCTCTCCTCCAGAGTCCGTACGTTCATAGAGCTCTGCATTACCGTGAATCTGCAGATTCTAGAGCGCAAAACAATCCTTAAAATAAGAAATACCTCGAAATTTCACGTTTAGAGTATGTATTTAATTTAGTGTTATATCCGAACTGAACTGGGAACGCCTCAATATCCCTCTGGAGGTATCCCCCACCGTGCTGGGATAAGAAGAAAACGAAGAAGAGGGTAGGGAGATCAGGAGATGTATACTATGAAAGAGATGAAAAAAGGGGGATGAATGCTAAAAATGAAGACACAAAAAAATTGCAAGAAGAAAAGAAGAGAATAAGAGAAAGGAACAATAAAAACAAATGAAACAGAAGCAACAGAAGATGAGGAAAAAACGTGGAAGGGAAAAATTATAAAAAAGAAGCAAAAGCAGAGAAGAAAAGAAGAGAGGAGTAGGAGAAAAAAGAAGTGATTGCAGGCATGTTTTTGGAATAACGTAGCACTGCATCTGTTTATTAGTAATAAACAGTGTGGTGACGATTGTGTGTGTGTGTGTGTGTGTGTGTGTGCGTAGCTCTCTCTGAAACTCTGTGTGTGTGTGTGTGTGTGCGTGTGTGTGTGTGTGTGTGTGTGTGTGTGTGTGTGTGTGTGTGTGTGTGTGTGTGCGTAGCTCTCTCTGAAACTCTGTGTGTGTGTGTGTGTGTGCGTGTGTGTGTGTGTGTGTGTGTGTGTGTGTGTGTGTTTCAGATGTGTATCTGTGTGCGGTGCTGGTGTGTTGCGTGGGGCTCCTGTGCATGTGTTTGTTCACGCTCGTCGTGTGCTGTCAGTATCTGCAGAGGAAGAGAAGATTAAAAGGTGGGACTCGACAGATGCTGTGAGATAACGATACGCTAACGATAGCCTTGAATCAGTGCGCTTTATCTCTTTTTTATTCTCTCTCTCTCTCTCTCTCTCTCTCTCTCTTATTAGAAAACTATCGTTTGGTCAGGAGCCCACAGAACAGGTGAGGGGAAAAAAAATACCATGTGCATTGATGTGGACTCAGTGCATTGCAGTAAATATCGCTACGTGTGTTTTGTGATTTCGTTTTGTGAACAGTCAATTTATTGTAAAATATTTGTGTCTTTACAAAAAATGTTTTCATTAAAAAAACAATTTGTACTTGAAACTCCATGTCCCTTCTGCCTATGGTTCAGCAGCAGAAGTGAGCGTCTAAACCTCTGGGTGACTCTAGAACATATTGGTTTTTAATCGTACTTAAACGTTCTTCAGAAGCAGACTGAGAGACGATGGAAGCATAAATCAGACCTTTCAAATGAAAGAGCTACAAAATTCCTTTAATCTACCTACTCTGGCAGAAAGTGTGCACTTAATAATATAATCAATCGTATCTGCTATAGTTTTAAATAAGAAAACCGGACCAAACTGAAAACTGTCTGTGTGTTCAGTTCAGGAGAGACTGTCATCAATCCGTCTCCAGCTCTTCCAAAAAAGGTCCGAAAGTACAGGAGAAACAAAGCCGTGGAGCAGCCAGATGTTCCACCAGAGATACCGGCTAAAGGTAGAGCATTACAAACAACCAGATGTACAATCATGAGCTTCGGGCACTTTTTGGACTCACTGCTCCCACTGTGGCGATGTTTGGTACTGCATTCAATAAACGGCAAACCCTCAGATTTTCACATGAAGATGTTTATGGTTTTGTAAAAATTTTAAACTTACATAAAATGCATTGAATGCAAGTTTGTAATCTAAACTCATGTACTCATTGTTTATGAATATTCATATATTCCTCAATATGCTGTTTTTAAATGTTTAAAATTAAGCGTCTGAGGCCAATTGATGCATACTGTTTATTATCCAAAAAAACAATGAAATGTCTGAAAATAGAACTGTTCAAAAGCAGTACATTAACTTTTCTATTCATTTTGTGATAAATTCGATTCTGAATGTCTTGAGTATGAAACCCGCAGAACCCCTGTTTTTAACCTTTGCATCTCCACAGCCCCTATTGCAGAAAAGATGCGCAAACCAAAGCTTTTAAAGCCTCAGCCCAGAAAAGTGTTCCTGGTGAGTACCTTTGCATTTTATTTACAATCTTGAAGTAATTAAATCTAAAAGCAGTTTCATGTCTGACCCAGCAGCCTAAAATCGCAGAGGAGACGCTGACGTACGCCGAGCTTGAGCTGATGAAGCCACGGCCGGAAGCTAAAGCAGCGAACACAGGAACCGTGTACGCTCAGATCCTTTTTCAGGAGAAGTCCCTGTAGCATTGCTTTTTTTATAATAGATCATTTATTTATGATAACAAAATGACACTCTTTTCCCAGTCCACTGTTCTATTTTACATGTGCTGTCCTAGATTTATAGCTTCATTATTTATCTGTGAAATAAGAGCAAGACCCACAGAATTATTCCATCAGAAAACTGACCATTTAAACTCAAACTTTAAGTAAAAAAAATATGATAAAAATCAAGAATAAGCACAAACTTCCAAACACTACACATTAATGCAAGCTTAGATTCATTTCCTCAGCGACTGGTAACTATTTCTGAAGGAATGGAAAGCAGGCCACAGATGTTGGACTTCTGCTGAGGCTGGAAAATATTTGAGTGTTTTGAAACGTTGTTTGTTTTCATTTCTACTTTACAAAGTCTTTTAATGGAACGAGTCATGGAAAAGCTTGTGAACGATGTTTCAGATCGGACCTGACTGTAAACTAAATATTACAAAGAAGTTTAACTGTGAAAAGTGTGTTCAGGTGTGAGAACTAACAAGAAGCTTCTGTGAACAAAACCCTGAGCTCCTCGATCGTCTGTGTGTACTGTAAAAATAAAAGATCCACATGAAGCAGCCCTCGCTTTGCCTCCTGTGCTGACCAGGGAAGTCTGAATGACCTTTTAATGCAGAAAGATGCATTTAATGTCTTAAATATTGTCTACTAAATGTGTTAGGGGGTTAACAACTATTAGAAGCACTTAATTACAGAATAACTAAAATAAGTACAATAGAAGCCAAAATAAATGGAAATTGCAAGGTTTATTTGAACTAAAACAGAAATACAATAAAACAAAAAATATTACCCAAAAACAAAAATCTAAATAATAATCAACAACAAATGACATGAAATAACAAAAATAAATAGAACATCAATAAAAAATACATAAAATCCAAATTAAACAAAACATTAATAAAATATTACATTAAAAATCAAACAAAATAAAATTAAGAATCAATCATTTTATAAATGTCACTAATGTAACTAATTAAAATAAAAAAACAGTTTGCTTTAATGCCAGTTTGGATTTAACGTGTTTGAAGCTGCTCCAGTTTATTAGTTCAGATGGAAAATGAGAGACGTGATTAAATCGTGAGTGAACTAGATTTAATCATACTAAAAAACAAAAGGGAAATACAATTTCACCGTAGCGATGCATGCTTCATACCGCCTGCAGGAAATATGTGCTTACATGAGAAATAAAATGTTGAAATGGAGCAAAATAGATTAATTTCAGGGTTATTTATTCGGTGAACATCAGACTAAAACCAGAAATAGAAGGAGCTATAGGATCAGCAAAATCAGGAAAGATTTCCTTCCTCTGACCAGACAGGAACCTTGAATTGAATTAGAAATAAATATTTATAAAGTAGATCTGCGGCACGTGAGCTGAAAATAAAACAAGACACAGGTAACCCCACGTTCCTGAGCAAAATAAAGGTCCATGTGCCAGGTTTCCAGGGCTTTACGCTCCCACATATAGAACAGAGTTCCGGGCTCAGCAGCAAACTAAAGCTCTGCAAACCAAACTAAAACTCATCTAAATCCTTCTGCTTTTCATAGTCAAGTATTTTAATTTCAGAAAGAAATGCTCATGGTTCTTCTGGTGGCACAGTTTAGGCAGGTTCCACGAGCAGCTGAGCGCAAGTCATTCTGAGACACATGTTGCCCTCTAGTGGTAAAACAACTACAATGACGTGTGATGTTTCCAGGAAAATACAAACCTGTGTGAACTTTTCAGGTATTTCATGCTATTCTACCCAAAATGTAAAATTGTGTAACCAAGAAACAATAGTACAGAAAAAGTGTGCCCAAAATCGTAACATGGCAATACAAAATAAAAAAAATAAAAAATAATAATGTACATTAAATATAAAAAACTAAACAAAAACAGTGAAAAAATAAAGGAGAGGAGAAAATGAAACAAAATAGCACTAAACATTAAAAACAAACAAAATAGTAAAATATCAGAAATTTAAAAATGTTTTTACATTCAAAAAATACAGATAATAGGGGTGTAACGGTTCACGGTATGTATTGAACCGTTTCGGTACGGCCTGTTCGGTTCGGTACACTTGCGTACCGTTTCGGTATTCTGTATTTTTATTAAATGATATAAATGTATTATCAGCGCGATATTAAGCGCAGCGGAACAATGTTCCAAGGCGAGTTTCCGCACGGACGCTATTGACTGACGAGCACGAGCGCGAGTAGGAAAATGGAATCATATCAAAAGCGAAAGGGAAGCCAGAGCTTGAAGACCCTCCCACCTCACTACACTCTCCTGTTTGAGAACACTTTGGCTTCTCTGTTAAAATACATAACGGGGATAGACGAGTGGATAAATTTAAAGTTGTATGCCGACATTGTTCCACGGAGATCGGGCAGGCAACACATCTAACATTTTCTACTGCTGGAGATATTATAACCAGATATATGCTCTCTTCAGAAAATGTGGATAGGTAATCTATCCTAACTAGTTGCAGTATTTCATTTTTTATTTAAAAAAAAATGTGTTTTTCTTAATAAATAGTGCAATTTATTTAAAATATCACCCAAATGTGTCACTTTTATTTATTTTATGCAAGAATTCTACTGTGTATTGGCTGCTTTTCAAAATAAAGATTATGTAAGTTCTTATTGTTTTGTACCGAACCGAATGAACCGAAACGAATACGATTTTAGCGTACCTAACAGATAGTATTAAATATTATAAATGGCAAAACTAATGAAAATGTTAACTAAATAGCACAAAAATATAAGAGTTAAGTAAAAAAAATCAAGTAAAATATACAAATGATAACTATGAAAGAAATGTTAAAATGAATAAAATAGAAATTGTACCAAACGTGTAGAAAAGAGTAACATTATAGAAAGATACAAAAACAGCATTAAATATGGAAAATAAATTAAATAATGAATAAAGTGCAACAAAACTATCGCTAAAGACCAGAAATAAAAAATTGCAATAGATGGGATTAAAAAGCTTAAACATTCAAAACAAAACATAACACTGAATCCAATCAAACAATAATAAATGTAAACACGTTTTGGTTTCTCAGCTCATGGCCCCTTTAAACTACAAACTATCGATTTATCGATTCATGGGGAGAAACAAACACGACTCTTTTTCACGGCTCGTCTGATGTAAGCTTTTCTCTGAGAATATGGAGAGTAATTATTTCTCAAAACCTGCAGAAAGAGCAGAAAAACTAACTGCCAGTGCTTTGTTTACCTCCAGCTCCTCAGCTCTAAACCAACTGTTAGCTTCTGTTGCCTAGCAACGAAGCCAAACACTTGCTAATGCTACACGCAGAGAGGAAATGAGCTGAGTCCGGATCAGCCGGCTGGGTTTTACTTACAGCCGGTAATTCTGAGAGAAGCTCGTACATTATTCACACGGAAGGATGCTTAAGAAAGACGAGCGGTAACCGGAGGCTCAGATAGCAGCAGCAGAAGCAGCAGAAGCAGCAGCAGCAGCTCTGAGAGCCTCAGACCGGAGCGGAGCTTTCTGATCATCTGCTTCCAGCAAAATCACAGCAGGTAAGAGCCTCAACCTGCTCCAAATATGAGTGAAAAAAATCGTAACAGCGCTGCTCCGCAAGAAAGCTCTCACTTCCTCTGAATGTTTACAATAATAACTATTATTATTATATTATTATTATTATTATTATTATTATTATTATTATTATTATTATTATTATTATTATTATTATTATTATTATTATTATTATTATTTTGTTGCAGACAAAATAAGTAATCAAATCAAGTGAAGCAAAATAAAACCTAAAATCCTAAATAAAAAATTTTTGAAGAATTAGAACAAACTTAATACAAATAAATATAAAGCATTAAATAGCACTAAATATAAGTAATAACAAAAAATACAAAGTATATAGTACAAAACGAGCAGAAATGTATCCTCTAAAGCGTTAAATTCCAGTTCCAGTAGCAGATGTAATTCCACAGTGTTTTAGAAAGCTGCGTTGTTTTGTTTTCCATTGCTAGGCTGCACTCCCTCGAGCCACTTTTTCATAATAACAACATGAGCCTCGAAAACGTGATCAAAAACAACTCAATAAAATAATTACTAAGCATTTATTTTCCTCTCGCTACAATCCAACATTAGCAGAGGTTTAAAGCTTTATTTACAAGCCCAGGTGTTCACATGTCAATCACAGCTTTTTTATTAACACCGTAAACAATTTTTTCAGAAAAATAAATAATGTACAAAAATCTAAATCAAATCAGTATTTGCCGATTCTGCCTTTTGCCTGAAGCAATTCTTCTAGCACAAAGTCTGGGATTTCATACGATTATAGTCAAGTGTATGATTCACCAATTCTACCAAGCAGCTGCTAATAATTGTCAATGTTCCAACCCAGTCATGAAATGAAACTGAAACGGCTCCGTAGGAAGCTTACAACTGAATGAGAACTCTTTTTCTTTATCTAAGCATCCCCTGACCCCTGCTTATTAATCTAAAACACATAGAAAAAAAATAGTTATAGCTAATAACCATTTATTGTTGGGTTTTTGAACTGCTGTTGCCTTTTAACACATAAAAAAAACTGAATACAAATATAAACATATCTTTTTGACCTTACCTATAAGTTTTTTTCATCTCTGTTATTTATACAGTGGTACCCCGAGATACGAAATTAATCCGTTCCAGGGTGACGTTCTCATCTCGAACATTTTGTATTTCGAAGCAAGTTTTCATGTAAAATGTCTAATCCGTGCAGCGGCTCTCAGAAACAACAGTAGAAGTAGATGAAAAAAATGGAAAACCAGACAAAAATCAAGTAACGTTTCTTCAATCCTTAAATCTACACATTGTTAATGTAATAACTGATAATAAAACACAAGAGAAATATGTAATATGTTCACAAATGTGAAACCTTACCTTGCGAGGAAGGCGGTGGAATGGATGCAGAAAACATTACGTCACTACGTATGAAAGTTAACTTTCTCAAAATATTTCACAAATTACGATGTTTTACTTGATTTAAAACTGATTTAAAGTGTATCAGCCTCTTTAGCACAGTCTGCAATGGGAGAAAGGAGCGCCAGGACCGGGAAGCAGAGCGCGACGTCAGACTAAAAAAGGCGGATAATAGAGCACAACTGTTTGTGATTGTTCATATCCGGAATTTTTTTTCGTATCTCGAAGCAAAATATTTCCAGCGAGAACTTTCGTATCTCGAACATTACGTAACTTGAGACAGTCGTATCTCGAGGTACCACTGTACTTAAAATAATTATCATACAATAACAGTGCTGCTGATTATGATGAAAGCTGTCAGAGATAGCAGAAACTTACAGTTTGTCTCGTCTAAAGAAGTCTCTTATGTTTCCATTTTACATTGAGCCACTTGGTAACGGACTTTCCACACACAGAGATTTAAATGTAAATGAAGCGCCTTTTAAAATGTGTTAAGCTAACGGGACTCAACCAAAAAAAAAAAAATCGAAACTTTAGAGCAGTTTGTTGTGTGAATGAACGCCTGAAATAAAATGTAGGTACCGCCTATGGTCACTCAAACGCAGTGACACCAGAGACAGCCAATCACACTTCAATCAAAACAGACAACGACCAATAGTTGAACTTAGATCGACTAAAGGAAAGCGCTTCAACTTTAGGGGCGTTGGTTTGACACAGTAGAAGCAAGACAATGATGATCGCAAACATACCGCCAAAATCACTAAGAACTATAGTCAGTGTACAGAAAAAGAAAACATGCACACACGCCCCACCCCCTCCACCCCCACAGAGCCTGCGATTAGTTCTCCCAGATGTTTGGAACAATCGACCAACGTTTTTGTTATTTCACACCAAATATTCATCTGATTTCAATTCTCTTGAGGTTAATTTCTGAACGCATTCTTCGTAAAAGTTTTAGGCAGGTGTGAAAATGCTGTAAACACAGTTCTGCACCCATCGTTATTTAGTACCTTTAAAAAGAGACCAGTCCGTCTCGTCGTCTCTGTTGAACAAAAGTAAATGGAGAAACAAAGTATTTGTTATTAAAGCTCTGGTTTTGTTTCTAGACGCAATGGTGAAAGGAAAGAAGAAGTCGAGTGAAGCATCCGGAAGAAAGATCACGCTCAAGATGGCAAAGAACGCTCTGAAGGTGACCACAGATGGCAAGCGACGCCTCGACCTCAGCAACATGGAGATCGCCACATTTCCCAAATGCATCCTAAAGCTCTGTGACGTGGAGGAGCTGGACCTGAGCAGAAACCTCCTTAAGAAGATCCCCGACACCATCGACAGATTTGTGAATCTGCGTCTGCTGGATCTGCACAGTAATCACCTGGAGGCACTTCCTATTGCGCTCAGCCGCCTGTACAACCTCTGCAGCCTCAACTTGTGCAACAACCACCTGACAACTTTGCCTCATGAGCTGGGGTTCTTGAGAAACCTACGATTCCTCAACCTGGGAATGAACTGCATCGAGACTCTGCCTCCTTCGGTGTCTGCTCTCAAAGAGCTTCGGGAACTGGGGCTTTTCAACAACTTCTTGACTGACCTTCCAAAGTGTGTCCAAAACCTGCCCAAGCTCACAAAGGTGAACGTCAAATCAAACCCCATCCCTTCAGACGAGCCTGCAGAGGTGGACCACATCCAGAGGGTGGAGAGTCTGTATCTGGTGAGGGAAGACTGTCTGTGCAGCGACTGCCTCAGGAAGTGTAGGGAGGATCGGGAGAAGCTGGAGAGACGAATGAGCGCAGCTTCGACTCTGAAGAAGGCTATGTTTGCAGGTCTGATCGCGCCGAACTCTGTGGCACAAGAGAACCAGGCGGTGTGGAGATGAAGATGCTGAATCTTGTGACCAATAAAGAAACCGTTATCTACAAGCTCCGTTTCTTCAGCACCCCTCTGACCAACAATCGCAGACCTTGTTGCTCTCGTACTCTTGAAGTTTTTAAAAAGGGGCAATTCTTTCTCATGCCAGCCTCAGTCTCCTCAGACTTATCTTCAGGGCTTCCTGTGACTCGGTGATTGGAGGATGAAAACTGTAATGGTCAACAAATGCACATAGTTTATTAAATAGAGTGAATAAAAGAACTCTGGTGGTTCTCCTTCCTTCCAAGAGCAGGTGTCGATGCTGGGAAACTCTAACTGGTTTATGTGACGTAGAGTGGTATGCAAAAGTTTGAGCACCCCTTTAAAGTTTCATGGTTTTCCTTTATAAGCAAGTCATTGTTTGTCTGGATAATAAATTTCAGGTTAATATATCATACAGGAGACAAGCACAGAGATATTTGAGAATAAAGTTTATGGAAAGTGGGCAAGAAATATTTAAACAAAATGAAGCGTGTGCATAAATGTAGGTGCCACAAGAGAAACATTAACTCAATATTTCATGCTTCCTCTTTCTCCAAAAATAACCGCCTCTAAACCAGGGGTGCTCATCACGTCGATCTCGAGGAGGTGCTGCCGGTCGATCGTGATCGGTGTGAAATGGAAACAATATCAGCTGATCCTCCATCCCGTCACAGTTCAGTGAAGTTATCTGTAGATTCAGGGATTCGGTTTTTTCTGCTCAATAGCTCGAGACCAGAATGTTCTTAGTAAACAAATAATAGCTATTTTTAATCTGTGTTATGTAGCGGACAAACTACAAAACGTTTTTTTATCAAAACAAGTTTCATTCGCAGAAACACATTACCGTCTATGAGCAACCCGCTGACATGGAATCACTTAGGGACCGTCTGCAAATGACCAGATCCAAAATATGTTTTACCCAGAATATGCTTCATAACTTCATTCTAAATAACTCTATTACAACCAAAATCAAGCAACACGCCACTCCTCACCTACATATTGTACTGCACCACTCCGTTTCAATAAAAAATGAAATAATTATTAGAGCATCATTTTTATTCTTGATTATTTGGATAAGTTGCTCCCATAAAAATCACTCTATTACCATCAATTCAGGTCACACACAACTGTTCTAATGATTGAATTCAGTGCAAGTCATCAAATTAAACTCACGTTATTACAAAAAATGTAAATAATTAATTATTATGTGTGTTTTGTCAATTCTCAATGAAGTTGAAAATAATTGTTTGTTGATTGATGTTTTACATTTTTGTAGCAGGTAGATCACTTTCACTCTGTCATTTTAAAAGTAGCTCGCGAGCTGAAAAAGTGTGAGCACCCCTGACCTAAAAGCTTTCTATAGCTTCCAGGTAGAGCCTGGATTCTGGCAGAAGGTGTTTTGGAGCGTTCAAACATCTCCAGTTCAGTCCGGTTTGATGGTTTCCAGCAAGAGCAGCTCACTTTAAATCACACCACAGATCAATAATATTCAGATCTGGGGACATTGATGTTCATTCCGGAATGTTCAGCTTGTTCCTCTGAATGCTGCATTAGATTTGGAGCTGCACTGATGAATCATCTGAGATTTTTCTTGCTCTGCCACTTCAGGTCTTAACTGTGCTTCTGGTCTTCCAGTTCCTCACAGTTGAAACCGAGAGATTAAATCTCTGAGAGCTTTCTGTCTCCTTCCCCTAAACCATGAAGCTCAACTATCATTGTTTTCAGCTCATCTCAGAGTTGTTTTGAGGCTCCCACTCTTTAGAGAAGATGCAAAGTGTGTGGAGCAGGAGTCACTGAGATTACCAAACCAATTCTGAGTTAGAATAATTAGTGCTAACCGTATTGAAATCAATGGCATGACACAGGTGCCAATATTTATACACGTACCAAATTTTGTTTAAGTTATTTTTACACAGGCAGTGGAGCAGTGGCTAGAACTGTGGCTTTCCAGTTAGAATGTTATTGGTTTACTCCGGTTTCCCCACAATCCCCAAAATATGCGGTAAGGTTAATCGAATAATCTAAATTTCCATTAGCTGTGAATGTGTTTGTTGTTCTGTCCAGGGTCACCCCTGCCTCTCGCCCAATGTGCGCCGGAAGACCCCCATGACCCCAAAAGGGAATAAACGGGTTGGAGAATGAAAGAATGAATAATTTTTACACACTTTCCATAAATGATATACATTTTATTTCACTTGTCAAATATCTCTGTGTTTTGCATACCACTATATGTGCGTGATGCAGGCCGCCATGAGAGTGAGCATTCGATGACCAATCAGGCGGAGTCTGATCTGTGACGCACTGCTATTAACAGCAGGTGTGTTACACTGATTACAAAATAATTAATTATTAAAACGCATGCACTAAACACCGTCTCATCACGCTGGTGGTGCACTGTGAGGGTTTGGCTGCTTGCTCGTCCTAAACTCTGCATCTTCAGCTCTGCTTAGTGCTGCTGTTGCTCTCTGAACTGCAAGGTCACATGACATTGATTTTTCAGAGCATCAATAATTCAGATACATCACACACGGATCCGGAGCAACATGTTCAAATGGGATGTTCTCAATACTCATTTATTTTTGATAAATAAATATACCTTATGCTTTGACTTTAATGAGGCTGATGGTACTTTTATAAATATTATTATTTATAATGTTTGTGAGCACATTACATATTTTTATGAATAAAATGACAAGTTTACGACATGCTCAATGAAAGAATTGAGTGATTTTGCACCTCATCTCCACTGCAGCATCTTTAATGGTTTTGGTAATAGCTTCAGCATTAGGATTAAAATCAATAGCCTAAGATCAATTCATCCAATTAAACACACGAGAAACTGTAATAACACTATTGAGAACAAGTACAAATAAATTTATAATAAATCTGAACATAATTTAAAAAAATGTGTATGTACATTTTACACAACCTTTGCGTTGTTAGAGCAATGCTCTACCAACTGAGCCACAGGAAAGCATGTGTGCGCATAAATAAATGTGGAAATAAAAGAATAAATAAATGTATTAATAAAGAAATCAGAAACAATGAAAAAGAAATAAATTAATACAAATTATACATTTACTTGAGCGTAAGGCAAACAGCCACATCCGTGCATGAACTGAATAACATCTGAAATATTGCAATGATACTGCTGATAATAATTGTATTTATAATTAAAACTAATAAATGAATAACATGGTCTAGCACAGTTACATACAATGATAAAACTAACAAAGGAAAAAAAATGTCCTAACATCACTTGAAAACCATGTAAGATATTTGTAGCTGCAGAATGAATGATTTGGGCAGTATTAAAGGAGTAAACAGAAATAACAAGCTAGCTAGCATTAGCATTCCTCTTTTTTTTTTCAACCAGTGGGTTAGTCGGACATCTGGTGGCCACAGTACAGCAGAGCTCAGTAAAGCTGCTTTCATCGTTTTTTCTTCTCAATAGCACGAGACCCAAATGCTCTTAAAACGTACCAAAAACAGTTCAGAGAGCTCCAAGACTAACTTGTTTTTTAAGCCTTAAAATGTACCAAATTAAAACCTTCACAGAAACTTGTTCTAAAAAATTTCAATCGAGACATGTGGTGAAACTCTCCCTTTGAACCTGCTGGAGCAGCACCCTCATGGTGCTCCAAGACCTCCTCATGGACAAATAAGGCATAATTCAAGGTATAGAGTTAATATATTTGCATGTCTTTCTTGGGCTCATCAAAGCATCTTTCTCGTCTGAAAAGGCTTCCTTCTGGATGGCAGCCATGGAGACACCAACCCTACGACCATCATGCATACATTTCTCAAAGACAACCTCTTGATGCAATGATGTATGTGACAAGCCCTGAGGGGGAATCTATTATACATGTCTATGGATCCAGAAATCTCATTTCCTTAATCAGTGCAAGATTCCAACATCTAAAAGTCAACAATCACAAATTAAACATGTCTGTGCAATCCTAGTCTTCCTCGCCCAATTTGAGCGAGGCGTATATTTTGGTATTCAGAGCTCAGTGTTCTTAGCCCCGGTGACGCGGTTGAAACAGGTTTTTACTGTCGTTTTATCGAGGATTCCTGAAAACACTCTTCCGCCTCTGCCCCCTCCTCTTGCAGAGCACCAGCTGGGGCCCGGAGCTCATTCAATTGCACCGAAGGAGCTGCACCTATTATCTTGCATTCTGGGGGTGGCTCAAGATGATGACAGCGAAGAAAAGAAGAAAAAGGCAGGAGAGGGAGGAAAGGATGCTGAGCAGAGATCTGACACGGGTGATTAGGAGACATTCTGTACAACACTGGAGCATCACCAACGATTAGAGAAAAATACGCTTTTCTTTGAGAGGAAGGGAATCAATATTATAGTTCACTTTTTAAACGTGAATATTTTTTCACACAGCTAAAACGCATTTATTCTGTGTTAAAAGAAACCTTGACACATTAAACATTCTTCACATTTTGGGAATTAGAATTTGCAGTAAATGTTAACATAAGGGCTGCAACAACAAGGTGAACCTTTGGTCCAATCCAAGGTCCTGAGCACTCTGGAGAAGGTGTTCCCTAAACTTGGCTCCGTTCACCTTTCCCTCAACTGTAACGGAGTCATCTCTCCATGCAGCAGAAAATGCACACAGCATGATAAACACGTGATCGATATCAATAAAAAGTGTGTTCAATAAAATGTATGTTCTTCATTAAAGAGAGCTCACCATTTAAAATATGTTTATACTCCACCCGTGTGGACGCAGAATATTTATCTTTTTGGAAACACAAGCGATCGATCAAAACAAAGTTCATTATGTGCAGACAGAAAAATGCCAAGCTTCTACTTCATCCATCCCCTCAGGTATGCTGCGTTAAAACAACGACATAAGGTCTCTCTAAACCAGTATTATAATGTTCAAAATGTAATAAAAACATTCAGATATGTTAAAAAGATTAGTTTTTAACGAGTAGCCTAAATCAGTAACTTTTTTCCAGTCGCATACTTCTAAATAAGTGACTATAAATAAAATGGCAAATAAATACTTAACAGTTGATTATTTTTCATTAGTGAAAATGTATTATAAATAATGATTTTGTCGAGCACCGGGTTCTCTTTTATAAGTGAAACGATCATCTCTCTGTTTAATGAGATGAATTTTCCAGGGCAGAGCCACACAAAGACCTGTGCTTTTATTTGTTTCACTTTTTCATACAAATAAATAGTAATGGTAAACAAATGTTTCGTTTGCATTTAATTAAATTATTAAATTGAAAACATAGAAAACATCCGTCTCTCTCTCTCGTTCCTCAGTTGCTAGTAATTCTTTGTTTCTCTCTCGCTTTTTTTTAAGAATCTGTTTCACTGCTCTCAGATTGCGGTTACATAATGAAATTTGGCACGAATAAGGAGCTTCACCAAAATGTAGAAACATGAAAAACAAGCAAATAATTTGAATCGAAATTAAATAATTGTCAGACTCTTGGTCTCTCTTTCTCTTTTTCAGCTGCTGGTGAGTCTTTGTCTCTGCTCTGTCTAAACTAAAGCATGCGCTCGGATTGTGCACTTTTTAAGGCGATGTGTGGCGCCTCGCTCTGACTCGAAAAACATTGATCTAAATGTCGAAATGCTTGTCGTTTCTCAATCAATAAGAGGATTCCTCCCAACCTCCGCTTTCCAGCACAGTAGTGGTTTTAGGGACAAGCAGTGGTTAAAGCACGAGTGCCTACCCGAGGCACAAATTGAGGAGAGGGTGCCCCACTCGATCAGTTTTTTTATATTTCTTTAACTTGTTTCTCTTTGCATAAAAATAAAATTAAAAAAACCTAAAATAATACTTTATATTTCCCTTGCTTTTCAAATGAATGAATGTCAGTGTTACTCGTTCTGCATCACACTCTTTCCTCAAGCACGAGGATTCACATGACCTCGCTCCAGTAAATCTTTTCTATCTTATTTTAGTCTGTGTTGTTCATTTTGTGGAGTAGACGAATAACGAATGTTTTTGGTAAAAAAATTACATGTTTGCGAGAGTCCTGCGAATAGTGGGATTCTCTTGCATCCGGTGCTTAACTGTACCGCCCGCATCCACATGAGCCATAAAATATCAATAATGATCGATATCGACCAATATTAATGACTAGTATCGTGATACAGTTTTCAACCGCAGACCTCTTTCTCCCCCAATAGGTCAGTTTGGCTAAACGGCCAGCTCTAGGAAGGGTTCTAGTCATCCCACACTACTCACTGGGCTCTGCTGGTGTCCATTATTACCATTAGAGATATTTTCTATTGTATTTCAGCTACTCCCTCAAAACAAGCATCGCTGCCCATAAACATTTCATGAAGACCGTGATCTTGGAGGCAAATCTAGTAAATGAGATCTTAACTACATTTACCTCCAGACAGGACTGCTCTGGTCTCAGAGCACATCACTAATGGAGATGCATGTGCGCAGAGTGGTGCTCCCCAGAGATGCTGAAGAGCGACTGCACAAGCCCTGGAACAATTATCATCCGAGCAGCTCAGATCTTCCAGAGAGCCTGCTGTAATCATACCCACGACTGGTCAACATAGAGAGCATCATGAATAATGCATGGCCCGGTGGGTGTGGACCAGCCTGCGCGTAAAAGCGAGCATGTGCACGCGTCAGTGTGAGCGCACGAGTGTGAGGAATCCCTCCCCCAACCAGCCGGTGCCTGCAACATGAGGTCAGCGAGCTAGAGAGGAGAAGACGACGAGAGGAAAACGGAGCCTGGAGAAGATCAGAGGAATATGCCGAGCAGAGGAAGTACAGCCTGTCGATGGCAGCCATGCTGAGCCCAAAGATCAGACAGACTCGGAGAGGTACGGAGCGCTGCGTTTGTTTCATCTGTCAGGTGCTAGGTGTCACGTCACACTCTCAGAGGATGTGTGTGATTTCATCTCATGAAGCTTGCTCAAGCATCTCCAGCTGCTGATCAATCATTCTTAGAGAGGTTTATAGCATCCATCCATCCATCCATCCATCCATCGCTCTCTTTATAGAGAGAACAAGAGACAGATTAATGTAGCAATTATGGGTTTCATTTGGGGAAATCGGTAAAATTTACCAGAATGGCAAAGATTCGTGGAGAAATTCATATTTTGTGATGGATATGTCCATATCTGGAAAAACAGAGTTCACAAACATTTAGAATAAAATAGAATGAAACACGATATTATACATTGCTCTGATTACTGGAAAACTGCTGGTTGCATGTTTTTTCGGAACAGCTCTGGTTTGAAAAGGAAAGTTTGATTGATTGAAAACGTGAAGCACATCACGCTGCTTTCGACACTGTGATGTCATCCGTTAGGGCCGGGAATCTGAAGATACCCCTCAATTTTTTTACATTTTGATTTTGGGGGTCAAGATTTAACTAGTAGTTAAAATTAAACACCAGTTTAATGATCGATTACATCCTTAAGGTCTTTGTAGACTGAATTACAAAATCGTACGATCAGAAATAAAATTGAGCAGACGTTGTGTCTATTATAGAAACACAGAAATAATTTGTCTGATTGAGGAAAAAAAAATTATTGGAAAGGGTTCAAATATTTAGCTTTTTCCGCATTCCTGGAAGTGATTTCAAATGGATTTGGTATAAACAAAGCACAGATTTTCATGCGATTATTATCATACAATTAATCCGGAAAAACATTTTCAGGATATTTCGAAAGCTCTATGATGAGGAGGATAGATTCTCTTTCCTCTCCACACATTCTCAGGATTGGATGAACCCAGTATTTTGTTTTCTTTTTTTTGTTTGCAACAGAAAGATTACCAGAAATTCATCATCACTGCTTGAAGGCAAGACGCCTTTTTCTTTTGCAATGTGTTTGTGTGTTTCTGCGAATTTTACGCAACGAGTTAAAATGTGTGCCAGGCTTATGGACCTAAAAAAAAAAGTGAAATATTTTTGCATAAATCAAAATAAATGAGCTTTTCGGACTTCAGTCGGACTTCACCTTTGCACTAAAAACCATGATGCATCCCTTTTCACAATCAAACAAATGGAGCACGAAACTTACATCTCAACATATGATTAAAAAGAAGTATTATGTTAATAAATATGCAACATGGTGCAATAGTGCATTCATACTTCAATTAACTAATAATTAAATAGATTGTATTTATATTGTACATGTTAAATTATATAAAAAAAGAGAATACACAAGAGATTAAAGCTGCAAGCAACGCTCAAAGGGCTTTAGCACCTCAGGCACCATCATCCCCTAGTCTAAATGTTTATCTACGCAATATGACGAATCCTAAAACAGAAGATGTATTCAAGCAAATTTGGCAAATTAAATAAGATAAAAAAAAAACAGAAGCTAAAATTTCATGACCACCAGGTGGCGCTATGAAAACATTATTCATTAAAACTGTAATTACAAGCTTACAGATGCTCGTCGTTTTGGTTCAGGCGGTGCGAAAGCTTGCCAGTGACCTTCCTGGAAGAAGTTTGCTTGTTCTCCTTGTACTTGAGTGGGTTTTGACTAAAAACGCCACTCTTTTGAGAGTAACTAACTTAACTATCTAATATTTAAGACTATCTGAAGCACTGAATTTATTTTTCTGTATCAGCTTGAACATCTTCCTCACGTAACAAACTGCTTATGTTTACTCACAAACTGTAAGTCGCTTTGGATAAAAGCATCTACTAAATAAATAAATGTAAATTCTAAATCTAAATACAAAACTGCCCCCCCCCACCCCACACCACCACCACAATCCGAAAAACATGCGGTTAGGTTAAATGAATGTTGTTTTGGGTCTGTTTTTAATTTTTTTTTTATAAATTCCTCAAAAATCCTACAGTGATTGTTCTGGTGGAGATTGGTGATATTACCGCCCGTTGCGGCGACACTACTTCCACAAGATTTTTGTTCAGTGTTGCCTGTCTCAATCCCAAAATGCTCCCACACCACTGGTGTTCCATGTTACATTGTGCACAAATTCACAGACTCATTACAATCAGGTTTATCTGCAGAAGTCATCGCTTCTTTTTTTTATTTCTATCTATTTTTTTGTTGTCCTCACTGGGTGTCTCTGCTTAGGTATTGTGCAGCTACACTAAAACTCTTTTTTGTTTTTTTAATTCACAGACAATTCTAATTTAAGGTGTCTGAAATTAAACACTGTAATTGTTTTAAGAATAAAGTTTTTGATTTTTTTCTTTTTTCAAAATATCTTGATACATATCGTATCGCGAGGTCAATGTACACCTCTTTTGTTCTACACCCCTATAACGCAACATATTTCATAATATAATGTGATTATTATTAGCACAGGAGCTTAATATTTATAGAATAAGTTTAGCAGCTATTGTTTGAAGAAAACAGTTTGTGGATGGTTACAGCTTACATCTGCATACGTTTGCGTTACATGAGCAGAACTACAGAGATTCAAGGGTCCACGCCCTAAATTATGCACCATTTTAACTCTTTACGTAACCAAAACAAATGCCATCATTAGCATTTGGTGTCAGCTGTGCTTGTGCATTTTTTTTTACCTGAGACATCTATACAACAGACAGCAGCCTCTAGTGGTCAGTTAATGGAATGCAGTTCCAGTTGCTTTCATGTTGGATTCAAGAAGGACAGGAGGTAGACACTTACTCTAAGAGCAATGATCATTCATCAGCATCCTAAAGCACAGTCAAGCTGTGAGACGCAAGCAGAAGAAGATACGGAGCAGAAGGCTTCATTTGCCATGCATCACCGTGATGGATGACACAGAGTTAATAAGCAAAGCTCAATGAGGAAGAAGAGCGATCCGGGCATTTATGTTATCTGAGAGCCGCTGGAGTTCCAGCCCTTCCCCCATCGTTCCTCACACACAACCTGCTGAACATCACAGCTGCTGGAGGAAATGCTCATGCATGAACCATCAATTCATTTACAAGGCTCTCGGTGGATCGCTTGTTTCAGAGCGAATGGACAAGGCGTCCTGTGGTCAAACATTGCTCTACCTCATAAAGCCTGCAGTTCACCTACAGCAGCATCTTATCGGCTGCTGTCGAGCAAATTGTTTTGCCGTTTGCAAAGCTACAACCAAATAATTGGGGGCAAATATTTGGCACACTATTCAAACTCAATCGAGAGATTGACAATCTTCTTCCCACAACACTGTTATATTAATTAAACAGTGAGTGAATACCTGACAATATTTGATCTAGTTTTCCTCATCAACAGTACAAATAAACAAGTGCTGTTTCAAAACAGTCTTTTTAATTTAAGCAGCTGCAAGTTTTTGGGCGATCAATAAAATCTCTGGAGGGGAATGGGAGAGGGGACCATGCTGCTCAGACTAGAGGTCGCCAGATTCACCAAGTCTCTAACAATTCCTCAAACAGTTCGCCACCCGCTCAATCCTGCATATAGCGTTAAACACCATTTCCTCAAACAAAACTTTTGCTTTAAAATCTTGATTTGACAAATATGAAACATTCCACAAAAAAAAAGCTTGCCGTGTTCGATCGATGCTGGCCTCCATCAGCACGAGCAGAGCTACTAATGCCATGCACCACACCCAGACACAGATATAATGAAATCAAGAAGCCTGCAGCTCTGGTGGGGATGAGGCTTTATGAGAAAGCCCAACAGAGACCAAGTAGCCACCTGTGAAAAAACCTTATTCAATGACTTGTCAATGGAACAATTCACTGTACAAATTTAAAAATTAGTTATAACTTGGTTTATTTTTGTCACTTCAAGAAATTAACACAAGCACACCGACCGACTGACCGACCATAACGTGCATCAAATGAATTGATCTACCAAACAAAATACCCACTAAACTAACCTGACAAAATGCAAACCAACCTACTGACTGACCAAAACCCCTATTCACCCACCTACCAACTGAGTAACCTTTGCAACCACACACCTACCAACAAACATTCCACCCACACACCCACTTACTCCTGACTGAAAACTGTAAATAGCCCAAGAACTATCATGTTGGGCTATTTACACCGATTTTTTACAAACTTCATACAGCAGGTAGAGAAGTTCTCCTAGTACTGGCGTAGCAGCTGAGTTGAAAATCTGAATAAACCACAGGAGCAGATGGAGTGATGACCCAGAAGACACGAAGCAAACTACATAGCAGAATTCAAAAAGTAGGAAGCGATCATGGAGAATCAGGGAGCATGAACCGTAGATCTGACTGAGGAGGTGCATGTATGATCCACTTACCTAGCAACTCATCTACTGAGAACAAAATCTCCCGTTCAACGTTCAAAACATATGGCCTAAACGCCCATCCACCCCAACTCAATCCCACCTTCCTTTCAACTCACCAGAATTCTCATCCAATTTACCAAAATGCCTACTAACCCCCTGATAGAACAACCAACGCATCAACCAAACTAATTAGTTCCCATCCATGTACCTACTGACAGATCTTGGTTATTCAATACTAACCACCTCAAGAAATGACTGACCAGCCAACTTACCGACAGAATACCCATGATCAAAATCTTCTTTTGCTTATTTTGTTTGTTATTGGATCTTTGATTCTTGATGAGTGATCAGGTGAATATGTATTGATTAAAATACTAACCAAAACACATTGAAAGACCATCCACAATCGACATAAGTTCAACCTACCCAAATTAAGGAAGAGACTGAACTGATCATTCAACCGAAAAATGATTTCACTAAAACAATTTCACATATTTGATTGTGATTTCAGAACTCGTTTGTTGCACTTTACTCAATAAAACGTGAACATCAGGGATTTTGGAGGGTGAAGATGAAGCAAAAAATATATCTCGATAAATTTTGCTATATCCCAATATACGATATATCTCGATATCGACAGGATTTAACCCCCCCCCCCCCAAAAAAAAACTACTGCAAAAACAAATATTACAAATTTCAAAGTCGTTTTTTATTGAAGCTCAGAGGTGCTTCTGCAAATTTTCTTTCAGAAATCCTTGTATATATATTATGAAACAATAAAGAAATACATATTGCCTTTTCTTTCAAAAATAAAACAACTAAAAAACAGGCAGTGAATAGGGACAAAGTGCTCCTGTAACATTTAGGATATAAACAAAATGATAACATAAATAATAATTTAACTGTAAAATAATACACATTGCCTTCTTTTCATTCAAAAATAAAACAACTCAAGCTCATCTTTGCAGGACCTCTGTTGTAAGTAACCTTTTCCAATTCAGCAGCAAGCCGCGCTCTCTCTGTAGTGTACAGTCGCGGGAGTTCCTGTCTCGAAAAGTAATGCCGACTCGGTAAACTGTATCTGACTGGGATCAAGTGTTTTTAGCATATGCGTTTAAAGCCACGTTGTTCAACGACGGATATGGGTGCCATGTCCACCGCTATGTGAAATGCAGCGGACTCTGTGATGCTACACCACCTTCCGCTCTGTCTTTCATATTCTACACTCCGCGTTATAGAATTGTGGAGATTAGTTGAGCTTTGGTTGGCAGCAACTTTCACGGCATTCACGGCAGTAGACATCTGTCTGTTCGTCTGACGACTTAAAACCAAAGTATTTCCATATAATGGAGCCAGCTGTTCTTTTTTTGCAACAAGTTCTGTAGCCTCCAGGCTAGTTGCGGGCGCCGCCATGTTGATTGAGACGACAGGCAAGGGGAGGGGGAACAAAAGCAAGGAGGCGCGGACGAGCACAGCACAGAGAAAGCAAACAAGAAAAGTGGCGAAAATTAAAAATAGACATTATATCGATATATACGATATGCCAGAATTCATATCGAGTTTAAAAAATATCTCGATATATTTTAAATATCGAGATATCGCCCACCCCTAGCCCACACGATCCGTCCCTTGCATGCATTTTAATGCACTAATTTTGCATACACAAGCCCTCTTGTGAAATATTGCCTACAGAATAACGTAAACGACTCGTGGACACTGTTTTTAAATCGCCCATCATCCTAAAATCTATGCTAATGGAGCTATGTTGAGAAGACACTACAGTGGTGCCCTAGCTGGAACTCAATAGTAATCTGAGCGCTACCCACTACACCAATGTGCTGTCCCATTTGAAAAGGAAAAACGGGCAGCACTGAAATTCCATGTTATTGAAGAAAATGGAAATTTTGGAGTGTCTGAGCCTCATGTTGCTTTCCGTCTCAGAGTAAGGCTGAGGAAAAGTATCCGGTAGCAGCTCCAGCTTTACTCTAGCACAGAAGGACCCCGTCACAGCTATAGAGAGCAGTGAGGGATAGTTTCAGTGCAGCAATAATGCAAAAACAAAATATGTAAAAGTGAAAATTGTATATAGAGGGTGTACACATGACATAGTAGCAAGACAGTCACAGAACAAGTGGCAAAAGCCTTTTCATGCGCTCCAAGTGAAAGTAAGCTTGACCCACGCAAATGCTGAAAACAGGGAAAGCTGTCCAATTTTGAAAGACTTCAGAAAACAGAAAGAAGAAATAAATGGGTTGCTGCGGTTTTAATAAACAACGCCAGCCCAGGAGCTGATATCTATTTTGTGTCTGATAAGTTGGCCGTTTCCCCATATCACCATTTTCACCCATATTGACCAAAATAGTCAATTAATGGTTTGCTTCTTAATCTAAAAACAATCCTAAGTTGTGGTTTAAACATGATTTAAATGTGACAAGCGTTTTAATTTTAAAACAAAAAGTAGTCAACGGCTTGTAACCATCAGAATAACTCACAATTCGACACAATTCTATATTAAACATAGCTATTTTACTCGCCAGGTCTGGCCACTAACCACTGGCCTGGTAGAAAAGTGACTACAATACACATTCCAGTTTAACTTGTTTCTTGCAAGCCATCAACAATTCACAAAATAAAACAGAATAATGCATCATTCCTTATTTTTAATCAACATTTACCAAAATCAACAGAACATTGAATTTTATTACTCCTTCCAACAGGGATTTTTATGGCTACCTAAATATTTTATTAAATCATTAATATTTCAATTAAAAAACCTCATAAAACCGTAATTTAAAATCTCCAAACCAAGTTAGAATTCCCAGCACAAGTTTGTGCTTAGTAAAAATTTCATCAGCCTTTTTGGGTTAGCACGGATTTCCTTCAGATCTCGTCCGATCAGGTACCTTCTCCTCATTAAAATATAAATCGGGCATTCTACCAAGATGTGTTTAATGTTTATTAACCATGAGTTAATGTTGTGTGCCCTATTTGAGATCTGGTAAATAGAATCTGATCTGGTTCCTGAAATCATTCCATTTGCACCAAACTCTGGATACATTTCATACAATTTGTTATCTGTTTGTTACTTCCATTCTTTCACTACTTGATGCTTTATTTTCTGCTGTTGGGATCAGATGTTCTGTACCTGGTCAAGCTCTGTAGGAATGAAGGCGATGGCGTTACAAGTTGCTGCCACTTTAATCAGACTGCAATACACCGTGTACCTCACAGCTGTGTTCTCATCCATTCCATGGAAGAGATTACTTAAACTAAAAAATAAAGAGGCAAGAGTTAAACAAGTACCGTATTTTTCGGCTCATAAGACGCACCAGCACATAAGACGCACCCAATTTTAAATGAGGAAGATCTAGAAAAAAAATATTCTGAACCAAATACTGTTGTAAAATATTTTAAATCATTTGTGTAAAAGTTAACAGCCAAACATGTAACATGAACAGACAGTAAACAGTAAAAGTAACAAAAAAATAAAATAAAATAAAGGTTTGAGTTTGGTATGATGTGCTCGTCTTGAAGCTCCTTCTTTTTCCACTGGCTATCTGGCACAAGCGTCACATCAGGCTCAAGAAACAGATCACAGATAAAATATTAGCTGTGCCCATTTCACATCTTGAAATGTATTTTAGCGTGAGAAATCGGGTTTGTAGCGTGAGAGATCACTCAAATGCGAGAGTCTTACGTTCAATGTGTGAGAAACGGCAGCTGAGCTCTGTAATTTCGCTCTTGAGTATGGATGCGGAAGCCAAAGGCATTGTGGGAAATGTAGTTTTTTAGCCCGTTTTCGTTACGACCGCGCTATGGCAGAAATGGGCGATGACGTCAGCGCGCAGTGCTGGTTGTACAAATATGGCCACGGCTTCGGCCTAGCACCGGAGCTCTTACGCCTCTCATACGGCCGTGACCGGAGTTCGCGGCGCTCTGCATTCGCTCTATAAGACGCACCAACTTTTCCCCCTCAGTTTTGGGGAAGAAAAAGTGCGTCTTATGAGCCGAAAAATACGGTAAATAAATAATCAACGCAAGAATAAATGAAGCGGCACTTACAGCTGCATCCTGAGCGAGGGCCGTTCCCCCTCACGAAACTTCACCAGCTTCTCACATAAACTCTCAATTAGAGATTCCTGCTTCTCTGTCTCCAGAATCAGCAGCAGCGACACGATGCTGTTCATAACACTCTCCACGTCTGCAGACAGCAAAGGAAAATAAGACAACTTAAAATTACAGGTTGATGATCCCAGGACAAAAAATAACATTATAATAAATGCAGAGTGGTCGAGGTGACATATGATGAATACCCTACCTTTAACTAAGGACATTTTAATTGATACATGCAGAAAGGGAAAGTCAGTTTTACCAGCAATAACAAATGGTTTAGGCGGTGTTTGATACCTTTGTCATCATCTTTGAGGCAGACGTCACATGCCTCTATGATCTGTGCCAGGTCTGCATGAAGACCTCCTTCTGAATTCTCCTCCGAAATCTCAGCTCCTTTAGACTTTAGGTACGAACGAAGCTCAGACGCCTAAATACCAGCAAGAAAACACAAATATAGATAACAGCCATATTGTAAATGTAATTAAAGGGGTCAAATATTTTAATACTATAGAAATGGATGAATTAACAAGACGCCTATGTGCTGAAGACTATTCTTACATAAGGACACACACATAAAAGTGTAAAAGACCTAATTTAGGCATTTAGCAGATGCATTTTATTCAAAAGATCATGCATATAGGGAGAAAAACAAAACATGCAATTTGCAACAGGCAAAAGTTTTCATAAAACAGTTTCTATTATATTTTAAAGCGCAGACTGTCACAACATCTTAACGTAACACTAATCATGAAACTTAACGCACGGTATTGATTAGGTAAATAACTAATTAGCGAATTAACGAATATTAATGAAAAAACAAGACTTTGGGATAAGAGCATTTAGATATTAAAGTTTATTATTTTTACATTGGTAGGCTCTCAGTTAACGTTACGAGCTAAATGCTAACATATGTTAGCACGTAAAAGCATGAGCAAACGCAAAGGCATGTAATTCGTTAAACTTCCGTTTGTGGTGAGGCAAAGCGGACAAGACCTATCTTAACATACCTGATCTTCCTCCGTTATATCAATAAAGGCAGGAACACTCATTTTTAATTCTTTTAAGAGCACAGATAAATATCCACGCTCGCTGCCTGCGATCACCGCCCGGAAGAGGATCAGAAAGCCTTTCGGTGTTGCTGACGCACTTCCGGATCATAGCAAGGAGCTGTGTCGTATAGTTTGGGGGTCGTAGGTTTTTTTTTTTACATTCATTTGTTCAAGCGCTTCAACAAAAGGCTAAATAAAATAAAATGGAAATAAACAAAAGGGCTTAGCTCTGTTCAAACTGAATATAAAAGTTACATATCAATTAAATATTTAATTTGACTTTTTTAATATTTGATTTTCTTTTTGCAAATTTAGGAGTAATCATGATCAGATATGTTAACCTCGTCAGTGCTTTCAAACTGAATACTGTTTCATTGCATGTTATTTTATTTAACATTTTTATTTCACATGGGTTTACGGTTAGATTTGAACTTAGAGAGTACCATGGCAGGATCCAAGCTGATGTTGTTCTCTTACCATCCTGGTATTCAGTGATACAATAAAGAGATCAAAGCTAACCTGACCCGGCAGACATACATCAACAATGGCATTTGGAGAGTTTTGAGGATCCCTTTTCCTGTGCTGATCTGAGGCCATTAGGCCAACTGTTCAGTACAAAGTATTTGTAATTATTTTTGTTTGTTGTAAAGATCTGCTCATTCTTAAGAAAAAAGTAGATAACTTGTTTGGAGAAGTGTCCCTTTTCTTTCTTCAGTTTTAAAAATATCTCTGTCTCATCAATAATGTTTCTGAATCCTTTGAAGTTTTACTTTTATGATGTTAGTTGTGTGGTTTGCTGTTCACAGTGATTCACAGATTTTATGTGTTTTTAACAATGCATTTTGTGTTTAAATTGCGTTTAGTGACAAATCTCTCAGCCTTTTCCCATTCATATTTTAAGATGTTCATCCTTTTTTGGCACTCAAATATAAAAGATATATTTTACACACATGCACACATTTTTCAAGGATTTAACTTTATTAATATCATGAAAATTGTCACTGATACAAGTTAGTCTGTCCAGACTCAGGTTCCCACACTCTCTGTTTGTGAAAGCTCCACTCCCTACGTCAGCGCCATTCTGTTTTATCAGCAAGGTCAGTGATCTCATCAGAGAGTGCCATGCCTGACCGAATCATATGCACAGACAACATTTTACATGAGTGCTTTGGTGTACATGAACAAAGGCAAGATGAGCAGAAATCAAAGTGCCACTCAATGACTCAATCAAAGTGCCACTTAGTGGCCATTCCATTTTTATTTGTGGTTCTCATTATTTATTTTGCTCATTTTTGTGATATTTTAACAGTTGTCTCTTCTCAAAGATCTCTCAAAAAAGGATTGGTCATGATGCATAGTGTAACAGATTTGCCAGCAAGGGATCAATAGCACCTGAGGTGTGAGAGGTCTTTGATAGCTGCTTGCAACTTTAACCCTTACGAATCTGGGGTTTGAATTTCTTTAAACCACAGCTTCTTTTTTCAACAAATATTTTTTTTTCATTACATTACACGATAATTCCTCAACAACTCTGAAATTGTACAAAAAAATACAATTCCAAGTGTTCGATTTCGCGTGCAGAGACTGCTAAAGGTTAATAAACAATAACAAAGACTCCAAGAAATGTCTCCTGTCCAAGATTTAAACAAAGTTGTTTTATTTAATATTTGTTAATGGCCAAATCCAAAAGTGTGTTTAATCCAAGTTTAAAGTTTAAACTTGGATTAAAAGTTTGTCCCTGAGATTGAAAAGACTGAAAACTCTCTCCACCAAGGTAACATATGGTTACTCAACATGCATTTTTGCCCAGTTGTTGTGAAGGTCAATATCTAACTCAGATTTGGAAGTTTATCTATAAATGGTCATTTCTGGTTAACATATATGTAAGGTTTCTGAATGGATTCTTGATAACCTTGCTGTATTAGTCTGAAAAATGACTAAAGCGAGGGGCCTGCTGGTCAAGGGACTCAATTGAAGTGTGTCTTTCTGGAAGTGCATGTGATTCACCCAGTTTAATGAAGAAGTAACAACTTCTCTTTGTCAATGAGGCAATATGCTGAAATTCAAAAAGGGACTGATGAGGGGGAATTTATAAACTGTTAAATATCTGCCCCAACAATTTTAGTTTACATTGTAAATTTTGCTATGACAAATATTATAACAACTTCAGTTCTTCTGGGAATGCTTTCAAAAAAAAATTCTGAGAGGATTTCTGGGAATTCTAACCGTAAGCATTTAGGCGCTTACAATTCGAGGAAATAGCGCATATATTGCTTTCCCTGGGGTTGAAACCCAAAGTTCTTACATTGCTAGCATACAGCACACTGAGCACATTTTGCACAAGAAAACTCAAGCTCATAGTCTTCTCTCCAGCTCACCATGTCACTTGGGCTAAGCAGAGCTCTTGAAAAATAACCCTTTACCATAATTCCACTCCGACCAAACTTCACAATTGATGCAGTCAGACAGATCTCTTCATATTGCATTTTTCAAAAATCTATTACTTAAAAACAACTTCTTGGCTAATTATCTTGGCATGCCCATTGACTGATGCTTTGTAGTTTTGTGTGAAATCCAGTGAAATAGATGCAGGAATACACTCAGAGGCTTATTTAAAGAAGTAGAATGTGTTTTTATTGTTAAAATAACTTATCGGCTCTTTTTATCTAACTTTTTTTTAATCTAATTCGTCTTCCTAATATACATCATACATAAACAGCACACTGCAATTGACAGCGTCATAACAAGGGGCAGCATTCCGTTCAAGCACAGGCCAGATGTGAGTCTTATGTGAAAGAGTACAACAAAAAAACTTAAAAAATTAAAACAAAAAAATAAAACAAAATCAGAGAACACATTCCATCCTCAAAATAGCAAACCAAAAGGGAAGGACATCACAAATTTATCCTTTAGTGTGCTTAATTTAAGACGTTTTCTAGATGATCATTACAGTTTTGATCAACTCCTTATAATGTTGCCTTTTTTGTAACTAAATAGTTATTTTTTAAACCATGACAATACTTAACACAAAACTGCAAATATGGTTTTAACTGATAAAACCGTTGGTCCAAAATGTAGATAAATTTTTTTTTTCAGAAAATGTCCAAGTTGAAGTCAGCATTAGTTTGACCGTCCCTCGGCTGTTGGGTGTGTTACAGTGAATATCTTTACTGTAACTCAGCCCCTCCCGCTGCAGAGTATTGACTCACATCCACAGATAACTTAAGCTGACCGGGTCAAAACCCAAACCACAACATGAACAACATTCCACCAACCCCATGGAAACAAAGTTGGGATTTGTGATTTAGTGATTCGGATAGTGAGGCTCCCTTTTTGGGAATGTACACTGATTTTTATCAGTGCAATGTAATCTCTCATCTTAGATAGACACTGGATCATCTCCTTCATCCCATCCTCAGGTCTGCTCAAGGTACACTAAGTCCTGAAATCTTGCTTAAAAACATTTGATTTTAACCAAACGTGAACCACCATCACCAAGGACCTCAAGTGGGAGCCGACCATCAAAAGATGTTTGTCCAAAGGTGGCTGAAGAAACTCAAGGTGGCAGCCATAGGACTGATGGTCCAGTTACCTCCTGCATCACCATGAGCTTAAATCCATTATGGAATCTGTGTGGTTTCTAGGCCTGTTCTTCAGGACCTCAAGAATTCCCTATAATTTGTCTGTTTTAATACAGATGATGCATGTACTGAGGAATGGACTGCTGGACTACGTCTCACTCAAACACCTCCAGAGTTCACTCCGAAGAGAGGCCGGATGTCTGGGGAGAGGAAGAAGTCACAGCTACTGGACTGAACCTTTTCCCACCAGACCACCATTATAATATATGGCATGAGTATTGAAGCCCAGAACAAAAAAGAGACATACCGTGAGTTATTGTTTGCTCCTTGAGATTTCCAGTTAAGACACAAAGACTCAGGAGACAACAAACCTAAAACAAGAACCCAAAATAAAACTACTGAGCAATTTTGTAAGTCAACGACCACCCTATAACTCTTAGAACTTGAGAACCCTTGAGAACTCTTTGAGGTGACTTACTTGTTTTAGTTTTGTGCCCTTAGAATATTCGATTTGGTAATTTATTTATTATTTTTTTGGTCAAACTGTTTTCAGTACACTTTTGAAATGGTCTTGAAAAACACTGAAACCCAACTGACTCTAATAGCAGTTTGTGGAATAGTAATAATTTAAAAATACATTTCTCTTTAAAGGTAGCTCATAATTAACTAAGGGCTAGAGATTGTTCTACGAGGCGATGGTCTCTGTTTTTTATTATTATAGAAAATACTGGCATCTTTTCAACTCAATGCTCAAATTATGCAGCTTTTTAAGGAATGATTATTACTTCTGGTATAGCTAGCATTTTTCTGTGATTTTTTTCTATACATTTCTAAAAGCCAATGGGCCAATTTCACAAAAACCGGAAGCGCTCTCTCGGAGTGTAACCTTACTTCCGGCGTACGTTCGGCCGTTGCAGAGCCCGCTGATTTTAACGCAGATTATGAACGATATTCTACCCTCCACAGAAAGATATTCATCCAGAAAATTTGGCGACACGATGCATTTATAGCATCCATAAAGCAAAAGTTGATCCTATGTGATCTTTATATCATTATGTTAATGTGAGCATGTTTTTATTAATGTACTCAACAGTAATGCTTTTACTGTATAACGGGGTAGTCCTTCGTTAATTCTTTCATTATTTACTTGCAATTTCAAACACATAATAAAATTGTAATATATTTTAGTTATGTTAAATTGATAGAATATCAATACTTTAACCTTGCAACTATAATATGTAAACTGTAGTATGTCACATTTCATATTAGTTTCAAATATTATTGTACTTTATAAACTCCCACAGTGTATCAGTTCAATTAATGGAAATATAAATTGTTTTGATTTCTATGTAAATACATCAATAAAATGTATGAAAAAACAGTACTGTTGGATGAGAATTTTAAAATAAAGAATTATCATTTATGTCACTCATGGTAAATAGTGTACATTTAGAACAATAATCAATTAGTCCTTATGGAATATATATTTTTCTTTCTAGAACAACAATAAACTTTAATAAAATCAAAAAAATAAGTGTGCCAGTTTAGTTGTTGGTGTTATTTCTGCTCATTCGTGGGTCAAGAAACATTGATCTCTAGAAATTGAGTTCTTCTTGATCTGGCTCTCGAAGTACTTCGAAGATCAAGCTCCGAAGCACAACAAAGATAGAAGTGCTCCCCACTCATTCTGGCAAAATTCTGAGCTGTGCGATGGCTTGTGTTTTTTTCAAGGTCTTTCTTGTTAATCTGCTGAAATTTTGAAACTATCAATATAGCCCCAAAACTGAAATGCAAGCGCGTTTAACATCAAAATGTTTACCAAACATGCTTCTCTGCATCACTCATGCAAACACCGGGACTAAGTTCAAACACCGAAGACAGAACCGAAAGAGCCAAACCCGGACATGTGAAATTGGTTTATGAACCTCACGTCGAGTCATTCTCCTGCAGTGACGCTGTAACCATTGGGGGTGTGGTTGTTTTAATACACTTTACTCCATGTTTCTATGATGGCTGCCGTGCATATATTGTTTAACAAAGTCGAAAAAGTCGACAAACTATTAGAGAAACAACAAGCTGAAACACTTACTATTTGAACCCTGAACAGCATGAAATTGTTGAGTTTTCAAGCTCATTTAAACCCTCAAAAATGCGCGGAAAACTGCAAAAAAAACAAAAAAAAAACAATACTCATCAATTGCAATAGAGTGCTACAGACATTCGGTACTCGGGCCCTAAATAGGCTCCACAGCCTGCGCTATTTCTACTTCTATGTGTATTTCTACTTCCATTTCTCTGATGCTTCTGATTACTTAAACGATTTAAAAATGTATTATTGACACATGGCGATATATATTTACTCTCAATATATACACAACTAATCACACAATAATGATGGATATATGTTGTAGCAGCAGCGCCGGCTACCAGCACTCTCCTTCAGATGCACATTCTTTTCCACAATTTTACACTTGCACACTTAAACAAATGCTTCATGTGTTGGCTTTAAAACACTTTAAAGCGGAAGTTAAATAAGTGTAGATCAAATCTACAAATGTCAAAATATAACCCCTTCTGCCTGTCTTTCACATCTCTTGTTTTCTCAAGCCACCAATGCTGGTATTTCATAAGAGCATTGCCCAATCCCTCTACTCATCCATCAGCTTAATTGAATCCTCTCTTTGACAACGCAAATCCCTCAGATACTGCTCATTTATACTTCTCCAACGAGAAACCGGCGTCAACACTTCAGCCGGAGACTCTTATCTCCAGGACACGATAAACAGACTTATATTTAAGATTCAAGGAAAATGGAAAAACCACGCTGGATAATTTTGCATGGATGGAATTTAACACAGATAAGAATTAATTTTCAAATGCTCATTTTCTTTCTATGATAACAAGCTAAGCAGAATAATTTAGAAGTAGAACCAATTTGGCAACAAATAACAAAAACACACACACACACACACACACACACACACCCAGAGACCCACCCACCCTACACCCCCACACATGCTCCATGTACACATATCCATGGCTATTAGTCAGAGGCTGAAAGTGCTGTTTGAGTAAAATGAGTAAGGTACAGAGGAAGTGTTTTTCTCCTTCTTCAATCTCTGGCTCCTCCTCTGGAAATGGAGCGGTGCATTTGTAGAGCTTCAGGAGTCCGAAAGATGTATAAGAGAGAGAGCTTCCTCCAGACTTTCATGCAGATCTTCCAACACCTCAACACACATGACCTGGACTCTGTGGTGGAACCTTTCTTTACAACCGACCCCTGAACTCAAAACCTTCTAAATGCTGACGGATCCATGTGGCCTGATGGAATCGGATGTTAGAGACCTGGGTGCCCTTCTTCCAGCTGTTTCATCTCTACCAGGAAGCAATGCTGGCTGCCCTCTGTCCGTTGGTTGTGCTCCCCAGTGGAACCCGATGTTGGACTTTCCTCCTGCATCTCTTCCAGTCCAATCATTCATCAAGCAAGAACCAAGCTGGGGCATCACAGACCCTTCGGAGGACACTTACTGTGGTTTGGGGGCCTTCACTGTGCACTTTTCTGGACAGCTGACCGGAACGCATGGCTCATTCAATGATTCCGCTTTTAATCAGACCAGGAAGTTCTGCAGCGGGGCGTTTTTACCAAACTGCATGGAGAGTCCTGATGCCCCACGAGACCAGGGTGAGAGCAGTGTCCCGTCTGTAATATTGTTTTTTTGGACTACCTACTTTATTTTCCATCTCACCCCAGTGAAAACATTCTTGGTCCAAGCTTGGCATTTGTCTGGCATTGGCATGAAAATTGCTATATATACGAACAATTAACTTTGTAAATAAGAAGCGTTTGATATATGTGCCACCATTGGAAAAGACGGAATTTAAAAAGTTTTGAGACCACAATGCTAAAAAGGTTAGGGTCTAGTTTGTGCAAAAGCATTTGATACCATCTAGGGGGCAGTGGTAATATTTGCATTAAATCCTCTTTTTTTACTCTAAATGATAGAGAGAGCTGATCTGTCAGAGCACTGATCTCAACATCTTCGAGTGTGTCTGGGATTACATAAAGAGAAATTTAGTCATGAACTAAAACAGAAACAGCTGTATAGGAGGCATAATACTGGATGACCTCTGCTACCAAGGTGAGATTGAGAATGACAGTTTCATGTCATAGAAACATTGAACACAGTACAAGGTTCAAGGTTTAGGTTTCTCCTAATTTTCTGCAGCAGGACAATGGTCCCAAACATACAGCTAAAGTCATAAAGTGCTATATTTAGAGTAAAGAAGTGTTGTAGTGTTTTGAAGACAAAGGATGGTCACACCAAATATTTATTCAATCACTTCTTATGTTTTTTATCACTACTATTTGTTTGAATAAAATGGAAACCCTTCCATTTCTGAAAGCATTCTATGTTTATGTCTGTCTTTACTAAGCAACAGTATAATGCTAAACTCTCAGAAAAATAGGATCCTATTTAAATTCTCTCTTAAATAACACACCATACTGTTGTTAACTCTCTATTCTTTCTTAGGTTACAGTGCAGTTGCCATAGATGGAGCTCCCGGTTATGGTCATCCAACAGCACAACGCAGTCCTCCTTTTCCTAGCGACTTCAAACATGAGGAAAACGTGTCTCCACAAAGCACCTTGGGTAAGAACTATTTGACCACCTGTAGGTCGACATTATTTAAAAAAAATTATGGAGCAATAGAACCACAACCAAAAAGTGTAATACATTTTATTGTGAAACAAACAATATCTATAATATCCATCAGCGTTTAAACATTTGCTCATTGAAGAGTTTGTAATTTGTTTGACTGTTTTAAACGATGCGCTTGAATACATAAAGGTAAATTTATCTTGAGTTCACTGATGAACAGAAGTTCATTCAAAGGTGAAGAGTCAGATGGAGTTTTAATGCTAAGGCAGTAAATACTGATTCCCCTGCTCTCCGCTCTCTGGCTCCTTCCTGAAGCACTCAAATCACTGCGTGCAACAGTTTCAAAGTTCATTAGGTATAAATTATACTGGTGTAAATGATCTCTCCTCTTCTGGTACTCATAGAAGGAAACAGAATTGTGGGTTCAGGGAGTGTTTTAATGCTGTCAAGGGACTGATTTCTTTGCTTTTGCCCAAAGAAACAGAGTGGAGTGCTTTTTTAAGAAACTCCACTGACTGCTTTATAGTCTGCTGCTGTTTGCATAACCACAGAAAGGATGAGACCACACTCTCTGTTAGCTCTTGTGTAGAATGCAAAGTTTCACTTATAAACAGGAAACTTTTGGTTGGGCTCTTTGTTCTGTGCAGGGGAGCAGCAGTATCCCGTTCCACCACCCCTCTATGGCAGTCACAGTCCTGAGAGTCAGAAGCTGCTCACTAGGAACTCCTTCAGCAGGTGCTTGCTTCTCTTCTTATCGTCACACAGCTCATTAGGCTTTAGAAAAGAAACAATTCACCAAAAACGACTGATGGGCAACTGACAGGGTTTTCAATGTGTAAGGGACAACATGTAATACATTTCTCCCCCCAAAAAGAAAAACAAGTTGAAAACAAAGTGAAAATTGTATAAAAAAAAAAGAACCCAGACAAACCTCCCCTAAACTGTATACACTGTTCCGAGCACTTTATTGTTCCATTGTGCTTTTCTTGTGCCAGAACTTTGAAAAACACAAGCCATATCACAGGTGTTGCACTTCCAGCAGTTATCCCTTCTTTTCACCACTGGATGGCACTGATTACATTGATTTGGGATCTCTTAAATGAATCTGATTTGAAGTCGCACATGTTCTCAGATTTTAATTTGAATTACATTTTAAATTAACAGTCATAACTCATATGGTGTTCGCTTAAATCCAAACAATACGTGGGTTAGGCCATTCTTACTTTATTTAAAACAGTCGCTGTGATTGGCACACACACCAGTGCATGTAGAGACTTTGAAGTTGCACGTTTGGAATCTGGCAGACGTGAATTTGCTTCTGTTGAATTTTCTCTCTAAACTTGTGTCATTATTATGGAAGGGTTTCTAAGTGACACAATTCAAGCCTCACGGTGCATTTGGAACTTGGAGGAAAAGAAGTCAGGATTGAAGAAAAGAATTGAATGCTGCAGTATAGGGAGATGTCTTCGATGAAAACGTGTTCCATTGCACTCTACATGTTTTACAAGGACGTTTTATGCTTTAGCAGGACATTGACACTCAGCACACAGCCGAAAAATTCCAAGAAGTGGCTTATGGATAACTTTGTAAATGTTCTTCAAAGGCCGAACCAGAGCCTTGACTCTTTAGGGAATCGAAAATTGCCTGGACAGTAGGTGGGTCTACTTGGGTTTTTGAACAGAAATTAGCTTGATGTGTCTAGTATCTTCTACACTATGTTTCTAGGGCCGGTCATTAGGTCCCCAATTAAAGTTGCCTGTTAAATTATGCTTTTTCAAAAGAGCTTAAAAAGCACAAATTGAAACTCTAGTCTGCTTTGAGAGCCATTCCAACGAACGGGTGCCATTTCTGTCCCTGGGACTTTATATGTATAAACAAGCATTAACATTTCTTCATAAATACATTTTATTACTAAACAAAGTGTACTACTTACTATTCCTTTTTCAAATTTAAGCTATAACCTTGATAAAACCCACATAAAACACTAAAAAGAACCTTTGTTTTGCATTGATATGTACATCCATATATAATGTTTGTTTCAAATACATCTATTTTCACAAATATGTATACTTTCTGTTTTAAAATCAAGTAAATGGCACCCATTGGTTGGAATGGCACTTGAAATCTATGTCTAGGAGAGATCCTGATGCTGTATAAATTAGTGTCTTGTTGCTGTGGTCATTATATATGGTCATTACTTAAAAACAATCTTTAAAAACAATTACCCTATGTGTTTGAAATCCGAAGTAAGTTTTCAGCCCCAGCTTCTGCTTTTCTTTGAGAAGCAAGTACCATGCAAGCATGCTCATCTGGTCATAGAGTTGAACTTGTGTTGAACCCAGAGCATTCTGGTGCATTAATTAGTGTGTGAAGCAGTGCGTACATCCTTCTGATGTGTGTTTGTGTGTGTGTGTGTTTGTGATGAGGCTCTGAATGGAGAGTGAGTGAGTGCTCAGATAAATTCTGAGTCTAGCAGTCTCCCAGCAGCTCTCAGCATGCCAAGACACACTCGCAGTGATCTACTGTGTGTTTCCTCCACATTCTTCTTCTCTTACACCCTGGTCTTCCCCAGATACCATAGAGAATGGGGAGGGGGCAGTGTAAGGGTTAGGGGGAAAGATCAACAGTATTGTGGGGGTCAAAATCTATCCACATTTCTTATTTTCCTCTTATTTTGTGTTCATGGGATAAGTCAGCATCACTTTGAATTCAATAATATTACTGCAGTCTTCATCTCTAGTAAACCTTGAAAAAAAACGGGCCATTCTCAGATTGGTTTCTTTGTGATGTCAAAAAGTCTCTGGTTGTAAAAAATAATCAGAATTTTTTCACGTTTGCATGTCTTCTTACAGTCGTTTCTTTATTGTATTTATTCTTGGAGGAACTGTTCCTTTTTAAAACTTTTTAAAATATTTTAAATTTACAAGCCGCGCAATAAGGAGGAAGAGACACTATAGCACTGTTTAAAAGGAATTGTTTAAAAGGAATTATTTTAAACATTTGTTGTCCGGGTTTCTTTGCTTTAAAGAATGTTGATCATAAATGTTATTTATGGAGGAAAACTTTATTTATTTTATTTGAAATTTGAAACGATTCAAACAGGGTTGGGAAACTCTAAAACCATTTAAAAGGAATATTTTCACAAATTGAGTAGTCTTCCTGAAGTCTTTCAACCAGTTGTTGTCTGGCTTTTTCTTAGGGCGATTTTATTTATGGAAGAAATGTTCCTTTTTTTAAATGAAAATTTTCTTTGTTTTTACGTTGACAAGCCTCACAGCAAAGAGGGGCGGGACACCCCTAAACCATTTAAAGAAATCCCATAAAGAATCATATCAACTTGTTGGAAATGGGTTACTCATGCCCCCTTTCAAATATTTAAAAGATTCCGTACATAAGTGAAATGGTCAGTGGTGTTCCCTGCGATGGAGGACTTTGATTCAGATTAATAACCAGTTAAGAATTTGTCAGAATGCAGATTCCTTTTGATTTGCACAGGGAAATCCCCAGAACTCCAATGGATCTTCAAAAAGAACCTTTCATGCAGTGTGTAACAAAGCTATGCATTTGAGGAACATTCAGTTTGAGTTTATAAACACTTTGTTTATAAATTGATTGTTAATAACAAGAGAGTCAATTGAGAGTTGCTGAAAGGAGTCATTATTGAATAAATCTTTTACAAAGTATGTTGTGATTTATGACCGCACTTGCTCCACTCAAACGCAGGATTGGCTGAAAGGCTTTTATTAAAGGGTGGATTAGTTTCCAGTTTATTTGGATCTTTTCATCATAATCCCAACCAGCAAGTACAATGATAACAGTTGCTGCATTTTTCTTGTAGCAAAGAAAACACGTGTAACGTTCTATAAGTATTCATCACCAGAGATTGCATCATCTAAAAGAGGGGTTTTCAATGGTCAAACTGCAAAAGTAATCATTTGGGAGCCATTGTAAAATATATGAGTAGTAGATGACCTTCCGTGTGCGTCGGTCTGTTGTTGAAGACTCCCGAAACCAAATGATAAACCTTTCAAAATCATAATAGGTGCTTTTTAAATGAACTCTATCCAGAAAGTATTTGTCCCTCTCTACAAAGAGATAAATTATGCAGAGAAAGAGTTATAGTTTTTCAGTTTTGTTCTTGTTGTCGTTTCTGTTGCATAGGTTAATAATAACTAAGGATGCTTTCGTAAACAATGCACTTTTTTCTCTAATAATCAAACATTAATCCCCCAACCCCCCTGCGAGCATGTCATGTGACTTTCTAATGCCAAACAAACACTGCAGAAACATGTTTTCCCACATTGTAGAATTCGTAATTTCTTTCAAAGCTAAAGTTACCCTCATAATTTCTGTTTCTGCATTTTCAGACACAGAGTTGTTGACTTTAATAACGTTACTCTGGTTTTACAGTGACGATCTGTACCAAATGACGTCTCAGTTGGAATGTGTGACCTGGAACCCTCTCAGCTCCCTGACACCTCCTATAAAAAGGTACAAAAGTGTATTTTTTGTGTATTTAAAAATGTTCAAAAAATGGCATAAAAAGCGAACTAGAACTAGGTGTTTTTTCACTTGGCGGAACTAAAAAAAAACAGTCATAAAGAGCAACATGTAATATTACCAACACCATTGTTGATTTAAACATACAAAGGAGTTTACATTTGGTACTTTTTTTACACATAATTCCCCCTTCTCTCCATCCTGGGTCTGATTCTGGTATTTTAAAAACGAGCCAGAGAAAGCAGAAAAAAAGTATTCATCACATCAAGTGAGCCAAATATTTATTTCAAACCAAGAGCTGGAGAATGGCAGAGAATATTTTCTACCTGAATGTGCTTATTAATCTATAATGTCTCTGAATGTTGCACTATAAATATCTTGGGATGGATTGGTCCAAGCTCCTTTGAATCAGCTTTTTCCGGATTTGTCATTCTCTTGATTTGTGCTAATTGAAATATTTATGACTTGCAAGCATATTTTATCTACAAAGTATCTGTATTTATTTTCTACAGTGTGTTTTTCATGTTTAGGTCAGGAAGCAGTGTGTGGTTGGAGGTCCCCTAGCGCCCTCTGTTTGTTACTGTGTGCATGTTTTTTTCTGAGTGGGTAAGATGTTTCAGCAAGATGTTTTTAGGCTTAGGGGAAAGTCCTTACAGTACATGACTGAGTGTGTGTGAGTTTTGGATGTATGTGATTTATCAGTGGGAGCACTAACTGTTGAGCAGATTATTTTCCAGCTGTCCTGATAACAAAAAGATTGGCTTCCTCACCCCATTTCCACGGCAGCAGAGTTAATCTCCTGGTTGAATGAATAGAGAGTTTGTGAAGTGAGATTGACAGATGTAATGCCAGGGTTTATACTTTGCCCACTCTTCATCTTGTGCTCTCTCTCGGTGTCCAGCCAGGGTTCCAGCTTTGAAGCCGAAGCTTCTCCACTGCTTTACAGCTGCAGCACACAGTATCACATACATACACACGGAGTCTTCAGAGGACTACAGGTATATGACTCCACACAACATTCCAAGACAGGCACAATTTTATACAATATACTGAATTCAAGAGATGATTTGAAATCAATTCTTAATTTTTAGTACAAAATGATCACGTTGATTAAAAGGGTCTTAAACTGTGAAACTAAAAACTTCCTCATAATGCTCTAAAATACATTAAAATAGCCTTTTATCTTAGGAAACTTCTGGAAATGAGTTAAAAAGGGATTCTAAAGGTTGAAATATGGTGCTTTGAGCATAGCCGCATATTAGGGTGACCAAATTCTGATTTCCAAAAAAGAGGACAATCGGCCTCGAGACACTAATTCAGACAGACTGGGAGGCTGATGAACATCCTTTATAATGCTTCAATAGTGAAAACAAAATGATTGCTCTCTAAGACTCTTTTCAAATAAATAAATATTATGAAATAATGAAGAGTTTAGAAGAGTCTCACAAAGATAATAACTTAAACAAAATGGATCTTTTCATATTTAGCTGTCTTCTTCATCCCCACAAGGCAGCCTCTCGGTAGTTACACAGTGCTACAAAGTAGTTCCGTAAAATTGTGTACAAAGCACCAGTCCATTTACGTAGACCGGAATGAAAACTGGACATTTTCGTGAACTTATAAACCCGCCCGGACGCCCCGGATCTGGACATAAAAAGAGGACATGTCTGGGCAAAAGAGAACGCTTGGTCACCCTACCACATATGTAAAAAGCCAAAAGGTTTCATTTTATTGTTGCTAACCAACAATGCTCTGTTATATTGTATATAATGACTTTCTTCCTTAAGCATTTACCAATGATGTGTCAGGTTTTCATATATTTACACACAGACTCATAGGACAAGAATAAAAGTTTTTTTTTAATCCCAAAATGAGCACCAAAGAGACATCTGCATCCTCCATTCAAGATTGATCTGAAAAAGTGAACAAGCTTATCTGTGCATTTATCAGTGCTATAGTTTGATTGAAGACTGCCACATTGAGCACGCCTTCTCAGGTGTAGTAGCATGTAGCTCCCCATGTGAATTGGCCTCGGCCAAAAATGTGACATATAGCTTTTCTTTCACACAAAACATGCTCATACTAGAACTAATCTACTCTAGACTCCTCCTTCTGTGCTTTGATGCATATGCATAAAAGCTTTATATAAATACATTTTACAATTAAACAGTTAAACAGGGAAATTTCACCACTTTTATCTCAGAAACTTTGATTATTATCTCAACATCAGACAGACAGGGCTTGAAGCAGAGGCTTACATTAGTATGCTAATTTTGACCAATCAGAGAGGAGCATATACCGGTAAACACTTTCAAAGATCAAGTTGCTAACAGACCAGTCATTAAAACTAGTTTTTATCATGTTCAAATTGCAATATTCATGAAATTTGTTGGACATTACAAAATAAAAACAAAAGTATCTGAGGTCTGGGGCTTATTTGAGCCTGTTTTATTACTTTACAATTAAAAAAAAAAAAATATATATATATATATATATATATATATATATATATATATATATATATATATATATATATATATATATATATATTTGTGGCAATGCTTGATTTAATTTTTTTAGTACAAGCCCAGTTTTTTTTTTTTTTAACAAACATTTTTCACAAAATTTCATAATAATTCCACACACACACGCACACACGCACACACACACGCGCACACACCCGCACACACACACACACACACACACACAAAAATTCTAAGGATTACATTTTGATGGTAAGTTGCAGGTTAGTTTTTAACATATGAAAACTAGCTTAATTATGTGACAAATGCTGCATTTTTAACAATCAACCTACTGTTTGTACACCACAGACCCTGAGCTGCAAACAAGTACAGCTTTAATTTTGAAGAGTCTTTTCCCCCAGTTTAGAAAGCTGATACTGTCCATAGAATAGAATGTGTGTTTGTTTACAACAGCAAATTAAACTTTTTTACAAATGTACCGGATGTAAAGCAAAACTCTGGAGTTACAACAAACACAGACTCGAAACTGCTGTACAACTGCCAAAAAGAAATTGTTGGTTGCCAGATATTCTCCATTCTCTCTCTCTCTCTCTCTGCAGGATGTCCGGAAGGCAGCAGGTGTCTCTACCTCTGTTAAATTGTCCGAGAGCAGCGAGAAGCGCCCATTTGTGTGCTCATACCCTGGCTGCAGCAAGAGATACTTCAAACTGTCCCATCTGCAGATGCATGGCAGGAAGCACACAGGTGAGCCTCAGATCTGATCTCCGATCAGTTTATTTTACAGTTTCACTTAGACATTATTTACTGAACTTGGTGGTGTTCTAGGTCATATGTCACAAGGATTTTCAGATAAATTGAAGGGATAGGCCTTCTATCCTCCTGTACTTTATTTTCACCTGTTTAAACACACCAACTCTCCCGTTTGGGCTAACAACCAAAGAGCTGTCTATGGACACCAGGGACAAAACTGTGGACCTGCTCAAGGCTGGGATGGGCTACATGATTATAAGTAAATTGCTTGATGTGGTAACAATAACTGTTGGCGCAATTATCCCGAGAAAGGTGAAGGACACAGATGAGGCATGCGATCAGCTTTTTGTAATGAGCTGTACTCGTCGTAGTTGGAAAGATCAAAGAACGCACCTAATCCCCTCAACACCATACGAAGTGTAAAGCATAGTGGTGTAAACATCATGCATAGGGTGCTTTTATGCCAAGGGGAACAATTTTGGAGAAGGAAGAATGGGCCATCTATTGTGAGATTTTCGCCAATAGCAAGGTTAATTTTTAGCAAGAACACTGAAGTTGGCTCCTTCCAGCAGGACAATGACATCTAGATTCTAGAAGGTGTTAAATATTTACCATTGACATATAATAGCAACTGAAAATAAATGGAAAAGGCAATAAAAATAGTAACATCATAGAAAATTGTGGATTTGATTACGTTAATCACAGCAACAACAAAAATTGTACACTCCCTAGCAACCAAACTGTGTTACCTAGCAACCAAATTTTTGGAATTGTATCTCAGCTTTGGAATATCATAGAAACATGAGGTTTAATTTATTTTACTCGTATCGACATATGGATCGTTATATTATCACTGACTCCCCCATAGAAACCAGGCTGTTTACCATAGCAACCAAATTGGAATATCTCTATCTCAGCTTTGGGAAATCATAGAAACCCAATGGGGGTGGTTTATTTTACTCATAGAGGCATAGCCTTGGGAACATTATATTATATAATTTACCCCTCCATAGCAACCAGGCTGTTTACCATTGCAACCAATTTGGCATATTTTTTTTTGCTCAGTTTAGGAAAGTTATTGAGAAATAGGGGTTGGGTTATGTCTCTATTGTGACATCGTCTTTAAACGGCACTTTTGGAAGCCAACATCAATGTTTGTATGCAAACTTTAGCCATCTAGTTTATTATATAAAATCACACAACCTCAAAGTTTAAGTTTTTATTTGTTACATTTACAGATATCTCTATGCATGGGGTAAGAGAATATTTAACTATGGAGTGAGTGGGAGATTCTAGAAAATTCTCTTCTTGAGGTCTGAGAGGAAGAAGGGAGTACTCTATGTTCAAAAAAAACATAGGGGTTTATAGAAAATGACTCAGTGATCAAGTATGGGTGAGTAGTCTCTTGAAGACATTCAGCACTTCATTTTTACAGTGTTAAGCAACCCACATAAAAAGCCATATTTCAGTTGCTAATTTAATTATTTAGGCGTCGAGTAAGAGCGTCGTGCAATGATTTGCAGGCAGTTTTATTAGAAGAGAGGCTCGAAACATTAACTCATGGAATCAGATTCCAGGATGCTCCAGGATTGCTTTATGCTATTCCAGTGATTTACAGCCTGGATCTGATTTCCTTAAACACACGATACTCAACATTAGTCTGAAACTAAACATGAGGTCACCCCGAGGTGAACCCTAGCTCCTATAAGGAGTCTCCTAAACTCAAAAGTGGATGCCCCTGAAAAGGAAATGATGCAGAATGATTTTCTACAGTGTTATTTAAAAATGTTTAAAATGTGTTTAATAACCATAAGGGGTTGCCCTAAGATAGACGAAGATTGTCTTGAAAAATGTCTACTAAATAAAATGTAAAGTGAATTACATATTTTGCCTAAAGATTGTCAATTATTGTTTTTCTCCCAAGTCAGATCAGCAATTTGACATTAAATATTTAGTCATGTAATGTGTAAAAAATCCATGTGAACAATTAGGTTTTATGAGTTCTATATGTGCTTTAAATTCAGTACAATTTATAAAACAGATAAAACCTAAATTATTACTACTATCCACGTGGTCTAATTTTTTATCACATTTTGTTTAAAGGCAATTAAACTTACTCTTTGTTTACAAAAATGTTGACGTGGATGTTCAAAGGGGTGTTTGAAAGTATTCTGAAGGAATGGAAATATTGCAAGATTTAGAATGTGGAATACGTGTAACAGACAGCTTTGGTTGGGTATTTCGTTGAAGAGATTTTCAGTGATGTTTACAAACAATACTGCCACCGTGTGGAAGAAAGGCATTACTGTTAAGTGTTACGGTTCTTTTAGACCATGGCACTTGGTGTGTATGGAAGCAGTTATTTTATTTTTTATTTGTTCAGGAGAGAAGCCCTTTCAGTGTGATTACAGCGGCTGCGGTCGCAGATTCTCCAGGTCCGACCAGCTCAAGAGACACCAGCGCAGACACACAGGTCAGAACCGTATACTGACACGAGGCACTCAACGGCCAATTTATTAGGTACACCTGTTCAATTGGCCGGTGACGCGTTACTAATAAACCAATCACATGGCCGTTCGATGTATTTACAAGTCGGTCACAAATGGCCAGCTGAGTGAGTTTATTATTTCCAAATTTATGGAATTAGCCGAACATTAAAAATGATTTGTAAATGATTTTGTAAAGTTATCTATACAGTGAACGTAGTTCAATTGTTTGTTTTCAGTTTAGTTTAGTGTGATTAACAATGGCTCAATAATCCCCTAAAACTAGGCGGGGGCATGTGATTGAAGGACATGATAGACAGCTACACTGAACTGAGCTGACTGTTAATGTACATTTATTTACATTTCACTTTTTATTTACATTATTTTTCATTATAAACATTTTTTAACTATGTATTGATATTCTTTTAATGCTTAGGTTTTTAGACATTTATCCTTACATTACATTTAGATTACATCTTCATTAACTGACTTGACCTGGACTTGTCCTGAATTGACTTGGGACTTGACACTGATGTGCCCTGTATTGACTTGGATTTGCCCTGCCTTGATGCGGGACTTGACTCAGACTTGTCCTGCCTTGACTAGGGACTAGACTCAGACTTGCCCTGCCTTGACTAGGGACTAGACTCAGACTTGCCCTGCCTTGACTAGGGACTAGACTCAGACTTGTCCTGCCTTGACTTGGTACTTGACACAGACTTGTCCTGCCTTGACTTGGGACTTGACTCAGACTTGCCATGCCTTGATTCAGACTTCCCCTGCATTGACTTGGGACTAGACTCAGACTTGCCCTACCTTCACTTGGAACTTGATTCAGACTTTCCCTGCATTGATCTGCAAATTGACAAGGACTTCCCCTGCCTTGATGTGGGACTTGCCCTGCCTTGACTTGGGACTTGACTCAGACTTGCCCTGCTTTGACTTGGGACTTGACTCAGACTTGCCCTGCCTTGACTCAAACTTGCCCTGCTTTGACTTGGGACTTGACTCAGACTTGCCCTGCCTTGACTCAGACTTGCCCTGCTTTGACTTGGGACTTGACTCAGACTTGCCCTGCCTTGACTCAAACTTGCCCTGCTTTGACTTGGGACTTGACTCAGACTTGCCCTGCTTTGACTTGGGACTTGACTCAGACTTGCTCTTCCTTGACTTCGGACTTGACTCAGACTTGCCCTTTCTCGACTTGGACTTGCCCTGTATTGAGTCGGGACTTGACTTGTAAAGTAGTGACTTGGTCCAATCTCTGAAATCAGTAACATAGTTTCAAAGGGTTTCCTAGAACAACTTGAGCTGGGAGAGTTTAAGAAGTGTGTCTATGCTGTAGGTGTGAAACCCTTTCAGTGTGAGACGTGTCAGAGGAAGTTCTCCCGCTCGGATCATCTGAAGACACACACACGGACTCATACAGGTAAAACAAGTGCGTAAGCCTTTTACTCTCACACATTTACCATCTCGCACATGTGTGCAGAGGTCATCCAGATGTGTCTGATCATGTCTTCCACAGGTGAAAAACCCTTTAAATGCCACTGGTCCAACTGCCAGAAGAAATTTGCCCGGTCTGACGAACTGGTCAGACACCACAGCATACACCAGAGAAACAGCAGCAAATCAGTCTGAGCCTCACACAGCTGGGTATAGCACCCTCCAGTCTGCCCAGCAGCATGAACCAAAGAGAGATTTACACCTGAACCGCTGAGCATGTGAGAGGTGAAATATTCTCCGGGATTGACACAGAAATATGGACCAATATCGGTGACCTGATCCTCAGTTTAAATCTACTTATATCTGAAGACTCCATATCCTCTTTTGGAGCATATGAGAAATGAGAGACATATAGCGTTTCTTACCAAATACAGATTTAAAGTCGTTCTTGCAAATGTGTATAACCTTAACCTCTCTTTAGGAGCCAGAAAGGCTCCAATCTGAACCCTTCAGTAGCCTCGACCAAAAACCAGTTTGTCATTTTCAGATTTATGAGTGGTTTATCAGAGAGGAAGAGCACTTGTCCAGAAAATACTCATTTAAAACCTGACTTTTTTGTAGAAACCTTCTGTAAAGATGTTGAATTTTTACTAATTAGATGCATTTACTAAAGATTTTTAAATACATATCGCTGTTTCATTGTGTAATCGTCCACAATCACATGAATGTGAGCTAAAGAGGGAGTTTCAATCTGTTAACACAGCATCTATAAGATATAAAATAACACTTATGTTAATATTTTACGCTCACCATAGGCACTCACTGGCCACTTTTCAGGTACACCTTGCTTGTACCAGCCTTAATTCTATAGATTCAAGAGTTTGGTCTATATTGAAGCTGCTGCAGATTTGTTAGCTATGTATCCATGATGCAAACCTCCCAATGCACCTCATCCTTAAAAGTGCTCCACTGGATTGAGATCTGGTGACTGTGGAGACCATTTGAGTACAGTAAACTCATAGTCATTTTCAAGAGACCAGTCGGGGATGATTTATGTTTTCGGAGATGGCATCAACAAGGCTCATAAATCATAACTCTTGTAGTGTTTGTTTAAAGGGGTTATTGAACCCTCAAGTAACAATTTTACCTACAGTTGGATTGTAATCGCTGTATTTGTCATAAACAACCTCATAGAAATTTGACTTGGCATCTTGGCTGCATGTAACGCCCTGATATTCACTTGTCTCTTTAAGAGCCCCCTCCTTCTTTCCGACCTGCCCCCTTCAGTGTGTCATACTCCATCTGCACTGCCACCGTTTGTTTTCCTTTTCCGAGTGGCGCTACATTTTCATAGTAAAAACATTAAAATAGCATTTTTGCAAAATGGCAACGGAGGATATTGTACGAGCTTATGCACACAATCCTATGTCGGACCCAAAAAGTGAGTTTTCGGTGGAACTGGAGCAAGTACAGAGACTTTTTCAAGATGTGTCTGATTGGTAAATATCCTCTTGTAAATTTACACCATTTTGTGGCAGCATTTTACTAGGAAATTAAAAATATGCATCATAATAAAACTATGTTTTGCTATGAAATTATACATAAGCTTTTTAACCATTTTTTGACGAGGAGTGTCGTCCTTGGGAAGCGTAAAGAGAGGGCTCTCTCCTTGGCGTCCAAACATACTTCTCCTTGTAGAAGTCATTTTGTAATCCGGAGAACTATAGAGAAAAACACTCTAAATGAGGAGCTTCGTTGACAGGAGCAACGCAAAAGGGTTGGGGTTTCGGGGGACAGAGGCGGAGCAACGCAAAAGGATTTTTTAGCACTCCACAATGTCTACCGCAGGAGATTCAAGGATTACTCAGATATGCATGAATGATTCAAAGTCACGATTCAGAACATAAAGCTCAATAAAGTAGATTTTGCTTCCCCCCTGTGGTATAAGTTAAATGGTTTGACCCAGTTCACCCCACATGGTCTGTATAATGGTATGATCCGAATGTTGTACGTTGAGTCTATGGATAAGACATGTGAGTAGTGTGCGTGAAGTTCAGTAAAGTGCAAGTGTTAAACTGGTCTGCATGTGTGCTCATTGTTGTCGATATGAACAACACAACACCCCCCCCCCCCCTTTAAAACCAAAAATATGAAAGCTAATAACCTACATATTATATTTGTAATCCAAATTAAACAGCCGGTGTGATTGGCACATGCACCAGTGTGTGCAGATTAATAGATGTGCAAATGCTTCTTTTAATGATCCAAACAAACACCTAACTCTAATCTCACTCTCTAAATAAAACAAATTACAACATAAATGTCAATGTTCAACCACAATTTCAGGTACAGGATTTACTTGATTTAATAGTTAAGCACCAAAAGTGCAAGAAAGTGCAAAGCATTGGCTTAAACATTTATTAAAAAGACCAGTGTACAAAAACAATCCTGCATACAAACATACAGCAATGGGAAGACAAGCTTGCAAGAGTCCAGACACTGTTCAAATGCTTGTTTCTGAAATGAATCTTCAATACAACACTGTAAAACCTCCAGGGTTTGAATTCACTGCACAAAAAAAAGCCTTAAATGAAGAAAAGCCGATGTCCAATGACTGAACACATGCAGGCTCAGGAAGACGCTCGGCTTTCAGTGTTTCTAGACACAAAAAAGAACTTTGCGTTTGTATAATTATCATATTGCCACTATTAAACACAGAACTGCTCCAAGCTTATCAAGTGTAAAACTTAGACTTGTTGAATTAAAATCAAAAGCATGATCAAGAGCAAAGAAATAAAAGTTAAAATCTCACTCAAACACACAAATATATATATACACACACACACACACACGTTCAGGCTTTGAGAATCAATTGCATTTACACAACTTTACAAATGAGAGCCTGGACTAAAGTGCTTTATTGCATGGAAATACTCGAGCTTCTTCTCGTCCTGAGGCAGCAGCTGTTGTCAGGCTCCTTTGCTCAGTCACATATCTTAAAGCAACGTCACCTCGGTCTTGAGTTCCTAACGTCATCCCTGATTCGCCAGTTTGTCTCCAGATAGGAGCTGTTGGTCGAAGGATTAAAGGAGGGTTGACCGTGATCTTCATGCTGTTAGCTTCATTCGTCCTGAAGAAGAAGAATAAAGAGTGGAGTTGGTCGTCGAGCGATTATCTGCTCAGTTAAATCTTCAGATTTTAGAAGGGGTTAAATATTTACCATTGACTTTTAAAGGCCATTGAAAATAAATTGGAAAAGGTGTTTCAAGATGAAACATCATAGAGAAACATTTCTATGAAATTACATAGGGTTCCTTAGAAACCAAACTGTTTACCCTAGCAACCAAATGTAATGAACGTGATCTCAGTTTTGGTAAATAATGATGGGTTTGGTTTGTATAACTTATAATGACAAGGGGAACATTACATTCTGTTACAGACCCCTACATATCAACATGACTTTACAATAGCAACCTTTTTGGCATATCACTATCTCAGCTAAGGAAAATTATAGTGACACGGGGATTGGTTTATATTACTTATATTGGCGTGGGAAACGTTGTAGGATGTCATTAGCTCCTTCATAGAATCCAAAAACTATACCTTGGCAACCAATCAATTTTGGTAATAAAATACTTTTATATGGCACTTTTACAAGCCAACATCAAAGCTTGTGCACAAACTTTAGCCATCGATTAGCGTTCTCACTTCCTGACTCTGCGCTATGTCTAAATCGGAGTCCCTCATGGGGCATGCAGCTCCTTTGATAAAAAAGGTTAATAATCAGAATACAGCCACTGTTTTTAAGGGAAAATCCCACTTAAAAATGTAACTTACCAAATACAGATGATTCTAAACATTCAGACGTAACAGATTTCCTTTATTGTAGTACTCTTTTGGAAGGTCCAGATGTGCAGTGGAAACAACTTTGCATTTCATGATTTTTTTTGGTGAAATCAGATTTTCTGATGTGCTTGTTCACATTACCAAAAATATGTGAATCCCATCTGTCTTGCTAATGAATGAAATACAGTATAATTGAAGAGAAATATAATAATAACAAGGCTGATGAAAATAGATACTAAAAAGGTCGACAAGGAATGCTCCAAAGGTCATTTTAAAAGCAACTTTCCTCTAAAAGAAAACTTACATTAACTGGTTGAGATAAGGAGCTATATACATGTTTCCACAACAACAGGACTGTCTTAAATAGGGGGCTCCAGGACCAAATGAGAGGTTTAGGAGGTACGAATGCTTGATTTCTTTGCAAAACTTCAATTAACATTTTCTTTTGATAGAAATTGGTAAAAATTTAAATTAGGATTTCCAAAGGTTAAAATTCCAGCATAGAAACTGTTCAAAACAGAAAGTTGCATCTTTCTCTGTGCATTACCTGGCCATGGCCCTGTCTCCCTACTGTCTCGTGCCCCCTGGAGGCTTTACCATGAACATTTTTTTACAATATCCGCAAAAAGTAGGTCTGCTTTTATAAAAAATCTGAGTTGAGTCGTTCAGACTGTCATTAAGGCATCAAATACTGGTTATATAAGAATAAAAAAAAATCTGTTTTAGGTCACTTTAGCCAGCAGTCTGGATGCTAGGCTTCCCTGTTGCATTTCAGCCATAGAGATCCAGCTTCTGGCCTGACTGGGAGTCTTTATGGATGTAATTTTGATGTTCTCTCCATGTTCCCCAGGGTTTCCTCTGTGTACTTTTTTTCACCCCTTCAGTGAACTAGGGACTTATAATTAAAAGAGTTTCATGTCACATGACCAAATCAGGAATCAGATAAATAAGTAAATGACGTCAAACAATAACCCATCCCTTGGCATTAGCATCAGCCAAGTCAGTTCAAAGCAGAGCTGTAAGTAAAACCAATAATACAGAATATTTCTGCCTCCATCTTGGACAAACACACAGCGACATTTCACAAGGACAAACAGAGATTCAGTGCACAGCTGCAAATCCACAAGACAAGACTGAATTAGACAGTAACAGGAAGCTTGAACACAGCCAAACAGCAGCTGATCTCATTCACACACATCGACTAGGGATGCCACAAACGACCCTAAAACACAAATGACCTCCATCATTCAATGCACACGTTATTCATGGTTTTGTGTTTAAAACATGTCATAAAATTTATTAAATCACTCGTGTTGACAAAACGCTCCCATGGGCAAAGTGCTTGACTTCCTTGCGCTGCTCGTATGGGCAGCAGTGACGGCTATGGCTGCAATGATGGCTACTACTGGTTGCTATTATTCTGAGAAAATAAATGTAAAAAGCACTTTTACATTACAAAACTTGGATATTGTGATTTTCAAGGAATGCCTCACATCCATTGCGCATTTTTATACAAAAACGTTAACTATTTCTAAGTATTGTTCCATTTTATTTAATGAAATTTACAATTTGCTCTAATAAATGTATTTATTTTTTGTGGTGATGCTTTTTTTTTTGTACAACCCCAGCTTCATTTTAAGGACTTTTTTATTACATTACACAATAATTCCACAACCTGAAGCTGTACAAAGATGAAATTTGAGTAGTAAATTTTGAATTTTTTTACTGCAAAAATCAAGAACAAACATTTTTATGCTATAGAATAAAAGCTAAAGTGTTGAGACAAAATAAAAATTCATAAATCCCCCAAAACGGCAAAAAAGAAGGTCAAAAGGTCAAACATTTTATTACATTTTTCCTGAACTTTATTCACATTTCCAAACACTTTCTGCATCATTTAGCTTTTTTTTAAACACAAGCCATGTCACAGGTCTTGTACTTCTAAGGGTCAGCCTTTCTTTTCACCACTAGGTGGCACTAATGGCACAGGTCAATAAAATGAAACTGAAAGACATTCATTCTTGCAAACGTTGGCATTAACATCTGTTTGGAATGAGATTTCCTGTTTGGAATATTTCAATTTCAATTTGAAAACTGTAAATAAACATTTGTACAAATTTCACTTGAATACCTATATTTTAACATATATCTGCTTAACATAATGACTGCTGGAATGAAAGAAATCTTCCCTTCAACAAGTTTTCGATTTAGCCCGTCTTGTTGATTTTTTTCTTAAAATCGCTGATGGGTTTCATCCTCATCCATTGTTATAGGTTTAAAAATACCATAAACTTTAATCCTGGCACACCAGAGATTGTACGGTGCGTTGTCCGCATTTTACATTTGTTTACGTTAAACTATTTTCCGCAATCTCAGACATAGGCATTTTTGTATCTGGAATTTTTACAGCGGTCATGAGAGAGAAAACAAAAAAATAAAACATTACTCGTTTCGGACGGGATTAAAATCACAAAGTCTGAGAAACAGATATTTCTTTAATGACCCCCTGTGAAACTAGTCCCATCTGAAAAGGGCAAAAGACATATTTGCCCAGTTTGTGTTGTCTTTTAGCAAAGAATAAACACAAAATTAAATAAAATAAATGCTGAAATTGCTGATTGCAAGTTTTGCCACGCCATCAGCAACAAACTGACATTCATGACTAAAAGCCTTGGCACGTATTGAACCAGGGTTCACTGTATTGCTGCATCCCCTTTCAATCCCACAATGCTTACTTACTCGCTCACATAAACACCAAAACACGCATAAACATGTGGACACACAAAGCTTCCCGGGGTTAAGGGTGCTGTGTTAGAGGGGTGGGCATTGACGAGGTGACGCAGAGGCACCATGCCATGCTGAGCAGCTCATGCCAAGCAACCAACCACAATAAATACCCCACCTACCTGCCCACCGTCCCCAACCAATGGGCTGCTTCTGTCTACCTGTCTGTCTGGAAACCAACCAATTACAGCATCACTATGCAAATAACAGTGTTGAAGCTGTACTCAGTAAATGACTGTGTTTCTATCCAGAGGCTGAATTTCCTAAGACCAAACCAATCAATCAGAAATGTGATTGAGGGATTTCAAACGAGAGTTCTTTCCTATTCAGCAGTTAATAAAGTCTGAATTGAGCCTCTGAACAGACACCCAGCTGCTGTTTCTCAAGACTTTGCAATGAAAGAATGGATGTGTGTTTGTGTGCTGACCTGTGGACAGTTGGCTGTGTGAGCGTCGACGGGTGCTGGTTTTGGAGCTAGAGGACAGGGTGGATCCAGCACTGCTGGCCCGAGAAATGGGAAGAGGCACAGGGGTCACTGGAGGAGAGTCCAGCTGCAGCAGCGTGGGGAAAGTGAGCACTGTGTAAGTGAGCGCGCTGGTGTTGCACAAAAACTGTTTAATGCACTGAATGCATTAAAAAAAGATCTTACACAAAATACATAATGACAATTTTACACTTTTTTTAAAACAGTTCAAATCGTATATTGAAAAAGTTCTAGTTTCTTGCTTAACTAGCATCGAAATAGCATTTAAATAGCATCTGAACAGGTATCTTTACCAATGCAATTAATTATTTTACAGCAATATTTCCAACTTATCATAATTTTTCTGCTTGAAACGGCTCCATTTTACCAAAGTGCCTCAATGGGGAGTTTTTGGGGATTTGCACGTTACAGAAGTTGACCATGTGAGATGTTGAGATTGTGTTCTGTACCTCCACACTGTCATGAGTAGGTGAGGAGGAGGTGGAGGAGTTCTCTGGCTGTCGGCGGGAGGAGGTTGAGAACCCAATCTCGACGGTTCTAACCCGCTGAGCGAACTTCAGAGAGCACACAGACTCACTCATGTTACTCGACAGAGGGGACACCTAAAAGAGGGAGAACAAACACTTCTCTGTGATCATGTTAATCATAGTAACAGCTTCATTTTTCAATGGCATCACTGACAGCTTCCTGGCAACTGATTGGTTCACCCTAGCAACCAAATTTTCTGAACTCTAGCTTTGATACATGGTAGAGATATGGGGGTTGGTTTGTATAGTGTCAAAGGCAACATAGTATCATGTCACTGAGTCCTCCATAGCAACCAGACGGTTTACCTTAGCAACCAAAATGGCATATCTTTTTCTCAGCTTAACCTCTTAAGCCCTGAGGCCTATTTTCCGAACATCCTATACTTTTACTTTTTAAGGCATTTCTCAGCTTTTACAAGGCCTAAACTGCAAATCTTGGTATCAAAATGAAGATAGGTTCTTGGGGAGTGGTGTGGATGAGTTAATTTGACAGTCAAGAACACTGGGTAAGAGTAATTGATGTTGGAATGGCCAAAAAATGAACTCCGCCTAAAAAAAAACCACATGTTTCCTCCAATATCTCCTTATTTTACTTTTTAACGAAGCAAATAAACACAATCAATTGTAACCACTACATGTCAAGAACATCTGTAGCAAGTTTGGTGTTCATACTACGAGAAACTAATATTCTGTACAGGTTTTGATTGAACAAAGTTCAGGCGTAATCCATGTTGGCACAGTTTGGCACAATTTGGCACAATAATTGAAATATGGAAAAAATCTTGTCCAAAGCTTCAGCTACGTTAATAGTCTTCTTTTCTTGCTTATGGGACATGATTTCAGCAAAAAAAACTCCTAAAGAAACGCTGTAAAAGGGGGGTAGAAGCTCATTTACGCCATCTTGCTGCGCTTTTGGGAACCTTTCATTCACAAACGCTTTCGACGTCGAGCTTCTGCGTGTCCCTACCCCCCGACCATCTGTCCAATCCGGGAGATCTATATATCGCTGGAAAGCTCTGATTCTATGGAAACCAATCAGCTCAACCATTTTGAGACTGACGGGATCGCCGACGAATCACACGACGCGCAGCGTGGAGAGACCACCTCTTACGCACGGGGAGTCATTCCATATTTGGTGACGTCATGAGACCAAGGAGCCACATAAAAAATGCAAAATGGCGTTTTCGCGAAGCTATTGACCGGACATAACAACAAACGGACTTTTATCGCTATGGAAATAACTTTTTGTTGAAAAAACGGCAAAGGTAAGACAAGATTTACATGCTTGCTTGGTTTTCGCTGGCGTTTTTTCGTGGAACTTTCGCTCCCTGCTCTGAAATACTTCATGCAATGTTAATGAGTTGCATATCACTGGATTCAGCTGGTTGTTAGCTTTCATTTAATGTCATGGTTTTGGCGTTTCCGTTTATATTGTGGATACATATCGCACATAAACAAAAACGTGGTCATGAATTATACTCCGGACATGTTGTTGTTTATTTGCATGGCGTTCGAGCTGTGGTTCACGAATATGAAATTGAATTAGATTCGTTTTTAGAGGAGTTTCCGCTGAACACAACAGTATTTAATATGTGTGGGTTATTCTCAGGGTTCGTGAGCTATGAGTGAAAATGTAACGCACAAGGGGGCAAGTCCCCGGTACCGGGGACTCTCGGGCTTAAGAGGTTAAGAAAATTATTCTAATTGAGAAATGGGGGTTGGATTATGTCACTCAATGTGATGTTAGCTTTAATTTGTGTGCAAACTTTAGCCTTGTAGCCATAATTGTTTTTACTAGTATGTTTATGAGCAATCTCCAAACAATGAATTCAATAAGATTTAATAAGTTTGGCTACATACCTTTGGTCAAATTAGCTAGTAAAAATATTTATTTAATTGGTAAATTAAGTTCACACAATTTCATATTTAAATGTAGCATTTACATGAAAAGGGGGGATAATGCAGCAAAATTCAAAATAATCAGTTTTTTACTTGTTAAATTACGAAATAATTGAATCATATTTAATTTAGTCTAACAATTCATTTAAAAGCACAGTTAAAAATAACTGATCAACACAAACAATTCAGATAAAAAAAATGCAGAGAGCACAGGTTAAAACCACCGAACTATTAAAAAAATATTACTAAAATTGATTCTTTAACTCAGTAAAAGAATCAAATGAATCTGGTTTCACTTTTTCTGCAATCATCCTCACAATCATGTTTTCAGACTCTCGTTGGTGTAAAGTAGGGAGACTGGTTGGATAATTTTGGAGCTCTTTTGCATATGAGCTTGAACCCAGAATAGTTTGCGCTCTGCATTTATGCCATTTGTATCCAAGTGTCATATATATATATATATATGATATAAATCTTGTCAGTTTGGCTTTAATTGTGACTAAGTTTTAGGGGACACACCTGCACCATCATGAGGGTCTTGCTGTCTCCGCTCAGAGAGTCCTGTAACAAGTATGTGAGACGCGAGTTCCGGAAGGGCACGTGAGAGTGCTTGGAGCGAAGGGCATTGATGACATCTCCCAGGGCTGACAGTGATTTGTTGATGCACTGAGCTTCCCGGAGACGACTTCCCTCTGCTCCAGATTTGGCAATGCGCTCAGAACCAGCCAGATCCACCAGATTGAGCTTGCCTGCATGTAGAGAAAACAATGAGGGATCAACAATAATTGATGAAGGAATGGCTCTAGCTTTGGTGTGTATAAAGTGCCAAATTCAGTGTTTCCCCCAAATTCAGTTTTCCCCCAATCATTCAATAGGAGGTGTGCCTTTTTACGAGATTTTTAGTACTTTACAATTTGCAGGTAAATAAATTACCTACATTTTTACTATAACCCCAGCTTCTTTTTTAAACAAAATAATTTGTCATCACATTACAAAATGATTCACCCAAAAACTGGTAGTTATAAAAAATTTACAATTTAGAGAAAATACAGTAAAAATTAGTTTGTGTTTTATAACAAATCAAAAGTGTTTAGACAAACATACCTTTCAAATGATGTCACAATTCTTGCAATGTTCGATGAAAACACAAAATATCAAAATAAATAACCTTTCTGAAGCTTACACGTTATATCTGAAACAATGATTTTACAATAAGAATGATTTTAATCAATAGGTGAGTTGCATCATTCCTACTTAATTCAAAACAGATGCTGTGTTTGGCAAACTTCAGACACTTCTAAGCGTTGAGACTGACAAGAACAACCACGCCCTCTCTCCGATAAGCTCAATGTAGATCAGTGGTTTTCAAAGGGGGGGGGGCGTACAGGCACTGCTGGGGGGGGGGCGCAGATCATCAACAAATGAGAAGAAAAGAACAAAAAAATAAACAGCCAAAAGACGTAGAGCACATGTGTCAAACTCAATGCCCGCCATGTAATCTAATGTGACCCGCGAGAGCTTAAAAGTTTTGAGTGTCTAAAAAAAAAAAAAAAAACGGAAAAAAAAACACATTTCCCACAATGCCTTTGGCTACGGTAGCTGCAACGACATCCATACTCGCGAGTGAAACTGCAGAGCTCTCACACATTGAACGTAAGACTCTCATTTGAGTGATCTCTCACGCCACACCTCGGATTTCTCACGCTAAAATAAATTTCAACATGTGAAATGGGCGGAGCTAATAGTTTATCTTTGATCTGTTTCTTGAGCCCGATGATAAAAGATGATGATCGATTTGCATCGTCTTCAGTCTGTGAGGGCTTTTTTAATGCTAAACAAATTACAAAAATTCTATTTTTCTTTGTTCACTTGGACAGTTTGATCCTTCATTAATGGAGTTCTGTAGGTTTTCATAAGCTGACAAAAATCAAAAGGATTTATATTAAAACAACAAGCATACAATTGTTTCTATGTAACTGAATTGTCACTTGAATAAGTTTTAAATAATGAGTTATTTAAGGAGTAGTTAAATTTATTTTACGTTAAAATAATTATTAATTAATTATTACATAATTATTATTTTACATCTGGGGGGGGGGTTCTTTTAAAGGTTTAAAGGGGGGCTCGATCAAAAAAGTTTGAGGACCACTGATGTAGATAAGTCTGCTAAAAATTCACGGTACAGTTGTAGATAATGCACTTCTTAACGGGATTAAATGCTAAAGCAGCACAGCAGCAAATTATGGCTCAGAAGCGCCATAAAATCACAGATCCTGAAAAATAACATAATTCCATTGTCCTCATTTTTAAAATTATGAAATGTTTTTTTTTTTTTTATATTGCTATGTCTGTTTCTGAATTTTTATTTCATGAGATGAAAAGTGTGCAGAAAACGCATTTGGGCGACAGATGTATTTCATGCACATTATCCCCCACACCAACCCAACAACCTCAGACTTACAATAATTACGTTTAATTTTACTGAATTTTACCTGATGTTCGGTGTCCCGTCGAAGAGTTGAATCCTGCCACTGTGATGATCAGAAGTGCATGAGATCGGGAACTGTGCTCGTTCAGATTAGTGCATGCTGTTGCTCTGTTCATGTGACCCAGGTCAAAAACCTGAAGAGTTACAGCACATTTACGCACACCTTCATTTAGCAGCCTCCATTTAATGTAAAACTGGTTTCTGATTAATGAATGTCATCACCTTGTTGATGTCCTCCACGCTCTGGACAGTGAACTCTGTGAGTCCAGGCACATACAGCTGCCCGCTGCCATCTGGGCACATCTTAATATCAAGTTTCTCATTGGGATTATCACCCAGAAGGTTCCTGTTCAAACAACAAATCTGTGTGAAATGAGTATTTGATAACAAATCAGACACAGCTCCCTGAAAAATGCCACTTCAGTTTCTAAACAAAGTAAACAAATAACAAATAAATCATGTGGAAAAATTTAAAATGGTTCTCATATGTTTACAGTGGCAAAATCTTTTCGTTCTTGGCCATTTTGCAGAAAATAAGAGCGAAAACACAAAAACCTTTTGGTCAAGTGCCATCTCCGTCTCTTGACCTCAAAATCCTAACATGCAGCTCATGCAAGACAGACCAAAAATTGACAAGAGTTGAAGGCTTTTTGGGCTGCTTTCCAAAAGAAAAGATAAAGAACCTCATCAAAAACTACCTCAAGAGACTTCAGGTTGCCATTGAAATTAAGGGGGGGGGGGGGCTAAATTACACTATTATTTTGATCAGGGTAATTTGGAAAGACTTGTTTTTATGAGTTGTAACAAAAAAGAAAGGAAAATTGCATTATCTTTCAAATTTTCTGAAAAATGGACCAAAAATTTTAACATTTGCCAGGGAATGTAAAGTTAAGAGCACAGCAGTACTGCTGACCCGCTCAATCAACAGACACAAGCAAAAGCGACTATATATATAAAAAAAAACCCAAATTGATCTGCATCTGCTTATTTTATTGCCATCATTAATTTACAGCTTCTCTGTGTGTTTTCTTCTCACCGGAGAGTCTCATTGTAGATCTCCACCATGCTCACTGTGATTTTGTAGTCCCAGTCTGGTTTCTCCGACACCTCGTGAAAGAGCAGGTGCAGAGCTCGCTGATTAATACCCGGATTCTCAGGGACACCCTAAAGGACAAATAAGATGAACAGGAACTGATACAAACTCAGGCAGGGTCCAATTTCCAATTGGTTTAGTGTTGTTTTAAGCAAATCCAACTCAAGTGCAAAGTGTATTTCAAGATTTTGGGGGGATTTATAAGACAAACACTGGCTAATATATCTCAGAAGTGTGCTATTGTTTTGCATGCATGTACTCCATTCTTGGTGAAAACAACTTTTTTGGTGTATTCACTCACAAACAATATAACATAACCACTCACAACCTACAAACAAACTATCTGTTAGTATTAGTTTAGCAGAGCAATAGTTGCAGCATCTGGAGAAATGTGTGGGAGCAGAACTCTTTAGAAAGTTTTTGAATAGTGTAAATGCTTTAAATTAGCCCATGGATAAGATATGCCCCCTTTTTTCAAATATCAATTATTGCAACTGGAGAACAGGAACAAGTGACAAATCTGCAGATTTCGGTTATATGTGCATATTGCAAAAGGGAACTGCAGTAACACTAGCTCGGTAATTCATCTAAGTATTAAAGCCTTCAGAATGTATGGTAACGTAAGCACTGCTCTCCAGAGAACCCCTGCAGCCAGTGGAATAAAAGACCAATTCTTAGCTGTTTTAAGTAAACCGTTTTATACAAATACAGAGCCCTATTGTAATTGAGTAATTTTATTTCATGGATTTCGGTCAAATTTTTAATGTCTAAATGTGCTCGAAAATGTACAGAATTTAGTCATATGATTGAGGTTCGAAAAGTGGGTGTGGCAAAACAGATTTCAGCTTGTGGTTTGCGAACAATTTCCAGTTTACTCCAAGAAATGTTATCTGTTTTATCATCTTCAAACTCTATCAGTCTTATCTTACGGTTTGTGAGATGTTAAATTGTGAAGCTTTTTAGACTTGAGTTAAACTGTGTGTGCACAGCAGATGTCATTGGTCGACATTTCGCTATAAAGAGCAAGTCGTATATCTCAGTCATGCAATGTTTGATTAATCCTAAATTTACCAACTAGATTCATCTCTTGTAGCACATCTACAATTTAAACCTCTCAGTTATAGCGCACCAGGTGCACAAAGGAAATAGAACATTCAATATTGATAAGATACTTCTTTTTATAATTTTGACATGACAAGAATATTGGCCTCAATTAAAGTGTCACTTGGGGCTCAAGACACTTTACATTATTGTTTTATTATTTCATTTGCATGTATTCTTCAGTAATTTTGGCAATTGTCACTTGAATAAATATCCTAAATAGAAATTGATCCATATTGCAGGTGCGAGAGCCCTTTGATCGCTGCTTGCAGCTTTCTTTGCTTCGCTGTTTCAAGTGTCTAATCAATTTTGTGACTTATTAATGTTATTATGACAAAAGAAATACACAACATTTTTTTTTAAGTCTCTGAAGGGTAAAAAAAAACCTAATTGGGCCTTTCAGACAGTTATAAAGATATCTGATATGGGTCACATGAATTTAGGACAGTAGTGTCCTGCCGTCTGATTGTTATCTAACTCTTTTTCAAAGCACAATCAAAAACATCAGCGTAAAACCTCCTTTAGAAATGATAGAGTATCTGCGGTAATTGTCAAGACAAGACACAAAATAGGGATTTTGTCTGAAACACTGTATACGAATAAAACACAATGCTTTCTGCCAAGACAATTTATGTGAAACCCTTTACCTCCATAGTATAGGTCTTTCCAGAGCCTGTTTGTCCATAAGCAAAGATGCAAACGTTAAATCCGTCGATACAGGAAGTAACCAGAGACTGTACTTCCTGGAACACCTGTGAAACCACAAGAGACTGTGATATTAAACCTGAACCTCAAATTAAAACACAATGAAAAACAGAGTTCAGACACGGACCTCCTCCTGAGTGGCCTGAGTTGTGAAAACTTTGTCAAGTTCAAATGTCATGACCTTTCCCTTATTGGACAAATAGAGAACAGCATCATCATCAGGGTCAAAGGTCACAAGGTTTTTGGTGTCAGCCGCATCTGTTTCTCCAGCACATACAGGACGTACGCGACATAACACGCGGATGTTTCCTGCAAGATAAGCCACTATATTACTATATAACTTCATGTAAACTCTACATTTTTACAAATTTCCCAGAATGCTTTGTGGCCGGACCTTTGAGGCGGACCAGTTCATTGTGGCATTTCTTTCTCAGGTTCATCTCCCGTTTGTACTTGCGCAGAAGCTCTTGGTTTGTACTGCTCACCTCTCCGATCACCTGACAAATCTACAATCACAAAAGAGGTTCAATCAACCCCCCCGGACCACAAACCTGGAACAAAGTGTTGCTTTATTAAGCTGCAAAAAAAAAAATAAAAAATCATTGGTTTCTTGTTTGTTTGTTTACAGCCAAGACAACAGCAAAGGTTATTTCATGGATATGTGTTGTATTTAGTATGAAAAGGTTTTAAACTTATTTAAAAATATATATTTTCTCAACTTTTAAAACAAGCATGGTAAATCAGTTTTGAAAAAAAAAAAAAAAAAAGTAATAGTCTGCTAGGAACTGAGAGGATTTCTTTTAGGTCGTCAGATTTCAGATGGAATCATATACAGGGCATTCTGTGAGCAGATGTCTGGTCGAGAGTCTGCATTTACACTGTTTACATTTTGGGGCAGTTTCTCCTTTGAGTAAAAAGCTGTGCGTCAGTGTAGTGTGACTTATTCGGCGTCTAGTAAAGACGACTCCGATCTCAGGCTTTTGATAATGTGCTTCAACTTTAGGTTGAATTTCATATAATTTATTTCTTTGTTGTTTCTCCCATTCTGATTCCGTCTGAGTAAGGGAAGTTATTTTTGGTTTCAGGTCCCATGGTGGCATTGATCGTTGGGATATCTCTGTGATCTTTTTCTTGGTAGCAGAGTCTGCCCTCTCATTTCCTACTAGACCAATATGTCCAGGGACCCAGCAGAAGATGATGTGAGAAACCGTTGGTCATGTAGATTTATGTGTAGTGGAGTAGGTTGGTTTCACCTCCTGCTTAGCCTCGGTGATGGCCTTCTCCAACATGAAGGGGAAGTCTTGCACCTGCCTCTTCAGACAGTTATAGTCACAAGTGAGAGTCCTAAGGGCCGGCTGCAGAGTTAGGAGGTTCAAGCGCACACCTGGACTTAAGCAAATACATGGACGGTTAGGCTCCATTGACACCGCAATGTGACCCAATTCCGACTGTTCCGTTCTGACTGATCCGAATCTAAAATTGAGTTTGGTAATGTTCGATTGGAACAGCTTCTGACCTGCCAAGTTCTCGTGGACAGCCTTCATCTCGCTCTCAGCTCGGATGAAAGCCTCCTCGATCACTCTGTTCTTCTCCTCCTCCAGACTCTGCATCTCTGCCTCCAGGTGACCCTGCGCTCTCTCCATCTCTCCCTCATACATTAGAATCTAATGCACAGAGACACACATAAGGAGCACAGCTTCAGTCGATGAGCTGTGCACATGGGTCTGAACAGTACAAGATCTGCGGTAAAGGAGGTTTCACCGGGGCACAGGGTATATTTAATGGGACATTGAGAGGATCTTCATTATAATCTGCATTAAACTGTTCCGCATCGTTCCATTACTAAGAGTAGAACATGATGTGCTTCCATACACACTATGAGCCTTTTTAATGAAGAAGGTATTAAATAATTTACATTTTAGTGTACTTTAAATAGTTTTTACGAAGTTTTTTTTTCCACCCAAAATGGCATTTTGATGTATTTGAGTAAAAATGTGTTTTTTTTAGCACAAAGTCAAGCAAAACCAACATTTTCTGTTCTGAACTTTTGAACTTTTCAAAAGTCATAGAAACCTAAAAAAAAAAAAAAAATCCAGATTTTAAACTGTAAAAACTTTTTTTTTTTCAAAACACAATAACTACAAAGTTTTTTTTGTTTATAAAACACTATACAGTGGTACCCCGAGATACGAACTTAATACGTTTCAGGGTGACCTTTGGATCTCGAACATTTCGTAAGTCGAAGCAAGTTTTAAATGTAAAATGCCTAATCTGTGCAACGGCTCTCAGAAACAACAGTATAAATTGATAAAAAAATGGAAAACCAGAGAAAAATCAAGTAACGTTTCTTCAATCCTTAAATCTACACATTGTTAATATAATAAATGATAATAATCCATAATAAAACACAAGCAAAATATGTAATATGTACACAAATGTGAAACCTTACCTTGAGTGGTGGAACGGATGCAGAAAACATTAAGGCACTACATATGAAAGTTATTCCACGTATGAAAGAGATATTTCACAAATTACTAACACAAATACGTTTTCAAGCACAAGCGCAGACAGATGGAGAGACGCTTCTGAGAACGCGTGACTGTGTTTCTCTAACTTGCGCTACAGAACAGCACTTTCCACGTTATAAACGTTATTTCTTTTATGACACCTTGACTCTAACAGTTGTTATAGCACATTATTAGTAATCTATAAATAATATTTCGCTGTGTTGTTGAAGTGTTTTGAAATGTATCAGACCCTTTTTGCACTGAAAGATAGGAGCGCAAGAACCCGGAAGCGCTACGCAACGCCATACAAACAAGTGGAAAATACAGCAGAACTTCTCAAAGCAAAAAATTTCCCACAAGACCTTTCGTATCGCGAATATTTCGTAACTCGAAGCATTCGTATCTCAGGGTACCACTGTACATCATTTGAACACATATAAAACATTACAAAAAACAATATCTATATTGAAGTAATGTTCCAGAATAGATCTGTTAAACAGTATCAGAACCCCCACACAGATGGTAGACACTTCTCAAACAGAGATTATCGGCATGAGCTAAATTTATATACCATTAATAATGGTTATGCACCATTAGGACAACTATAGTATACTACGATACACACATACAACACCACCACCCACTCCACTGCAGATTTAGGGATCCGTTCATTAACAAATTCAACACATAAAAGTCAGAGGAATGAGAGGAAGTAGGAGGGTTCTATATTTTGGGTCTAAAATGAGCCATATTTTCTTAAAAAAAAAAGTATAATTTCCAATATTTCCAATTGAATCCGAGCAATGGCTCATTTTGACCAAAAACCCCTGTAGGGTTAATCTGGCGGACCTTGGAGAGCCTGCATGTGCCCTCTGTGTTTCCCCCACCCACCGCCTTGGAGAGAAGAGCATAGAGACGGCCCCGGTCCGTCCTCAGCTGCAGCGCAGGGGAAGAGAGAGAGAAGTTAATCTGCTCTACCACTACACCTCTATCACTGAGAACACTTCACTTACTGAACAAAAGGAATTTAACCAATGTATTATTCTTTTTTGTATAATATGATGAAAAAAGGGCAAATCAAAGAATTTTGGTATGTTAAAGACTTCCACTGATCCAATGTGGATTTAAATGTGGCTGATCTCTTCTGGAAGCTAAGTCCAGCTACAGACAGTGTAATAACTGGACGTTAATGCTGAGTGAAAACATACACATCAACATACAAAACACCAGGGGTATAAGTGTCGCAGAACCTGCAGAAAACACTGCATTGAGCAATGAGCATTTTGAACAAACACACTTTACAGTAAAAAACTGTTTTGGGCATAGAAAAATGCATTGAATCTAAATAATACAGACAATTTTTCCATTGTTCTAAAACTAAAAACACAACACTTTTCTTTAGCTCATCCCACTGTGCTAATGTTTTGAATTTAGGATGAATTATGAGAATACCTGCTGTCGGAGCTGGCTGCTGGTTCTCTGGGAGTCCAGCAGCTGCTGCTCAAGCTCTCTTAGCAGTTCTCTCTGTAAACTCAGCTGCTCCTGAAGAGCTTGGTTCCGAGCCTGAGCCTCTAGCAGAGCCGTTTTACTCTGAGACAAATCTGCTGCCCCAGACTCAGACATTTGCTGTAAAAAAAAAAAAAGAAAAGAAAAATGGTTAAGAAAAATGTATGTTGATACACAGTACCTACGTATGTCTTGGTTTTAAGCTTCCTACACAGCTGTTTCAGTTCATGACTTATTGCATGTTACATTGGGGATCACCCGGGAACGTGCACCGTATAATTCTACAAAATTCCGGACTATTTGCAAGTGTACCTTTTAATGTTGACGTAGAGTGAAAGCAAAAAAGTTGCAGAAAGTTGCAGAAAATATAACGTTTTCTGAAAGCATTCTTTACACCTACAGCATTTCTTACACCTACCTAAAACTTAAAATTATATACCTTTGAAGATCCCTTTTTAGGGACTTGTTTTTTGCTACATTGCATTCACCATGCCAAACATTTATGTGTTAAATTATGAACAACTTTAAAAGAAAAAAAAAATTACTTATCTCTAAAGCTGCGGACTCATTTATCAAATAGTAAGCTGTAAGGCTGGTAACAGAATGTTTTTATAATTGTATTGTCTGGTTGATTTCTGAGATAGAACAGGGAATACAACACAAACAGGAAGTTACGAGCTCTTGAGTAAAGTTGCTTCTTTGCTATCAATGCAGCATGTGTTTAGCTGATAGCATCTCTAACATTTAAGGTAAATAAAGCCGCACTTTCTGCTAAATGTTCTAAAACCTTGCTTTCAGAGTCTTACTTGGTTTTGAATTAATATTAAATAACAGCCAATAACCTTCTTATAGGCACCAGTGGTAACTACTAAGCTACCTTGTTGATATTCTTGTATTTAGTTTTTTTAATATTAGCAAGCCAACCAGCCTCAAAAACTGCGCTTCATCCCCACACCTCGATCTGACTCCTGTGGCGTGATGTCTCCTCCAGCTGCTGTTGCAGATGCCCCAGAAGAGTCGTCCGCTCCTGCATCTCCTGCTCCACCTCAGCCAGGCGCCGTTCGCGTTCATGGAATGTCTCGTCCCGAACACACAACTCTCTCCGTAGTGTTTCAACATCCTGAGACACACAGCAACATGAGGATAAAACTACCTATAGGTACATCTAGTTTAAAGCCATACATGCATAAACCAGCCAGTAATATTTTAGTAAAAATGGTACTAAAATATTTGGAAATGACATCATCCCCTAAGTGATGGCTTATGATGTCACACTTAACACAGATTTATTTATAAATTTCCTTAATTAATAGTATATGCATATATTTATATGCATTTAATTTCATTATTTAATTATTCATTAATTACTGTACTTTTTATTTATTTAGATCTATAGCTACTGTTACTTCAGCTGAGGTTTTGTCCAAACATGCAGTTACTGCACCTGCATGGCATAGCAGTGTAGTGTCATGGTATAAAATCGAAAAATGAAATTATCTTTGAAAAATAAATGTAACTCCTAAAAGTACCCATCAACTCATGTTTATTTGACAATACCTGGGCATGTGGGCAGCTGACAGCAGAGCAGCTGGTCTGGGTTTGAATGGTGCTCAGCTCCTGTTTGAGCCGCTGATTCTCACTCTCCAGCACCTCCAGCTGCTTCTCCAGATCTGTCGCCCCCTAAACACAGACAAACACCATGAGCAACAGGGATTCTGATCCTTGAGTATACAGATCATTACCAGACAATAAACCACTGCAGAAATGTGAACTAAGCTTTGTATAAGAAATACAGTGGAACCTCGAGATACGGATGCTTCGAGTTATGAAATCGAGATAATAAAGGTACAAAACGTGCAGGAAATATTTTGCTTCGAGATACAAAAAATTCCAAGATACGAAAAACACCAACAGCTCTGCTCTATTATCCGTTTTATTATCATTTATTACATTAACAATGTGTAGATTTAAGGATCGAAGAAATGGGATTTTTCTCTGGTTTTCCATTTTTTACTTGCTTCGAAATACGAAAAGTTCTAGATACGAAAGCCACACTGGAACGGAGCATTGAGAAACATAAACATTAGGTTTGTTTTGGAAGTTTTGAAGAACTCACATCAGCTTATTTTAATATTATACAAGGTAAACAAAGGAATGCGCCAGAAGACATAAAAACCTAACAAGAAACGGCTGGAGATGCACTTTTAGAATTTTTGGACACTTTGTTTGTTATTATGAACAATTTGTATATTTTTAAGGCTTAGTTGATTTTTTAGAGAATAGGAGGGGGGGGGGGCTGATAAGAGGCCTGCTTTAGGTCTAGGAACTTAAGAATGCTTGAAATTTCTTTTTCTTTAAGAAAAAAAAACAGAAAAAGATTAAATCTAGACTTTCAAAGGTTCAAATTCCACCACAGCACTGAGAGAAAACATTCCTCTGGTATCAACTAGGTTAACATTCTTTTCCCACTCTTGATAAAACTAAACCAGGTCAGAGGAAACCTGCAGAAGATTACTCTATAGGGTCGAATACGTACTTAAGACAACAACAGAATTGTGTAGAAGCTTACTTGGAGTCACATGCAGCTCTTATGTTTAACAGGAATCTCTAATACTTTGCAAGTGTTCGTTTCTCACCAGCTCAGAGCGCAGTCTCTCCACCTCCTGAGTCTGATCCACTAGTTTCTCCTCCAGCTCCTTGACCTACAAACAAAGATGAAAATGGATTCTTCAGCCTAAATGTTACTGTCAGTTGATAATTAAAAAGCTACGTGTCAAGTTTCATCACTAGACGTAGCACTTTAAAACGATTCTTCTTTATTTCACGAGCAAGATGATGATTAAAAAAACTGGATCTTACATTTTGTACCCAACTGCTTTACAACATGCAAACTCTCCGGCAACTCTGGAACCAGCAACCTTCTCACTGAAAAACCACAGTGCTACCCACTGTGCTACTATTATAATTCGAAACAAGATGATTGGCACGACCATGAACAGGTTATCTTGCACAAATCACACTCACTCCCACTAAATTGAAAAAAAAAAAAAAACTAAATAAAAATAAATAGAAGCAAACAAAATAACGAATAAGTAAAAAATCTAAGAACCCTTTGGCATGGAATATTATTTCAAACCTTGGTATTAATGTAAACGCAGTATTCAGAGCTTTTCAGCCGGTTCAATCAAATAAAAGGAGGGCAAATGACGACAGAAGTTTAATTCTAGAGTCTTGAGGCTGAACCTTTTCTATATACCCATCTTAGGTCCTTTTAAAAGGTCAACAGCCATGTTTCCATTTAAATATGGAAATTACATTTATACGCAAAAACTGGAATATCGCAGAAAATTGTTATAAATAAAGCACCGTTTCCATCCAACGAGTCCAAGAGAATAAAATTGGCACTTCCTGAAAAACTGGCAGCAAATATCAAAAGAAAAATGGAAGTTTCTGTGTTATAAGGGCTTTTGTCATTTATAATAACTTAATTGCCTCTTAAAACTTTTAAGATTTATTAGTTAAGTGCATTTCCATCGTAGTTTATGCATCAGATAAAAAAGTTGTGAGCTAATTTTCTTTTCTAAATTCATATGCACCTTGGGGTTTCCATTCATGTTTTTTTATTGCGATCTTTAATGCAGCTACTGATGAATACAGATAATCTGAGAGCACTCTTGAGAGGCGGTCTGGTAAACTGAGCTGTTCCACGCTGTACCTGTGTGCGTAGCCCTGTAATGAGAGCAAGATGTCCTCCTTCCTCTCTCTGTTGCTCCTGTGAGTGAACTCTGCTCACTGGTGCGGCTCTGGGAGAATCCACAGACCTCTGGGATAAAAAGCTAGAAGCCCTCGCCCCTACACAAACAAAGGGGGAGTCAAGTTTTACAAGTTTAACAGGGTCATATTTAGACGTAGTTTTGTTCAATTGCCTTTTCATTTAATAAAAATAAAATCAAATGTATAACAAAAGAATAAACGATTAATTCAACCCCTAAAAGCCAAGATTAAAATTGTGATATTAGTAAAAAATTTTTTTACTTTGAACATATTAAAAAAAATATTGGAAATGTAAAAGTTTGCACTGCTATTAAAGGTAACTAAAGCTGTAAGCAGTGGTCAAAGGGCTCTCGTCCCCCCCCCCCCCCCCCCACCAAGCTTGTTTGTTGTACTATGAACTATGACCAACCATAATTTAACAACAATATTCTAGCACTGAATAATGGAAATGACAACATAAAGTAATGTGCTATCCAGGGGGCGCTTTTTTTGACAATATTCTTTTGACATTCAATAGAAGTACTTTATCAACATTTCCTGTTTTCACTTAGTGGCGCTACGACTGGGAGTTTATTCTGTAGATGTGTTCAGGCGTGAACTAATAACATAGTTGGTAAATTTGGAACGGATCAGACATTGTATGGCTGAGTTATAACTAAATACATTTTGATTTTGGTGCACACAGAGTTTAACATTTGTTTTAAGACAAGACGGAGGGAGTTTGTAGGTAAACAGATAAAATCTCCAGTAGGATTTTGTCAAAGTGTTATTACAAATGAAGCGACTTCCTTTTGTGTTTGGATTCAGAAGTTTTGGTACCCTCGCGTGTTTCAAAACAGTTGGCGCACCATAAGCTGAAAGACGCAGTCATTTGACAACACTGACTTTTCGATAACGTTTAGACCCTCAAAAATATAAAAGTTGAGAAAAAGTAAAGTTGACAAGAAACACAAGATGTACACATTGTATTTTAAATGCGAGGTTGAATTTGGTTTGAAAGTCATGTAAATATTATAGAAATCTACTACTGTTAAAATAAAAATTAGATTTATAGATAAAATAAAAAAAAATTCCCAGAAAAACAAATAGTTTCCCAAAACGTTTAACTTTTCTATTTCGAAAGAAAGCTTTCTGCCTCTCTCACCGGTCGGAAACTCTGGCTCTCTGAGCCGATCGTCCAGCGGTCGATCTACCGCTTGAGGAGTCGGGAGCTCGTGTTTCTGTTGGAGCTGCTGATCGTGTGAATGCAAGCTCTCGATGAGGAGACGTTTTGCTGCGTCTTCACTTCTCAAACGTGCTTGAAACTCACACACTCTTTCCTGCAGCGTCTGCAAAACAAAACGGAAAAAGTAAAACCCAAGAAACCAGCCATGAGCACGTCATGAGCCTCTGTAAATAGCAATAACATAAAAAAAAACTTTCCATATTGTACCTAGAGGTTTCCAAAACAAAGTGAAACCATTGCTTCCTTGATTAGCAAGCTAGGACAAATATGACTGTGCAAGGTGTTGTAAAATGTTCTTTATATAAGTGTAAAATCCAGGGTCCGGTCCTAGCACAAAACTCTTTGAATTGAATTAAGAATACTTAAAGACTTTAGAAGAACCCAAATATTAAATAGTAATATTAAATAATACAATTATTTGAAAGTATGGTGTTCATTCCATCACTATTCAGTGCTTCTAGCCACAACCCCCCCCCCCCCAATCAACCAAACAGTCCGCGACTTCCCTCCTCCCTACTTCTATACATTAATTTAACTTAAAATAGGTATAAAAGGAAAAAAGATGAATGTGCTTTGTTTGTCGTTAAAATGTAATACTAACACAGGGCACAATAAGAAATACCGTATTTTTCACCGTATAAGACGCACCGGCATATAAGACGCACCCAAATTTTAAATGAGGAAGATCTAGAAAAAAAAGATTCGGAACCAAATACTGTAGTAAAATATTTAATATCAACTGTGTAAAAGTTAACAGCAGTTTAAGAACAATTATATGCCCAAACATGAACAGTCAGTAAACAGTAAAAGTAACAAAAAAGGCAGTAATGTTTCACACCTGCTCCTTACGATCTGTGCTATGGTAGGATCGATGAGCAGAGATGGGCGATGACGTCAGTGCGCACCGATGGCTCCGGAGTGTGATGGGAATTTTCCTATATAATACTACCATCTAGTGGTCATTTAGAGAAATGTAATTTGAGAAACTTTTAAGAGCACACAACATACTTCAGTCCCGCCCTGAGAGGTTCGAGGTTCTTCTTCCAATGCGGATAACACTTGTGTAGGAAATGCGTTGAGACTGCTAAATCTTTACAATAAATAGCCGCATTTGCTGTGTTCTCTCTCAAATGGTCTCCAGTGTTTATTATCAACTGAGAAGGTATATTTTTCACCATAACAAGAGCAAGGCCGAAGCCGCGGCCTCTCTTACGCCTCTCCTACGGCCGTGACCCTTCTTCGCTCCGAGGCGCTCTGCATTCGCAGTATAAGACGCACCAACTTTTCCCCCTCAGTTTTGGGGTAGAAAAAGTGCGTCTCATATGGCGAAAAATATGGTAAGTATAACAATAATGATAGTATAGACAGTGTAGAATTTGTACAACACGGTGATAAGAAAATAGATTATTTTTGCTGTAGATCAGGGGCGTCCAGCTAGTCAGAGACTAAGAGACACTTTTTTTCTCAGTGTTACTGCAAAGAGTCACATCATACACATGGGTACACATGAACATCATCTTTTAATCATGTTTGCACGCATACACAGACCTCTGCTCAGCCAGATCTAATGAAAATAACCACACCAACATGATAATATCAGCAATTTTCAAGTTAACTTTATGTGCACTGTCTCTCACGCACACAAACTCTCAGTTCAAGCAAGTCCACAAACAATAATAGAATAATTTTCAATAACATCTTTCGTGTGACAGCTCCCGAAGAGCCGCATGAAACTAGTTAAAGAGCCGCGGGTTGGCCACCCCTGCTGTAGATTAAGCTTTAGAACAGTGATGTGTTACCTCAGTTTGGTGGTAATATATATATTAGTTATTTAGTTATTTTTATACAGGAGCTATTGAGCATTATTTAAAAAAAATCTATACTAAAAATTATGATAAAATAAAATGAAATAAAACTTTACTCCCCTGTGGTTCTTAATCCCCAAATAGGAATTATAAAACCCGGCGGTTGCCTTTGCAATCCTAAAATGCGCTTGCAAAATGTTTCAGGAAAGTTTGTAACTGGCCAAAAAAACCCTGCCCTTGATTCAGCGCCTCTAAGTTTTAGAGGAAAAATATCTAATGATATACCAAAAACCCATTTAAAAAGGTTTTATTACTATTTGACGTAAGCTTTGAAGAGACTGCAGCACAGCGTGCCATTGCAGAATCTACGAATGAGCAAAGGTAGCTGGTAGCTATGCAGAAATAAACAGAGGGAATTACATAGCCAGACGTCCAGGAACAGGACAAAGTAACCTTCTGTTCAGGTGCAACAGCGGCATAGAGAAGGAAAAGGAAAAAAAAGCAGGAACGCTTGATTAATGAAGGATAACAGGAATACTATTCGGTTTCATAACAGGTAAATCCCAGCACATACCAGCTCTTTGAGAAGACGAGAATACCTGACATCTTTAAAGCCCAGTGTTTTGGAGCTTCAATCGAGTAGAGTGGTGAAAAAGCATCATACCTATCCAGGTAACACGCTGCCTGCTCGACACAGATAGATCTAGAGAAGCTCCCACACAGCTCCAAACTATTGTTTGTATTGAGAAGAGCCGTCAATGCAATGAAAGCCAGCAGGCTGAACAAATCATTCATGTGATCTACAGCCAATCGGATCGTTCCTGCTGTGAAGAAAAGACTGGAAGCGCTGGCAAACTTGACGCTCCGTCTTTAGCTGATGCTTTTCATGCTTCTCCACCCCAGGAGATCAAAGAGAGGACAACTGTAGCACTAATACATCACAAACTAATGCTGGATCAGGTTATGTAACTTAATATGTCAATGAACAAGGTGCAAGTTTAAGCTAATACCCTAGTAGCTAGCACCCAGTTCTGACTGAAAGAGCCCATTGTTTCTTGCAACTTGAACTACGACCTCTTTAGTGCTTTTGCTACATTTTAATTGAGCTCAGATTTGAAGTTTTGTACAAAAAATTTTGCTAAGTCTCATATTTTATTATGATTCGTCATACCCTGCCTCTCAAAACAGAATCTGTTGGGATTGAAGGAGCTGCAGAGATGGTGACAGCTTTAGCTTTATTTTGAGTGTAGTGTCTTTGGAATAGGGTTTTTGCTTATTCTGGGAGACAAACTACCGTATTTTTCGCCGTATAAGATGCACTTTTTCTTCCCCAAAACTGAGGGGAAAAAGTTGGTGCGTCTTATATGGCGAATGCAGAGCACCGCGGAGGGCGGTCACGGCCGTAGGAGAGGCGTAAGAGATCCTATGCGCTATGGTAGTAGGATCGACGAGCAGAGATGGGCGATGACGTCAGCGCGCACCGCCGGGTGTACAAATATGGCCGACGGTTCCGTAGCTAGGCCGAAGCCGCTGCCATATTTGTACACCCGGCGGTGTGCGCTGACGTCATCGCCCATCTCTGCTTGTCGATCCTACCATAGCGCGTAGGACTCCGTGAAGGAGGATATTGTTATAAAATCATTTGAGAAGTGTGGCATTAGTAATGCCTTGGATGGAACAGAAGACAACATCTTATTTGACACCAGTGAGGAAGAAAGTGATGACAATGACTGCGTGGATCTGTCCTTCCTCATTTCTGATAGCAGTGATGAAGAGGAATTATTGGGGTTTGAATAAAAACATTAGTCTTTTTTTGTTACTTTTACTGTTTACTGACTTTACTGACTGTTCATGTTTGGCATATAATTGTTCTTAAACTGCTGTTAACTTTTACACAGTTGATATTAAATATTTTACTACAGTATTTGGTTCAGAATCTTTTTTTTCTAGATCTTCCTCATTTGAAATTGGGTACGTCTTATATGCCAGTGCGTCTTATATAGTGAAAAATATGGTATTTATCGTGCACTTAATTGAGAAAAATGCTGATACTTTTTTTGTTGCACAACAACAAAAGTCCTTTTCCCACCAGGCTTTGCCCTTCACTGGCACTGGGTGGCAAAAAAAGTGCCAAACTGAGATTTATTCTGATGAGAACCTTCTTCAGAAAAAGAATCTCCAAGTTCTCCAAGACTTGACCAGCGCAGAGATTTGTTTAACATACTTTGATTTCCTGACATTTAAATGTTCCTGATTTTGAACAATGAGACAATAAACTGACACAGATTTGTTTTCAAATCTAAAACTCAAACTAAAATTTCCTCAAACTTTTTTGTGTTAATGCTGTACCTGTATGAGCAGCTGCTGCTGTTCTGATGAGCTGGTTTCCAAGGGGTCAGAGGTCAAACAATGGCGCTGAAGGACAGAGCTGGGCAAAGAGAGGAAGGAGCTCTCCTCCTCACCATCACTCATCAGGAAATCCACTGAACTAGCTGAAAAATATTTTAGAAACAATGGCTTTTTGAACATATATACACATATATGCAACCCACCTACTGTTTGGTTTTGATTTCCAATATTATGTGTAGGTTCCAAAAAGGTTATTAGTTTTTATATTTTTTATATATTACAAGAGTTATAACGCATAATTTGCAAGGTAATTCAAATTAAAATGTGACGAAATGCAGTCAATTTGTCAGTTTTGTTTAAAACATACCCTAAATCGGTGCCATCAGTGCCATCTAGAGGTGAAATGAAGAGATAACCCTTGGAAGTACAAAAACTGTGATGTGTCGTGTTTTTTCAAAGTTCTGGCACAAAGAAAAACACAAAGAAAGTGCTTCAAACTGTATAAAGAGTTTAGGAGAGGTTTGCCTGTTTTATTTAAATAGCTTTTACATTATTTTGATGTTGTTTTTGCTTTTTGATGGGATTAATGGATTTTTATTTTGTCTCAAGATTTTTTTTGTCTCAGAGACTGTTTGTTCTGCATTTTTTTTTAAATAATTTTATACTCTGAGTTGTATTTTTTGTACAATTTCAGGATTGTGGAAAATTTTGCAAGTATTGTAATAAAAGAAGCTGGGGTTCATAAAGAAAAAAAAATGAAATCAAGCACAAAAAACTGCTCAAAATAGCCCCAGATTCTAAGGGTTAAAGTACTGAAGTAAATATGAACAACAGAAAAAAAAACATACACAATTTAACTAAAATATTTTCATAAATGTAGTGCATGAATAAACACTTTCCAAAAGAAGTTCCACAGAGGGTCAAACCAAGAGTTTTAGCATTGCATGGAACGGTTCAGTTCAGTACTGTTGGTTCAGTGTGATTCATGTTGTATGATTCCCCAAAAGCATGCCAAAGCGAACCCTTCTGTACCACGCAAAACAAACTCTGTTTGTCTGCAGACGCTTCTACACCCCAAACACATAGACACAGAGACAGAAACCCCTGACATGAGATAAGATGACATTCTGCAGCAATTGATGCATTAACCTGGATCTCACCCTGTGGCCCTGATTAAAGACAAACATTACTAGAAAATTCTTTAGACATCCAGAGTGGTTACGATGACAAAGCATTAGTGTGACTTTCGTCGAAGAGCTTCAGACTGAATCAAAAGCATCATCAGTGCAAAAATCCCAGGCCTGGACATTTCCGTGCGTTTCCTCTTTGTTTGCTTCCCGTTTGAGTCAGTTTAGCTCTTTGTCTCTCACACAATTACTCTCCCGGTTGTTATATTGTTCTAAGCTGCACTGAGCACATTACCACACACAATCCCACCCTCAAACACAAAGGTACTTGTGTTGAATCTCTGCAGGAGAATCTAAGGAGGTTGAGGATTGTAGAGCACGACAGAGCAAGATGACAGAACTCCAATGCTGCTGGAGACGGTGCAGAGAGTCTTCAGGGTTCATGGCCATTTTTACCCATACAATTGAATAATTTGAAAAAAGGATATTATGTCATTTGCAAAGCATTCATAATAAATATTTGAGCTCTGTTACGGGCCTTGGGTCACTTTAATTTAGAACTTCCCCCCGATTTGAGTGCATCACTGCTGATTGGTGCAGGACAGAGTGCCACGCGTTCAAAAGAGGCGGAGTTTCTCCGATCAGGGAGCTCAGTCTGGTTGTCACCGCGTTCAGTGCAGAGATCCGCGCTCCACCTCCGTCAGCAACACACCCTCATTAATGTTTAGTTGAATTTCATTGCGTAAGATCTGAGTTTTCTTAATAGTCTTTCTTTCATTTCATTTGAGTTATTGTTTGGCTAATGTGGTGGGGTAGAACTAAGTTTATTTTTGAACGATTGTATCTTTTTGTTATGACGTTTAGGGAAGTTGTGTTGTGTTTTTCATTAATTGTCCTTTAGGGAATTTAGAGGGTTGGTTTATTTTTGTAGTGGGTTTTGTTTGTTATTTAGGCCTTTCTCCCCCTAAGCCACTTTCTTTCTATGTTAAATGTTTGTCTGTTCTTTAATAATAAAATTGTAACTTTTTTACTGAATAGATTGTGTTTCGTGTTTTGTTGACGGATGTTGGAACTCTATTACGTTGTAAGTTTAACATCTCTCCTCCCCTTTAAAACAAGTCGTAACAGCTCTCTTTATTAGCACTGCACCGTTAATAACACATTAATCGAATAAGAATCACCTCCATTTATCACAGCCATTTACCCCTGTTCCTACCATGGTCATGTGAAAAGGGTTGATAACCAACCCTCACCTGTCATATACACAAGTGAGCTTTCCAAGATTTTGCTGATTGGCAGACAACAAAAACCTACCAATTTCTGCTGAATAAAATCATTCTTTGGTAAACCCCAAAACAACCTCTGGCATTCAAAAACACACTTTCTTGACATTCAGCTTGGGTCTGCATCTCTCACACTTCCTGGCCTGAACTAGCGAATAATCAGATTGGTCCGCTAGAGCTAGAGATGGTGCTATGATCGACGAGACATTTTTAACTCAGATAAAAAAGATTCTGAATACAGTGAACCCTCGTTTATCGCAGTAGATAGGTTTCAGAACTGGCCACGATAGCTGAAAATCCACAAAGTAGGGACACCATACTGTATTTATTTAACAGGTATTCAGTATTCAGACTTTTAAAACCCTCCCGTTTACGTAGTACTGTTAACAAACCACCCTTTACAGTAATGTACAGATATCTACAATACGTACGTACAGTACACAGGCACAAATGATAAGCAATCATATATATTCCAAATTTCTGGAAAATCCGCTATATATTTTCTCTTAAAACATACATACGTAATGGAAAAAAAATGCAAAGTCACGATAGTCGAACCGCAAAGTAGAGAGGGTTCACCGTACAACTTGAGGCACGCTTTCGATGAGCAAACAACCCAAAAGGATGCTAGGAATGTCCGAAAGTCGAGTGAACATAATATGGCACATTTAAACATGTGGAATAAGAAGTTTAACCACAGCATAAAATAAACATAGTGTCTGTGAACTTGAAGAAAAACAAACAATTTTACCAATTTCATTAAAGTGTAAATAAATAAACCATCATCAAGTGCAGGGATAACATCAAGTCAAATTCCCAATGCTAGTCCAATGGAATCATTCGAATTAGTTTGCTGGACTCAAGATTTAAACTTTTTCAAACTAATATTACTTGTTAATTTCCACTCTTTCTCAAAAAGAAACCACATACCTCTCTTTTCCCCTCCACTCATCCCATCTATCCTTTAAAAAAATGTGACCAGACCGGTTCTGAAATCCAGTCATGTGACTGCACTCACCGTCAAACGAAAGGTCTTTATTCCAGAGCTCCTGCAGGCAAGAGGTGTGTTCCACGTCCCAGGTCTTTCGCGTGCCGTACATGACCGCAGGGCCGAGCAGACTGCACTGCTGGACCGGCTAGAAGACAAACAGGAAATACTTTGAAATGGTACATGATGGTATAGGGACGTTCATGGACAGACAAAATTAAATTGATGGTTAAAATGTAACATTTCAATCAAAACAATATTACGGTATTACTTATTAATAATATAAAGATTAAAAATATGCATAAAAGTAAGTGTGGTAAATACAACAAAACGTTACTTTAGATCTGTTTGAACATTAGTGATCTTTAATTGAGAATCAGGAGGCTTTAGGTAAATAAATAACAAAGACATTTCATGGATTTCTGAAAAGCACCTTTCAAGAGGTGTGTAACAAGGCACCAAGTTTGAGGAACAGCATTTTTGAATTTTAAAAAAAGCTTTTGTAGTTGACTACGCTCACATTGCAGGTCTTAATGATCAATTTCTAGCCTGTGAATGAATGTATGGCGCTCAAATGTGACACGCATGGGCAGAAGAAGAGACATAGATATCGTGGGTTTGTGTAAGAAAATGTGCGACTTTGTTATTATCAAATAATATTAATGAAAAAAAAATCAAGACAAACTAAATATTTTCAGAATAATTGCGGAAGCAATGACAGATATTTTAACAACACAATCTTCATTGTACTTCTTTAAATACTCCTCTGAGCACCATCCTGTATCGAAATCAGTCTTCTCCAGCAACTTTTAACTGTGAGAAAGCACATTTTAATGGGTATTGATGATGAAAAAGATGGATCCGACTTAAATCCGAAAAAAATCGGATTATTGTATGATCTGGGACCATGTATAATAAAGACCTGGGTTGCATTTGAAAGAAAAAAAAAATCTGAATTGAGCCATTCAGACTGTCATTAACAATTCAGATACAGGGCACATGTGGTCAAAAAAATGAGTTGCATTGGGCTGCAATCTGAACTTGGGACTCTACACCGAGGAAATATTGATGCAATGATGCTCCCTGTCTGAAGATGGCGTTTGTGGTACAATAGATGGTCAGCGCGCCAAATGGGGAAACTGGAAACAAGAAGAGCAGGAAGGAACAGGAACACATTGCTAAAAAATCCTGGATGTCGAGGATTTTATACTGTTTGAGACTGATCACAAGGAACTGTTTGACAAAAATGTGGAGAAAAGAAAGGATTTGTTGTGCACTATGCGAACGCAACCGAGCAGCTCTTTTACGTCCTACTTACATCATCAAAAGAAACAGCTTTCCTTGGTCATTCTCCTTGCAAAAACAGGTAAGATATGCCACTACATAATTTTTTTTCATTGGCACCACTTGTTTGCTCCGATGTGTGATGTCCAGATGAAATATTGTTTAATAAACCTTTGTGCCAAACTAAAGCACACCTCGCAGTTAAAGCACAACAGCAGTTAAAAGAATGCTGATATAAAAAGGAATGCTGTGAGTTAAAAACATTAATGCGGTTTTCTTATCTGGTTTGCCCAAAACATGCCATACAACAAGTGATGGTTGTGTTAAACTGAACACGGTATAATCTGCTGCCTGGAACACTGCGCGTCTACATTAGGATTCTCCGTATCATGCAAAATATGTGTTAAACATTTTGTTTTTGTGCAGTGTTTGCCGCGTGGCCCATTCTACAAAAGAGCGGTCCGCTAATTTGGCTAACAAATGTATGAAACAACATTTCCTCACTGCATACGCTAATGCAATATTCACTCACAACAGACTTGGGTCTAAATCAGACTTCGGCAAAAAACAAAAAGTTTTGTAAGAATGACTCGATAAAGTAAAAATGTAGGAGTCGTTGTGAAAATTTGGAAAAATAATGCATATTTTAAGACTATTCAATTCTTGCATTGTCTTTATGCCTTGCATGTGTTTGACCTGTTGTTGAAGACTTCCAAAACCAAATAATGAACCTTTCAAAATCGTAATGGGCCTTTTTTAAACTTAATTCATATTTTCAATATCGATTAGAAATTTTCGGAGCAAAATCAGAACGGAGTTCGGTCCATTTAAATCCAACTGGAAAACATCTTTGGTACAGGATTAATCATTTAAAAAAAAACTAAACAAAACAACAAAAAAAAACATGTGACTGATGTAATGGAATAATGTAAACCGATACAGCTGGAAACTGCTCATTTACAATATTTTAAATAAAAGTTTAAAACAACGCAAATACAAAAAAAATGTGAATTGTGTCACAAGACTTAACTTCAGGGTCATGTTGAGACAAATGAGATTACTGTGCACGAGTTAAAGGGACATGAGGAGGATTACACTCGACAAAGACAAAGCACACAAACACCCTCTCTCACCATAAACGACTATGTACAAATGGCCTATATGTGTTCTAGGCCTGTTAGGTTAAACAATCTGGTTCCTACAGAGGAATCAATGATGTCATTAAAAAGTATCCTTCTCATTATGCATGATATATAGCAACTCCCATGTCTCTATCATTTTCTGATACTGATTTGGTTGCTAGGGTAAAAAGTTGCTATGGTAGAGTCAGTGACATAATATTAAATAAATCCCCATTTCTCTATAATTTACCAAAGATGAGATTTTGGTCACTAGGGTAAACAGTTTGGTTGCTAGGGCGTTGTCAGTGCTTTAAAAAACTGTATGTGCATAACGTAATTTCAATCATTTATTTTCAATAGCCATTATAAGACAATGGAAAATATTTAACCCTTTCTAAAGAATAGGGTTCAAATACTTTCACACAGTGGTTGATATGTTCTCACGCAAACTGATCACCCTGACAAGTTTCTATGAGGTTCTCTGTTTGAGCTACAGTTTTACAAAATTAGTCGAAATTTTCACAACATTCTCAGAGATTTCCCAGAGTTTCTATAATGGTATCCGCTTTAGTTGTGCGAAGCAAAAGACGAACGATGTGTTTGCTTTTACAAGCCAAAATAATAACAAAAACGTTGCTTGTCACCCCAGATGACATCAATAAGTAACTGCAAAAAAAAAAAAAAAAAAAATCATCATTTTATTGAACTGGAGCCAACCAAAATAAAAAAAAAAGACGTGTGTTTCTATTTTACTTTAAAAATAGGGTTGCATTACAATATTCAGAATTTCACATGAAATAATATAGACATAAAAACATAAAAGTCACGTAATGTGATGAAGATCCTTGCAAATCTCAATTTCACAGAGCAGTATTTTCAAAGACGGCAATCTGGGTCATCATTTAAAGTCCAAAACAAAAGGCTCTGTCATGATACAAAGGGGTCATGGGCTGATTTAACTACTGAGAAAGCCACAAAGCTGCAGACTCAATAGCGACATGAGCAATCAGTCCTGACCTATGAACAAAAGCTAGCGGCACAGAAAGATAACCAACCCTCAAACAGCACAACAATACCTTCAACCTATGAAACCGAGCCTCTACTCACACTGGCCTGACATGGATTTGAACATGCTCCGGCTAACTGTACCATGAGCCTGCTTTTCCTGCGATCCAAAGGACGCAGCGGACGCTCCTGTTCCAGCCAGCTCTTGTTAATGAGGGATCCCATCCATCCAATCATCTTTATGCTTTTCCGTCAACACAAACTAACCACTCGGATGCTCCATAATATACAGAATAATAGTTCAAAGGAGATATATGTTTACCAACAGTAGTAAAGACATCTATGGCTTTAAAAAAAGATAAGGCAGCTCGGAGGGTGTTCATTTTACCAATAATCCTTTAAGCCAACAGCTGATGACCTCTTGAAGTAAGGTGCCAAGCCACAGATTTCAAGTGATCCACTTTAGTCGCTGCATCTGATATCTTCAACTGAACGCTCTTATTTTGAATTGTATTAAGGAATGTTTTTCCCCATAGTTTTCGGCTTGTTATTGATCAGCTAATTAATCTTAATCTGTTAATATTTACTTTCTTTCTGACATTTTTTTTTTAGCAAAAGCTCCTCCCTTTCTCTGCCTCGGCTGCTCACTTTAAAGGCGTCCAAATTGACTCCTTTGACATATAGGTGTCCCAATACTCTTTGAAATGAAGGGAAAGGGCTACACATAATGCGGGTCTATAACCCTCACGTCAAACGAAGGAGTATGATGGATCTCCCAGTCCATGATGCATAGGTTGACCTGAAATGAGCAGGTGCCCATGATCACTCACGGTTATGAGTCATCCAAAAATGATTGATTTTGGTCAGATGGAAATAAAGATCTGAACATAAAGAGCTCAACGGAGATCTATCCTTATCCGGTGTTGTGGCGAATTCCAAGTCCCTTCACACATATCTAATTTAGTCGTAACAAATTTTTAAAGTATAAAATAATGCAATCGCCAAATGCAAGGTGCTTACAGCAGTGAATATTTTAAGCACACAGCATTATACAAACTTTAGATATTCAGTAGGATGGTTTATATATATAGCGCTGTCAATCAATAAAAACAATTAGATATTTTAAAACTACTTCGCAATTTCGCAAAACTCAAGACAGAGAAACTTTAAATTTTCTTATTGAAATTTAGTTTTTACTTGTAACACAGATTATCTGAGGAACACAACATGCCTGCAATAAACCATCAATAAAGCCATATTTATTATAGTTCATTGAACACAAGTAATGTAAACACAAAAGACCTTCGTAGAGTGTCATGGAAGTACAAAAAAAAAAACTGTTTGTTTACTTCTTAAATATTTCAAATTTATCAAATGCGTTACTGACCGTACAGAATGAACCAACAAAGACCGGATAGATGGTTCCAAAGGAACCTGGATTGGGACATAGCTTTTATCTCTTAAAGATGCACTGCAAATAAAACTACCTGACCACTAGAGGGAGCAACTATTCCAATAAATAAGACCTTCCTGATCCTGAAATGAGCAGGACATTTAACCAAATATCATTAACTTTAGAATAAAAGTCTCATCTCCACCTATAAAAAAAAGAAGGGAATAGTTTTGTGAAAAATTCTGGAATGTTTTTCTCAATTGGTCAAACCTATTGTTTAATTATTTGCATTACTACAAGACTGACAAAGAACACAATACTAAATAAGTCTTACAACATCTAGCACAAGTCACAGTGAACAGCAAAATAAATAAATAAAACACCTGAATTATCTCTGTAATTCTCAAACTCTTCTTCTATGAGGTCGGTTTACACCATAGTGAGTGTAAGACAACACTCAGACCCATATGATGTTTCCAGAGAGCTCATGGTGGTCTCCTTAGAGGATACCCTCAAAACTCAGCTCGAATTAATGCAGCGATCAGCTTCTGTCCCTGGATGAAACCCCACACCACACATATTCATTTCATCCAGCTCCACAGATGGCCAAACACCATCAGTAAAGAAAGACTGCTCGTGTAAGAGATGGGTTGGTTCATCATCACACTAGCATGCTTTCATCTTCAGTGAGGGAATCTCATTAGCCTACTTTTGAGTCTCTCTTGCCTTTCTCTGCGGATGATCTATTTTTGATGCCAACCAAGTCAACCGAAATCATAACGACATTCACTGATTTAGAGGGATTGATCAAAATTTGTGCATCACACATAGTACACTGCCGCACCGTGCTTTTGTGGAGTAAATGTCTACAGTTCTGTTTGTGTTTACACCCTACAACGCCACAACACAACCATTCAACAGCGAAAATAGTTGTTGTAAAACCTTCCGAGTGGGGGAAAAAAAGGACAAACAGATTTAAGTTGATCACGAGAGTTTGAGTAAACAAATGCAGAAAGGACCATTTAAATGTAACTATTTAGATGTAAATTGTGAAGCTTTTTTGACTTTGATAAATTACGTACTCAAAGAAACTGTCAAAAGTCATCATTTCAACATAAAGAGGAATTTGCAATAACTCAACCATACAATATCTGATCTGTCACAAAATGTCTCTGTAATAGCACCACCAGTTTTCCACAGGAAATTAGCGATGGTGTCGGAGGTGGACTGTTAGGGCTCGATCACCAAAGGTGTGTAGATACCAATTAAAATTGCTCAGAGCATTTTTGTTTCACGGCTTTCAGCGCATTGTTGAGCGTCTAAATGTGCTTGAAATCACCAAATTCTGCCCACATATCAGACCTGGGGAAAATGTATGTCTCATTTGGGTTTAAAAAGTAGGTGTAGCACAATGGCTCTATAGCGCCACCTAACATGCTTAAGGTACCCAAACAGATTGTCGTAGGCAAAAGAAATTCAGCACACGTGTATGATACCAAGACTTAAATATAAATAATACGAATGCATTTCCAAAATTGACAGGAAGTCTGCAATTTTGCTAAAACCTTTTAAGGCTTTAACAAACTCCTCTCAGAGATTTTATCTGGTCATCTCTAAACTCCATCAGTCTTATTATAAGGCATATGAGATGTTAAATTGTAAAGCTGTTTTGACTTTGTTGAAAATCTAAATTTTATTATAAACAGAAGGTTGTTCATAGGCGTTAGGAGTCCATGGCTGAACAAATCTGTATAGCAACCAACAGTGTCAGAATAGCACCACCAAAATATTATATGGCAACATAAAATATACATTTTTCTTCTGCATGCAATCACTTCAAAACTATGTTAAGATATATGGGATGTTAAATTCTGAGGCTTTTTTTACTTCATAAACTATGTGCGCCTGTTGCAGCTGTACCTTTCACCATAAACAGGAAGTTGTTAAACTTTGTGACACAACGTCGGATTTACCTCAAATTTGCCAAATATGTTAACAGCCAATGTTTGACTGCATCTAGACTGTACACTCTTGGTTATACAGACACCTGGTTGCCATAAGAAATAAAACATTTAGTATTGATAAGGCACTTTAGAATATTGACCAAAACAATAACACATCTATCTGATGTCATTCATTCATTTGCTTGCATTGCTCAGTAATTTGAACAATTCTCTCTTAAATAAGGATTGGCCGTAGTGCGTAATAGCCCTTTGATTGCTGTTTGCAAGTATAATTTTGTATTTAATTCCGCGTACTTTAGCATTGTTAAGTAAAAAAAAAAAAAAACATCTTAATGATGACTGTCTGATGCTGCTGGCTGTTTCTTTCCATCAATACATGGTTGGTGCTTACACCACTACTGTAGTGTGTAAATATACATTAAAGTAATAAACAGAGTAGGAAATGGTCAGTTTTTACTGTATACAGTCAGTTAATATTAAGTATATAACTTAAGTTTTCAATGTGTAATTCAATGTATACTTAATTTCATGTGCATGACTAATAAATAAAAGTATTAGACAAACAGTTAATGGAGTTTGTATGGATATTTGGGGTGCTCGAGCACTTTGATTGCTGCTTGCAAGTTTAATTTTGTATTTAATTCCGCTTACTTTAGCACTGTTAAGTAAAAAATAGCATCTTAATGATGACTGTCTGATGCTGCTGGCGGTTTTTTTCAGCCAATCCATGGTTGGCACCTACTGCCTCAGTATGTCACCATGACTGTGAATCTGAATCCTGTGGTGTCACAGTCTGTCCCTGTCTGTCCACTTTCCTTCACATCTGCAGTCGCCCCTATCTGTGTCTGTCTGTCATTTTCCCCACTCTGCTTTGTCTACAACCCTACACCAAAAACAACAAAAAAATAGTGATAGAACTTCTCCAGAGGGAGAAGACCATCAAACATTCATCAGAATCCATTTATTACAGTTCCCCTCCCCCTCCTCAAACAGAGACCAATCAGAGCGCTGCGTAAATCCCACCAGCACAAACATCTGTCTGCGATGTACTCTATTAACCAATACACTATCCAGAGCAGTGCATGTATTATATGTAGTTCTATACACAAACAACATGCAATATAGTGAACACGACATGAAATGGTTTAAAGAGCCAGTGCATCACAGAGGAGATACAGCTGCCTGTATCCACACATCCCTGCAACGCATTCCCGCAGCATCCTCATCTATGTGCACACTTACCTCCGTCCCTGCGGTCGCCTGTTCTTGCTCATGCCTTCATTGCCATCCTCAATCTATTTTCTGTAGCATGAACACACACACACACACACACACTCGCTCTCTCTCTCTCATACATACAAACACATTCTCTGTTTCACACTGCCACCAGCTCAGCTGCTCCTCTCGCTTTCTCTTTGTGCCGCAAAAGCTCCTCTCCCTCGCTCACTCTCTCTCTCTCTCTCTCTCTCTCTCTCATACACACTTGTTCATCTGACAGGAACACTATTCTTTCAGTCGCCGTTTCTTAGTGACGCGCTTCTGCCCTCCTTACCCAGCTATCCCACAATACCCTCCTCCCTTTGCGTTGCTTGCCTGGCCAGGGAAATAAATATTTCAGCACGCAAAAGAAGAGCGCACAGCTCTTTACTGTAGTGTATATATATGCGGTACAGTAACACAGTGAAGGAAATGGTCAGTTTTCACTGTATACTGTCAGTTAATTTTAATATTAAGAGTATAGGTTTTTAATGTGTAATTTAATTATAACAATTATTGTGTTGATGATACAATATCTATAAAAAAACAACAACAAAAAGAAACAAACTTACTATTTACTACACAAAAGCTTTACTATTATATTGCTAGCAAATGAAACAATTTCAATATTTCAATTGTTTTGGAAAATAGAACTAAATTTTCCATATGCATCCTTCAGCCTCTAGGGGGCAGCAATAAAGTTATGTGCACATAAAGAATTAATTATTAAAAGAAAATAATGTACATCAATGCTGTAATAATAATAACAATAATAATGTTTACTGTTGTTTCACGTTTTATCGGAAAATGAAGCTCTTAAAGGATATTTTAGAACTCTGAGATACAGGTTGTGACAATTTTCGTGTTGCGATATTATGGGCTACGACAACTTGTTGCACCCTCAAAACTACCACTGGATATTTATTGGGATGAATGTTTTGAACTCAATGGTTTGAACACACCATTACTGAGGTATGAAACGTGGATTGGGATATGCAAAGGATTTTCCCTCACAAGGAAGAATTCTTTTTGTTTTATGGCTCTACATATCTATCAGAATATTCAGTTCGAAGTTTCGTGCGACAACGTCATATCGTAGCCATTTTTGCAAAGACGGCGACCAAGGAAAGCCGACTCTTTAGCTGATGTTGTACGAAATCGTAGTCACTCATTGGCTGATCCACCTGTCAATCTGTAGATACAGACCTTTAATTGGCTAGCCATCTTGTCTTTCTCCTCCAATCAATCTCTGATTACCGGGATCCTCTCCTAATCACACCTGTAATGGATCAGTGACTGCAGATAAACTCCCTGCACACCATGCAGTTCATGTTACATGTTGCTTCTCTACAAGCCTCTGTTTGGACAAGCTGTGTTCATGATATTTGTAAGTGTTCTTTGCATTCTCTAGGTTAAACTGTTATGTTGTATGTTAGTCTTCTGTTGGCATGTGTTGTAAGCGTTTGGATGTTAATTAGTTTCCTTCTGATTTCAATTGTAGCCACCAGTGTTGTTCAGCAGAGGTCGCAAGTAGCACCCCCTTTTCCTCTATACGAAATAAACATCAGAAGATTTATGTCTGGATCTCCCTGATTTGGTAGTCGGTCCAAACCACCACTGCAGTAACTCCCAACCACAAAACCAACCACACTCAACAGACGTGTAGGGCGAAAAAGAGCCACTCTGTGGCGCTCATCTCACATTTTAATAGCGACTTTGTACAGGATACAGGAAAGAAATTTTGTGCCACAAATCCTCTCTTTTCCCCCAAAACAGCTCTCAAAAACAGAAGAAATCGCTCGACACCCATGATTTTTTTTTTCTATGTGTACTTTGATTTCTTCTCTGTTGTCATCTTTGTCCTTCTTGTTTCCCTGAGTAATGCCATCTTCAGGCAGGTATCAATATTTCCATGAACCAGAGCAAGAGCACCCTGCTGAGGAGCCATCTGAAGATTCGTGCAAATCTCATTTTGGATTGGTTTGTAGAGGCCTTTAACTTCCGACTAAGACTTCAGTATTTGTCAGCAGATTCAGTCCTGGCTGATCTTTTAACATTTCAGAAATCTCTTGTTTACTAAGATCCCAGAGAGAGTCACAACTTACAATCGGGGCAAAAACAAGAAACTTGTCACAAAGTAACAGCTGATACAAGAACACTTTTCGCCTATTTTCTTTCTACAATAGCATCGTTAAAGTTGGTTACTGAGGGATAAGCGTGCATTTGAGTACTGTGTTAATTAATGGGTCTCTCTCTTCAAACACACAAACACTATTCTTCTGCTCCAATCAGTAAAAAAATACTCTGAGGCTCTTTTGCTAACTGGGTTACACATGAGCTACCACTTAGAGAATTTGACCGGGTTTAGAAACATAAATAACTTTCTGCTGAACAATGACTATACTATTACTTCTGGTCCTCAGCTGAGCATAATTTTTCACACTACCCTGAAAATTGTACAGTATAAACTCGGCATCATTTCCTTGCATGATTACAGGCACTAGAAGTATAAATATTTTATTTGTTCCCCGATCAGGGTGTACCTCTGCTTTCAACTACTCTGAGCAGGAAACAGGGGTGACCTTGATGAACAGCATTTAATTCTTGTTAGGTTTATCACATTAAATTAAAAACTATGGACGTGCAGAACTGTGTGCACGATCCACAAAAAAGATGGATGTTAACAGAGCTGAAATAAAAAACAAACCTAAACTCCGCCTATCCCTACTCGCTGCATGAGCTTCATGAGGAGGAACAGGAGATTCAGAGCTACTCTGTTTGGTAAAAATATTAAATATGGATTCGCTACACTTTTCCAAGTGCTAGCATCAGACACAGTTGTATACCTGCAGTTCTGAACGAGTACTTTATATACTACATATATATGTAAATAGTTAATAAATAGTAAATAGTTTCCCCTCATACCATCACGAATGAGAGTGAGCATCTCAATGCAGTTCACGTAATAACAACCTGCCATTAATCTTATATAACCAGGATTACAGAACAACGCAAAGTCATCTTGTATGAGAGAATTTTCTTAGAATTCACAGGAATTAGCACCAAATCCATAATTCTAAAATATTAGACTCAAGAAATTCAACAGCAGACTTGGTGCATTATTTTCCAACAAAATCGAATTACATGAGAGAAAAACACATTTGAAATGGTCAACTAGGGATGCAGCAGTACACAAAGGTTCAGTACGCACCTCGGGTTTTAACCACAATTTTCAGTTCGGTTGCATTGTGATGGTTTAGCAATTTGTAATTTTTAATCCTCCTTTGTATAAATCCTATGAAATAAGAAAATAGAAGTTTCATAGAAGTCCCTTTATTTTGCTAAATCAAACATCAATACACGTCTTCTAAAACCAGTGCTGGCATATGGTGGTATTTGTTTACCATTCTTCCCTCATCTCAGTTGTATTCGACAACAAAGCCCCCTCATAGCACTGACTGAGGGAGATCTGCTCTGAGTGGAACACAAGAAGTCCCACCCTCCTCTAACTTCAGTAATCTATGATTGGATATTTACAAAAGGGAGCAATTCACCGATTGGATATTTGCTCCAGAAATGCGTTCACATCCGTAAAAAAGAAGTTTACCAAGTGTGTTGAGTTATTCAAATGAAGAACCATAAAAACATGGTTCACAAGTGAGTATTGAACCAATGACGTTCGGTATAAAAGTTAATAAAAAACAGAGTGAAAAAAGGTGCGAAAACTCAAACATTTCAAGCAATTAAATAGATTTCTAAGTTAGACTCTTTCCCCCACTCCAAATCTCTATTGAAAATATAGCTTTCTCTACTTTGTGAAATGTAACACAAGTCACTCTACAGGCAATGATCACACAGACACTTGGATCAGAAAAGTGAGTTTAAAGCTTTGCATCTGAGGTTTCATTAAATCAATAATGCAACACTCATCAATAATGGGAAGAATCTACTCAATAAATAATTGCCTATTGGACAAAATGGAGTTTGAGTAGAAGATAGACGTCAACCATTACCCACTGAAACCCTTTCTACACCAAAACTGATGAAAAGCGTGATCTTGAACAATTTTGCATGGCATTTTAAAGAATGAATCATGACTTTTGGCAACATTAATTTGCAAAATCCAAAATGTGAATTAATCTCTCAAAAATGGGTAACATGTATGCAAAAAAAGCTAGATTTTTGTTTTAGCTTTTTCCCTATAGTTGAACATAATCAGTTCTATGTAGCAGGTAAAATATTATATCATGGTTAAGTACCTTTTAAGGTAAAATTGTTGTAACTTCCACAAAAACTGAAAACAAAATACGTACATAAATCATATTCCCCTTAAAAACTGTATGGAATCTTTGAAAGCCCTTGGTCACTCACCTGTCCCCTCTTCCTCCTCTCTTGTACATTCTCCAGAAAAACAAGTCTTCTATTATTTGCTCTTCTCGATCCCTCCAAGCATTTTTTAAAATCTTGTCTTTTCCCTCTTGAGCTTACTTGAAACCCAGAACGTCCAGGAAAGAGGCTCTTGTTCCTCTTCTTTCGTCCCAGTTTGGCTACATGTGATTGGCGGTCCACTGGGCTTTCAATAGCCTTGAGATCAGACACTTCCGGGACCCTAGCCCACCTAAAGAGGTTTTGAAGAGACAGCAGCACAAAGGTGCACAGCACATACATGCCGATGCTGCCCAACAGAGTCACAAACGTCTTCAAAACATCAATAGTCAAAGACTGTAGATCCTTTAAAAGTTATTCCAGCTGATCCCATTTCAGGGTCGGTTGAGGCGCTGAACACTATCTTCTGGTTAAAGTTACAGTCGGGATAAGAGACCTGTGCTGTTGTACTTGCATGATGGTGAGGTAAACTGAAGTTGAATCAAGCTGATCATGTACAAATTATAATCAAAAGTGATTATTGATTTGTTCAGCATGTCCCAAATTCTTATAATGTTAATGCCAGTCGATAATCTGTGGCGATCCCATCAGCAAATGAGCTTCTCTCCTCTCCTAGTGCGACAAGAACTAATGCACGCTTGCTTTTAAGCCCCACAAAGCCATTTTAACCTACCTGGACACATCAATAATGACACACCCAGATAAACAAGCTCATCCAAGCCAATGCAAACACGACCATGGCATTATCCACGACAGAAATGGCTGCTTGCTAATCGGGATTGGACCCTAAATCAAGCTCCTTATCGTTCACGCCTTCGCTCCTCTTCATTGGATAACTTCCAAAGGTAGTTGGAAAACAGGAGTGTTCCTCATAAATTTGATCCTAGCACTTGATGATATCCAGGTCTTCATGCATCTTCTATCAAACAATCTCTTCTTTCGTCTGTAATGGTTTTATTGCATTTTTTATAGTTTTATAGGACACTTGCAGGGCATGCAGCTCCTTGTCATAACGCCTGGTTTCCAAACGCTTGGGGTCCAAATGTCTGAGCAAACTCCAGGCACTGATTGTTTGCTCCTGCGTCAAGGATAAAAATGAGTTTGCCACACCTCTTTGAGAGAATGAGTGTTTCACTCAACCTCCCTCCCATTTGTCAAAGTGTCCATCTGTCACTAAGCATCCCTTGGCTGATGATGCAACAAAAATGTTTGCATCTATGCAAAAAGAGAAAGTCGTGTTTTAAACGCAGCGCTAGGGATAAAGAAGCAGCACTCTGATTGGTTGTAGTCATAGTGAGGTGACCTACTTGAACTTTGCCTCACAAACCCATCCATCCTGCTTGTGTTGCTTGACAAAAGGCCGAAAAATCAAATGCGACTATGGGAATGGTTCACAGTGAGAACTGACAGAGTAAATCTGGAATGATCAAGTTTAAGCTGAGCTCCAAACAGAGCCTGCAGTCTTGAGGGAATATAATTGCATCACATTCACTAAGTGTGATCGGTTGCACAAAGGACACTCTTCTGGTTCATTACCCATTTTAGGGGCCCATGACATACTTTAAACCAATGACAAACAACAAGAGGGCCTGTTCGAAAGAAGTAAACCAAAAATGGCAAGGATGGGTGATATGACCTAAAATAAACCATTAATTAAACAAATTCTCCCTCTATTATATTTAATTTTAAGGAATACTGATATTCTAAGTCAAATACTCATTTATTGATGTCAATTTTGCCAAAAAACTGGGAAATCTGGCATTCTATGTAATGTCTAGATATTGTATAAAATGCCGGAAATTTGAAATTAAAGTAATAAATGGTTGACATTTTATGCACTGCCTAGTTTAGGGATCACCAAAGTCCACCATATCACCAAACCAGGACTCTACACTCCTATCCAATTTCTGTGCAAGAATGCACCTTGATCAAAAAGCATGGGCCCCAACGATAGCCAACACATGTGACCGAAAGAGTGGCGTCAACAAAAAGAGTTATCGGATTGGTTTTTCGCAAGGAGAACGACCAATGAAAGCTGGCTATTGGATGACGTGGGTAGGAAGTAAAATAGCCACTCACTTTCTTTTTTTTACTTACATTTTTATTGACAAAGAGACAGTAACATACATATTTTTAATTACCATGATTCTTTGGGACAATGACTTTAAATCTCTTTACATAACAGAAAAGAATGAAAGAAAAAGAGAGAAAGGAAAGGGAAAAAAATAGTTTCTCTAATTTTCAACAGTACATACAGTTGAGAGGATACAATACTATGTGGTACATTAATGCTGCTGATTCATTCAGAAGAAGACAACGGAGAAGAAATCACATCAAGCCGCTTAAACTGTTGGTGGCTGATCACAGATTTCACCATAAAGATCACAAAAATGTCAGAATGCCACCCTCAGGCAGAGCAAGAGGAATTTGAAGGGCTGACACTAAATTCTGCAGGACCAAACTTAGGTGACCCTTGGCCTAGGCATTCTATAGAAGTCTGAATTGCCTGCTGGCAAATCATACCAATTTCAGAGCCATTTTTTTTCCTACACCACTGCTGTGTGGGTTATCATAGCGAAGCTCATTTCCATCACCTGATTTAAGCAAGAAACTACTACTGTAGCAGAATAAATGGATGTAACCTGTGATAAAAATTAAGTAATGAAAAAGAATAGATAAACAATATAAATGTATACAAGAAAAAAATAAAATATGTTAAAATTTCAAACAGCAACAACGCAGGTGATATTTAGAGATATCATAACTCTACAGCTATGTACATATGAATTATTACTTGAGAGAAAGATTTTAACATAATATATGATATTCGAGTTGAGCTAAACAATTCCACCTCTAAACCATAATGACATCCCCAGTAGCTCCTCTACACAATCACATGCGCACAAGCAAATGCAGGCTATGATCATGGGGAAATTTGCTCTGTGATCAAAGCCTGGATTACTTTAGAAAACCAACAGAAAACAGAGGAGGCTCAGGGATTAACAGTAACACAGGTAAACGTCATTGCTTTATGTGCTATATTCAGCTGCTAACCAATCTGTTAATGCTCAAATTTTGAAAACACATTCCATTAACTGGATTGGATACTACTACAACTTTGTTGTTGGACAGAACCTCTTTTCGCTATTATAATCGTCGCTGTTAAAATCCACCAACTAGCAGTCTATTCTCTTATGGATAGAGTGCTGTGAGCAACGCTTCACATTGGCTGAAAAGCGAGGAACACTGCGGAAAGGTCACCATCCCATGACATCACCCCAATGGACAAATTAGCATCACAAACACCCGGACATGCATGTTTTTAGCTTCTAGGAGTAAACCAAAATGTTAAGATGAAACTTGGATTCAACCTGAAAACACATTGAAGAATGACTGAAGCTGGTGGTTATAATAATATTTAATAATAAATAAATGTGCTTTACTGACAAAGGCATTGACGATGAGGACAAGGCAAGTCTTGCACAACCAATTAGTGAAAATTACGTGATCCATTTGATTCTGGGCTTGAATTATATGAATCATATTGCTTTCTCTGGTTGGATTTTGCATTACTACCATTCATTTTGTAGGAAGATATAATAGGTCTTGGGATCAGGTTTTTGAAAGGGACAGTTCTGGGATCCAGCAGAAGGTGATTCCTTTGAGAATTGGCTTCTGTAATCAGTCAACTTTTAATAAGATCTCGTAGATGTTTCGAGGTGGGATTTTGAGTGTGACAATAGTGTAGTTTTTTTCTTGGGCTTCATCGATATACTCCAGGGCTGGAAGTAGTACATGAAGGGGAAAAAAAACAAATGAATAGACCATAAGACGAGATAAAATGCTTAATTAGGTTCTTAAATAAAGTTATTTAGTTATTACTTGCTGGTGATCTGCAATCAGTGTGTTATGCATGTGGTTGCGTGAGAAACAAAGTGATAAAGATCATAAAATCATAAGTGGGTAAATAACTCCAAAGCAATGACTCAGCTCCATGTAGTCATAAAATAAATGAGAACAAGCAGAATGTGTTGAATAACGGAGCAAGGGTTTGGGTTTATTTGCAGACAGCCTCCAGACATTTTGCTGCCTTGACCTAAAGCTTTGAATTGATTGTGTTGTACTCATAAGTTGATGGCCTGGCAAAATGTAGATTTCTAGACCACTTTTCAGAAAATATGAACACACACACAAACAACAAAAATCCAAACTACATGTGCTCTAAGTAACAACGGAAGGTTTTCCAAATGAACCTGATCAAAAGTTTAAACACCCCAGCTCTTAATATTCTGTATTTCCCCCTTTTAACATCAATGACTGCCTGATTTCTCAGGTAGTTGTCGATGAGGTTCTTTATCATCTCTGTTGGCAAAACAGCCCTTTCTTCTTGGCAAAAAGCCTCCAACTCTTGTAAATTCTTGCATCAACAGCGCTCTTCCCAGAGTGGTTCAATGATATTGAGGTCAGGAGTCTGAGATGGTCACTCCATAGCCTTCACTTTGCTCTGGTGTAACCAAGGAAAAGTGGACTTGGCCTTGTGTTTTGGATCATTGTCATGTTGGAAATTTCCTCCAGCATACTTTGTAAAACAAAGCACAAAAGTCCAAATAACTTTGATCCAGAAGCCCCTTAGCTGTTCAATGCATTGTAAGCGGCTACTTTGTGGCATTTGTATAGTAATGGCAGTCCATTTTTCTTCCAATGTCTCCTTATTGTTCTCATTGAAATTGATTTGTTTTTTCTTTGCATCCCTCACAATTTGTCTGGCAGTTGTAGCAGAAATTCCGTAGGTTTCAACAGAATCCCTCACTTTACACGGCTTTTTTGCTTTCCCCATTGTTCAGGATTCAGAAATGTCAGTGGATCAATGGATTAAAGAGCTAATGGTCTAATGGGAACCAGAAACTTTATATTCACAAACATTGATTACAAGCAAACAGGTTGCAGTTGAGGATGGTTACCTTTACCAGCCAAACCCTTTTGTGTCAGTTTTTCTGTATGTTATCAAGCCAAAATCACCAGGGTGTGTAAACTTTTGATTAGGGTCATTTGAAAAGTTTCTTTTGGACTTAATGCAACCACTAACTACGAGTGGAAAACAATGCTTTTGTGTTTTTTTTGAAAAATGGTCAAGTAATCAGATAATTTGCCAGGGTGTGTAAACTTATGAGCTGTACTTGACATTTCTTTTACTTCTGCAACCCCCACCTCCACAAAAAAACAAAATGGCCGATATTAACCAAAACATGTTAAAAAGATGTTAAATAAAAGTTTGACAAAATGCTACACATAGAAACACTAAGAACGGGAGTAAAAATAATCAGGCTTAGTAAAATGCAGCATTTAGTTAAAACTCTGTACAACACAAACGCCACGAAAACACTCGGGTATGTGATGTCTACAAAGACTGAACAGAACAACCGCCATTAAGCAGCTTAGGAAATCTGAAAAGTGAGCAGTGGGGTTAGGAATAGCTGATGACAAGCATGTGGCTTCCACAAAGCAATGAATTTGGCAATGTTGGCACAAAGTGCTATTTCTGAAGCAAATTATAGAGTAAGTATAGAGTAAGAGCGACAGAGGGAAACCTTGAGATTACAGGGTCCATGTCCAATAATGAACAAGCCAATATGTAAGCAGTCCTATTTTTGTTAGAATCGCTGTAATAGCAAAAAATCACAGTCACACTGTTCCATTTACTGTGGTAAAGGGAGAGCAGTATATTAAATGCCACGCAACAAAACTCATGCTTTTATGCTTTTTCAACCAGTGTTTTTTTTTTTAACTAGTGTTGCAGAGTAGAAACGGATTTGCCCGCCAACCAAGACAAACTGCCCACCAGTGGTAACCTCATGAATGAGTCAGACTCTCCACTGAGCCACACGTTTCACCATAAAATACTGAGAGAGCCATGTTCTATGAGACCAACATCTGTTTAACACATTGGGCTTTACTGTGGCACAATGTACAACACTGGGACCTTTGCAATATACTACAACAGAGAAGAAATAAAAGTTCAACATGTGTTTTTTCCCCTTCATTGAGAGAGAGAGAGAGAGAGAGAGAGAGAGAGAGAGCTCCATCTAGTGGTTGAAAAAATGTTTGTTCGGTTGAGTCCTTTTAAGTGTGGAGTCGTGCAATTAGGATCCCAATCCCCCATCTTTTGTTCCTACCTGATATTTTATTCAAATATTTACAAAAACACAGAATCAATTGTTTGTTGTCTATATATGATAAATGAACAGCTTTTTCTTTATTTATCCATCTCAAGCTTGGTAAACAAGTCTCCAGTCCATAGCAGGTTTCACTTTTTGTAGCTTTTTAAGGGATTAATTAATTATGCCAATTTCACATGAACATTGCCTCAGTTAATAGCTTTTTTTGAGAACCTTTCCATGATATGCAATTTTTTGGGGGGTTATCATGAGCTGTATGCCAAATTGTAAAACACTAAAAGGCTTGAACTACTTCAGCTGTGTGTAAACGATTCTGAAATATATGAAAGTCTAATGTTTATCAGTACATTACAGAAAATAATGAACTTTATCACATCATGCAAATTTTTTGAGAAGATCCTGTATACATAAAGAAAATACTGTTGCAAATTTGCTAATTAATACCACACCATTTGCAGTTGTAGATTGACAGATCAAATTTCAGCTGAACTGGAGCTACATGAAGAATCTGCTCACAGAGGCTTGAACTTCCAGTCTAGGAATTTCACACGTGCTTGAATAAGAGTAAGTTGTTTTTTTTTTGCAGTGCATGCCATATTTTTATGATATTCCTTTGGTATTCTTTGCATGATAAGAATTAGAAATAACAAATACTTAAAACAAAGTTTACATTTTTAAAAATGCATATAGTGTTTAATTTTCACCCAAAAACTGATTTTCTAATGAATCATTCAAACCAAGAGCCAACAGAAGTAAATGATTCACTTAGGACACAGACACACACTGGCTTTCAAGCATTCTCCACTCCATGTGCTTCTGACGACGTGTGAACTCGATTGAGAAAGATGACAGTCATTGGTTCTGACTGCAAGCACAAGATGTATGCAAACGCTACCTTAAACACACATATCCGGTTTTAAGAGGAAAAGCTTTATTGTACTCGTCCGTTCTCACTGACTCCTCTCTCTGGAATGTACTTTAGGGCATTTTAGGGAATGACAGAAGACATAATGAAGAAGTAGCTCAACATGTCTGTGCACTAAAAAAAACAAAACAAAAAAAACTCCCCCTTTCAGTCCAACATCGTCTTGTCCTGACATAACTGATGTAAACTGACTCGTGGGAACCACAACTAATAAATATTGACATACATTCAATGCTCCAATCCAGAGGGGAAAACACAACACCGGGAAAACACAACTCTCCCATGTGTTGGCTTTTGAGCGGTACAGGACAAGATAAAAAAAATATAATAGTTTATTGCCTGCATTAATAGCGTGTCTTTAAGAAATCTGGAGAATAACTCACAAGGACGTTAAATATTATTTTATTTAACATAATCTGAGAGCGTTATGAAAAAAATATATAATAAATTTTCTACTGCATCAGTGTCTTCCCTCATTGTAAATGCTAGGACTTTAGCTGAGTGCAAAAATGTATTTTTAAATATATTACTTTTCAGTCAGAAAATAAAATTTAAAAAGCTTTTCTGATTAATTGACCGATTACTGTGGAAAATTAATCGCTTCTCAAAATAATCGATAGCTGCAGCCCTAATACCATTTAGTTTGGTGGTTTTAACAATGGAACCGTTTGAAAGCAGCTTTGTGTTACAGCCTCATTTTACCACAGCAGTAATTGCAATACTGTCTTTGATCACTGTGTGGTGCTTTGGTTGTAATTAGTTGGCAAACAGATGTAATTGGAACACTAAACTTTAAAAGTAAAAACAAGACGACAGCCAAAAACAACTATGTGAGCTTTAATTCAATAAATAAAAGTGTTTTCTGAAATGGTTTAGGTAAATGGGAGGCAACCCTTCTCATTGACTGCCACAGTCTTGAGGATTTTTGTACCAATGCAGCTGCTAAAATACAAACCAGTTGCTACAAACGAGCCTAGGGAACCTTAATTAGTGGAAGCAGGCATGATTTGAGGAAGGACTGATCTGATTCACTCCAGGACAGGTTGCTTATGATCTGTTAGGTTCAGAACTTAGATGTACTAATGTAGTTTAGTCTAGTTGTGGTTTAGTTTTGAAAATCCCTAGTTAAGCAGAGGCAACCTCTGCAACCTCCTCAGAATTTAACTTAAAGTTAAGTCTGGATATCTGCTTGCAAGATCCAGTGTGAAATTGACAGCTTTCATAGGAGTTTCTCCAACTTTCTCCTACCACCATCCTTGAAGTAATTTAGTGAGTCCTCACATTGGAAAAGTAATGCCAAAAAGCCACTAAGTTACTGTTTTAGATTTTCTCTGACAGACACGGGCTCAAGACCATAAACAACTGGATCTCAGCAGAACACAGTGTTCTCTTTTCAAAGTTTTATCAGTTCACCATTCAAAGTTGCAGTTGAAGAGCTTAAATCAACATCACGAGACATAATCTCATCAGTCAAGGCAGAGACTCGGTAGAAACCTCTCAGGATCCATGTGAACCAACTCAACTGATACGATCAGTCTCTAAACTGTTATGACTTGCTCAGATAACATCCTTTATAACACACCCTTACGTTCTTGATCTCAGATTAGTATAATGTAAATCCTTGGTGGTCAACAGAGGGCATCCCCACCATTCGCCACTCCTTGACACCGAGTGTTAAAGTCTTCATTTAGAAAAAATAATTTATAAGTCATTTGTATTTATATATTTGGGTGATTTAAAGCAAGTAAAGCTCTTATTTTCACTTCTGTTGAAAATATAGTTTATTATAGTTTATGATTGGTTTTAGGAACATAAACGCTGTTGTTTCCGCAATTAGGGCATTGTTAGACGCCGTTCAAATAACCCCCTGCACATTAGCAGAATTTCAATACAAGGCAGAGCACTGGGAGAGACTGTATATACCATCGGCAGTGGTCAGTGTGTCTGTGGTCACCCATAGGTTTCCAATGAAGGGTCCTTGCCCCTCTCTAACTATGTATTGTCAGCTATTGCTTTCTTGAAAGTGTATAATATCAGATTAAATAGGCAAATGTTCCTTAGAGTCAGTTCACTTAGCAAAAATGTAAGACTCTATTTAATTTAAACAAACTGAAAAACATAGCGAAAACCTTTTTTTTTAGCTGTAAAGTTGAACATTTTAACATGAACGTCAATAAGAACCTCAGTAGGAATCAGGATCAGACACATGATGGACGCAGACTGGTATAATGGAAATAAAGCATTGTTTTATAGAAACAAGTAAACGCAAATTCATGTATAAGAAGTTAAACAATAAATGTGACGTTTGGTAACACTAAAAGTGAAGTGATGGTAATAGTACATATTTGCTGCTATTTTTGACAGCTTTCTAGATAGTCCTCTAGTTAAAGATGTGTTAAAATTTATACAGTTTCAAATCATCATAAAAAGTATTCTCAGCTGGCTTCTGTCAAGCGATTTACCACTGCAGTCTCCAGAGATATACAACAAACTTTAAGGTTGATATTCAGTTAATGCTTATTTTATTACGTGACAGCATGGGAGAAAACAAAGATGACCTAATCAATAACAGCTGCACAATAATAACAGTATTTTTAACCCAAACTCGCCTTGGTTTCGCTATAATTCTGAGCAAGCGAGAAGCATGCGAGATGTTTCAGGGAAAGAATGTGCTTACGTCTCAGGCCAGCGCGTCGAACTTCTTCCTCCGCCCGCCTTTAGCTCCCAACACCGCTTTCTTCTCGCTGTAGACCTCTTTATTTGGAAACCAAAGTTATTTCCCACGGTTTGTGGAGCTGAAAGTTTGGAAGTCGCTCGTGAAGCGATGATAATCACGCCTGCCTGAAAGCGAGTGGGTGAAACCAGTCAAGAGGAGCGCGTGCACAGCTGACTGCGCGGTGACGCAAACACACTTGAAAAAAAGACCGCCTTTCCTTTCCTGAAAGTTAGGAAATATTTCCAACATTTTTACAAAGGTTTATACGTATTTTATCCTGAGATTGCGATATTATATATGTCTATATGTTACTAGTTAAAATGAACTCAGCTTTCAGAGCTGCTTAAAGTAAAACACTTTTTCATCATTCTATTTTTGTAACTTATAAGAATTTTTGTTGATTAATCAACCTTAGGTTTTTTCAGGTGTGGCTAACGAGTTGCTATTTGAGGATGTATAGCCTGTTTGTTGTTTGCTTTTACTTACTTAAACACTAGCAAATAACCCTTGTGGTCATAACATTTTTTTAGAAAGTTCGAACCTTTAGCCTATTTAAAAACTAAACACATACAATTGAAGACAAAAAAAATGTACTGTATTAGTTATTAAAGACACTAGAACAAGTGCAAAGACTAGCGACCAAGTCTGAAACTAATGTTTCCTTGAAGACAGTAACTAAAGCCCTGGATTGAATGGTTATAGACTCCACTTCTGAAGAAAAGACACCTCCAAATCAGAATGAGGGTTGTAAAGGACAACCTTGGGACAAGTGATGCGTACTCGAAATGTGTTCTGTGGTCCTGTGGAGACAAGACTAGAGTTTTTTTTTTCGAAATAGAAATGTTGCGAAAAAAAAGAAAGGAGAGACATTCAAACCCTAAAACACCATCCGCACAGTGAAACGTGGTGTAATGTAATTAAGTGTAATTTGGTAAGGTGTTGCAGTGCATTTGGTCCTGGAAATAGATGGAAAAGATGAAGGAGACATAAAGATTTTAAGAAGACATAGAAAAACATTAAATTCTTAACAAAAAATAACATTAAAAAAATTACAATTTCGAAGCATTTTATATACACAATAAAATGGAAGTTTATTTTTATTTAAGTGTATTTTAACGTTATTGCAGCTGCTTTAATGAGAATCATGTACAACAGATTACAAGCAAAGGAAACAGGGTAATGTTAGAAAAGCAAGTGTAAGGTTAAATTAAACAAACAGTCATGAAAATGCCAACAATTCTTATTTCATCAGTGTTATAGAAAAGTCATCATATAAACTCCGGTGTGAGAACTACAGCTATGCAACACAGGCCCCTAAAACAAGTTTTTAAAAAGATGCAATAAATTCACATACAATAATTTAACTTCTTAAAGTTTTACCATTTTACAACCATTGAAAAAAAAGTAACACCAAATAAAACATGTACATTAAAGTACACTCACAGGGTTGAAACTGACAGTAAGACCAATGCAAAATATATTTTTTTTCATGGATATATATTATAGACAACACAAAATTAAGGGTATTTTGACAAATATTATCAACATATTATATTAAAATACCGTCTTCAAAAAAAATCTGTTGTTTAATTTTACATCACTCCTTGAAATGGGCAAGTTAAACTCAAATACAGATTCTAAACACTTGTTTTTGAGCCATACAATTATAACTCTAGGGCAATTATAACTCTAATGTAAAATTTAGGGCAATTTTGGATAGAGTGGATTGAGAGTTTACTCTATCCGTCATTCAAGTCATCAAATGGTTAACAAGCTCAGAATTGTCCCTCAGATTCCCGCTTTTACACATTTCCTGTCTCTGGTCTTGTGGAGCAAGAAAGGAAGACTGGAAAACTGCTGGTACTTCCTGTGCTCTTCCTGTGCTCAGTTCAAGTCGAAAAGCAATGATTTCACCAAGCACAGTGACCTATTTTAAGACGATTTCCAGTTTTTGTTCCTTATTGAACTGCAGATGCCAGTTCGAAAATGTACATAAAAACCATTTATTTTTCAGAAAGATTAAAAAAAACACAATTTAGTCATATTTTTATTTGCTTCAATCATAATATTGCAAAACATGAAGATGGGGAGTGCCATGTGTGCACTTAGATGTTGTGGTTTGAAATCAAGACTAAAGACTCAGAGAGTATGGATTAAAGATAAAGATGGTGGTTCTACATAAGTCTGATGGAGTTGACATGTTCAGAGCAAGAATATATTTTTTTCTTGAGCCGTTGATTTGGTGGTAAATAAAAACATTGAGGTTTTAAAATTGCTTTTAATGTGATCGTTTTTGGATTTTTTTTTTTTAGATTGAGGCCTCAATGGGGGTGGGAATCCTTAATTATCTTGGGATAAATAACAGATTTTGTTGAAGTAATGTAAGGGGGGGGGGGGGTAATCAATAGAAACGTTTTAGTCAGATCTCCTCTTCTGAGGCAAACTGTACTGCAACTGTAATGAGAGCATCCATGATCACAACCTCCATACCACTTCCATGGCAGCTATTAATCAAGCAAATTCCCAACTCTTTCACTGGTTGTAGAAGAACGCTGTGTGAGATTAGTGTGAATGTTTACCAACATACACCATAAACGTGTGTAGTTACTTTCCATTGATAGATTCTTTAGAGGCCATTCACACTCACAGTTCAGAAGGAACTGACCTGGAAACACCATAAAATCATTCAGGGATTGATTAGGACTCAGAAGTTATAAAACACATGGAAGAGGGTTCCTCATCTGACTTTCAGAAGTCATTAAGTTAAATAAATTCTGTTGACATTGTATTTATTTCCTCTCTGAATAAATTCCTCGATTTAATCATTGGCAAAGAGATAACTTTATTGAAACTGAGGGAGATTAACTCTTAAAAAAGTTTTTTCACTGGTTCTTTGTTGTTTTTGAGCTACTGTTATAGCACTTTGTTAGTGTAAGAAAAATTGTTATGGCTTCTTTGGTACTTTTTATTTCATATGATGGTTGGTTCATAAATACCACCAAATAAGGGACAAATAGCACCAAAAAAGGTTCCCATATGATTACGAGCAAAAGAATCCAATTTGGTTCAATATAGAACTTTTTTTGTGTGTTGATGCCATGTAATTAGGTGCAGCAGGTAACATTCCAGTCATTTCAGTTCAAAAGTATTTGGTGTTTCTATTCAAAATAACAGAACACTTTCAGGAATTTTCCCTTTCCCCCTCCTCCTCTATCTCACTCCTCCCTGTCTCTCTCTCTCTCTCTATGCAGTTTGTTAGCTATTAGGTGTTTCAAAGCTAATAAATAAGCATTTTCTATCATTCCTTCTTAAACAGAATAATGGATTATCACAATATTTTAATAACAGGTCTTACTTTTGTACATTGTAAATTTATATTTACTAAATGTCGCTAAACTGGCGATCTTGGAGTGTAAATTTTGTGATTGTATATATGGTAAAATAATGCTCATTTTTTCTTATTGTCTTGCTTAGCATCCAAAATCATTTCTCATTTTTCACTCAAATAAAATGCATTTGGTCTACAACACACTGTGGAAACAATGCTCAATTAAAACAGTAAATCGTGAGTACACTGTTATCTGGGGGACTTAATGCAAGAGATTCAAGCTCAATTCTAAAGTTTTCAGTTCAAGGACATTACGTAAGAGTGTAGTCACTGTAACAGACAGGAAGTGAGGATCAGCATGAAGTCTTGGAAAAAATAGTACTTTCCATTACACTGGGAACGCTGCTGACTCTTCAGTGCTGCCCTCAAAAAGACTTTAGCATGTTTGTCATGTTAAAATGCTTGAAAATCTTGCTTATTGTGCAGTTAATTCACATTAAAGTTGAAATCTGTGGAGCTCTGGATCTAGCTGATGGCCTGAACAGAACAAGGGAAATGTTGGTGCTCAGAGGGGTATTTCACAAAGCAGGCTATTCGACATACCTGCGTTAGTTTACAGATTGGCAAATAGATAACTTGGTTGAAACTAAGATAAGATTGATGTCAAGTAAATAGCTGCAGCGGGCACCACTCCAGTCAGTTTAGTTCAATCGTACGTGGGGTTTCCATTCAAAATCACAGTTTTTTACATAATAACACATGTAGTTCAATCTATATACATTTGCGTTAAAGCACATTAGTAAAGCAGAACCATAAAGAGGATATGAGAAAAAATAAGGTTTTGATTTAGAAAAAAGTTACTTTATGATATCACTGTAAAATAAAAAAAAAAAAACAAACAAAACATGATTAATAATAAGTAGGTAGCGTTAAGGGTTCATAAGAATCTAAGCTTATAAGCTACCATCAGGAAATAACAATAGAAGAAAAACTAGAAGAGACAAGAAAAGAGGTTGCTAAAGATATGGCTTAATTTAGAGCCTTTTCAAGAGCATTTATTACCCTTAAGCAATTAATAATGGGTATTCATTTTAAAATAGATGCCAAGAAGTTTTTTTTTAACCCTTAGAAGTCTGCGTGCCCATGTGAGTTTGCCAATCATATCGGTTGTTTTGATATAGAATGTTGCGACCCGCCACTTGTTTAATTTTGGACTCAAAATGATTAAGTTTGATATTTTTGTTTTAAACGAACATTACAAGAGTTATGACACATAATTTGCAAGGTTATTCAAATTAAAATGTGAGAAAATGTGCATCTTTCAGTTTCATTTTACAGACACCAAATCAGTGCCATCAGTGCCATCTAGTGGTGAAAAAAAGGGATAACCCTTGTAAGTACATAACCTGCGATATGGCTTGTAGTTTTCAAAGCTCTGGCACAAAAAGCACATTGCCACAAAAAGTGGTTGGAACCATGTAGGAAGTTTAAGATAGTTTTGTCAGATTTTTTTGATAAAATTCTCACTTTGTTTGGACCTTGTCTTGATTTTTTGGGATATTTATTCATTTTGTTTTGTCTCAACACTTTTGTTTTTGTTATAAAACATAAAAACTGTTCATTCTCCGTTTTTAGTCTGAATTGTATTTTTTGTATTTGTAAGAAAAATAAGCTGGGGTTAAATTAAATTATACTTGATATCAAGCATTGCCACATTGTTTTAAAAAGTATTACAGCAAATTGTAAAGTAGTAAAAACCCGCTCAAAAAGGCCCCAGACTTCTAAGGGCTAAACAGTTTTGAAAACTTATTAGGCTTTAGCTTTTTGAAAAGCTTTTACAACTTTCACCAAAACATTAAAGAGGTAACTCAAGACAAAGGAAATAAGCATGTTTTTTTTCTTCCGAAAAAGAAAGACCAGAATGTGCTTTTTGAACTTCTCAGCAAGTTTTAGCTGATTACTTGGTCCTGAGGATGTCATGATCTGGTTTTAGAAGCTTTTAAGAAAGTTTGAGCCATTTCTTCAATTGAAGTTGACTTCGTTTATGCTTTTTTTAATGACTGATCTAGTGGAGAGATTATCAACTGTAACCCCTTCCTAAACCAACTGAAAACATTCCAAACCAGCAGCTTCAGGTCATTTCCCACCCGAGATATAATTGGATTTTTCAGTATTTTGGCTCCTCTTCTGTGGTTCCTCTCCCTCTCTTACTTGTCTTCAGTTTTGCTGGTGTCTTCCTCCACTTCTGCAGCTCTCTCTGCAGTACCTACTTCCACCAAAAGGATCTCCTCTCCTTCCACCCGTGGAGTCATGCGGATGATCATGGTGCTATCTGTGGTCTCTGACACCATGTCGTTATCATCTGGGAGGCGGGCCCGTGGAATGGGTGAACGCCGGTGCATTGGGGAGGGAGGGGGCATAGGAACTATGGAGGGCTGTAGTGTCGAACCCTAAGACAACGTGAGAGATGGCTGGGTTTAGTGAAACTTTTTTTAATTTATATTTTTAGGTAAAAGTAAATTTTTTGTTATGGAGGGTGTTCAAGATCAAGAACCTACATTTTTTGCACACATCAGATTCCATAAGTCATAGATAAAAAGAGAGAGGGGGGGGGGGAGAGACCCTTGAAGCGCACCCACACCCCTAAATATGCTATTTTTAGAAAAACAGGTTTATATTATTTAGTATTATCATTAATATTAATATTTTCATTATTATTAAATGTAATGAAACAAAGCTCTTCACATCAGTTAAGCCCGCCTCCATTTGAGAAAAGTGGCAAAAATTTAACAACAACAAACTGAAAGTGAAAACTGGAAAACGGAAACAGAAATAAATCAGAACGAAACTAAAAGATTGAAAACTGAAACTGCAGAACCTTTTTTCAGAGAACAAGAACAGTAAAATCCATTTAAATGCATGTACTATGGAATGTTGTGTGTAAAGGCTTTAAGATTTTAAATAAATAAAGTACAATTAACGTTGTAGCAATTACCATCCAGAGCAATTACATTTAGTCAAACTGTGGCCCACATTTGGTGCTAATGTGAAAGTGTTATTTAGCATTATGAGAATAACAGATGCTCAGAAGGAACACTAGCTTGAACATCCTGCTTGTTTGTCCATCTTTCACTATTATTTTGCCCATATGTCCCTGGCTTAAAGTAACCCTAGAGCAGGTTGTAAATACCTCTAGAGGTGCTCCTTTGTAAGCCTCCTTCAGTCGGGCAAACGTCTGTCCTGTTGCCACCTCCAAAGCGGCCTTGAAGAGTTTGGGAGTCTCCGGGCGCTGTGAAATGACCTCACCTGTATCTTTAGCCTCCTTTACTTCTGTAGTCTTCTTATCTTTGGTCAACATTTTCCTACAGTAAAGGAGAATCTCATGAGTGTGGCAGCATTGCAGGATGCTGAGTTGCTAACTAGCATCTACTGTACATCCTTGAGACCGTAACAGGATTTGGAGATTTGAGATGACACGATCGCAAGCCCTTACATAAGCCTCACACATACATGCATATGTAGGTAACTAGGCCACATGTGAAAACAAATCAGTTGATTAAAGTGTGACTTTGATTTGAAAAATCAGAAAATCTTCAATACAAATGAAACAGTAAAGGAAGCGAAGTATAGTAGCTAAAACTCATTTTCACTATCCACTTAATAATTTAATAATGGTCACATGCCCTCCTAATTTCACTGACTTTATTGTCATTTAGTTAAATGTAATAATGCTTGGAATATACTGAATAAATATGTCACATAGGCATCTCCATTATATACACCATCATGCTCTAGTAACCCTTTAACCTGCTGAGAGATTCTTATGTCACAACAGGGGATGTGGCCTAGAAGCAGAGTGCGCAAGAGTCTTCTTATTATTTTGTACGACTCTGTTTAATGGTTTTGTCTGAGAAGCTTTCCAATCGGTTCCAAAACAGGAACCTGCAGTTCATCGATGGACTTGAGATAGGTGTCAGAAGTGATAGGAATCGCATTGTCAAGGGGCAGTCACATGACTACTGAACTATTTCATCGTATCCCGATTGTGGATGCCGGCTGTGCCTCTTATGAGGCTACTCACAGAGCAGCGTTGTTTATAAGTGAATAATATTTTCTTCATACTGAGTAATCAAAAAGCTCAAGCATGTGACCTCTCCAAATTGGCGGCTCAAACTGAATTACATGATGCGATATCGCATGTCAAATTTCACCCCAGCTGAACTCTATGTTGGCTGGAAATTCAGGTTTCACATTGTCGAATACAATCCCATTCCCAAGTCAATGGAATTTGTTTTCATTGTGTGACATATTATCTCCGGTATTAAACTTTACTGCAGAAGAAAACGTGTTTCGAGTCTGGTACAAATATTAAGCAACATTCTCCAAACATAATTGTGGCCTAAATTTGTGCAATTATTGTATATATTTTTATTTTATGCAGTAAATAAGAGAAACTGAGTAAGATTAGAAGTGTATGAAAACAATTAGCCAAAAGTAGGCAAACATGATGTATGTTAGCTATGTAAACACAAGGATTATGGAGTGTGTTTGGTGTGTAAAACTAACTTGGCTTTCTTGCGCAGCAGCTTTTGTGATTCAGGGTAGTGCACTAAGATCTCAGCCAGGTCCTTCTTGTCCAGGATGAAGAGGTTAGCAAAACCATGGGCCTTTACGTTGGCTGTTCGTCGATTTCCACCACCAACTGCTAACAAACTGAGACACACAATTGTGTTCAGCTTTATCGCTATAATAATTTAGTCCTATTACAGCGCTCTTTTGGTGGACTGGCATGTAACACATCTTTTAAAATTAGCATCTGATTAATAAGTATTTGATATTTGTATTATCATATTCAACAATTAACTCACCTGATTTCACCAAACACAGAGCCAGCCCTCAGAGTCACAAAGACAATGTTCCCATCAGGGCCTCCGACCACCTGCACCTCTCCAGCTTTGATGATATACATCTCTCTGCCGATCTCCCCCTGAGTCCAGTGGGAGACAGAGAAAAGGTCTCATTCATTTCAGATCTTTACTAAAATCACAGTCCAATATCCTACAGTTTCACAGCAATTGGAACTTTATTCAGCTGTGGCTGTTACATCAGCAAAAATATGATTGTACGTTGTAGAAATTCAATTAATATTTTTATGGACAAGTTTGAACCAAATCCATAAATCAAACATCTATATGATATGAAACATGCCTTGAACAAATCTAAAACACAAACATGGAACACTAGAATTCATGAGACAACATGTGAAACCCATGACAAACAAACCCTTAACACATTAAAATACACATTTAACCACAAACAAGGAATAAACACTTCACATATTTGAAACGCACATGGAACACACATGCTGCAAAACACCCTGAGCATCTAAAACTTGTCCTAAACACATATGACACATAACTAAAACACAAATGAAACGTATCACAAGCACAAATGAAACTCACAAAGCACACCATTTTAAAACCATGAAATACATACAAAAAACACAAACAAACACACCTTTAACACATTAAACACATACAAGGAAAATACACTAAACATATTTGGAACGCACATGGAACACACATGTAAAACAGCATCTGACTAAAACACATATATGACACAAAACTAGAACAGATGTGAAACATGAATATACTACCAGCACATATGAAACACAGAAAGCAAACATGGAAATAATGAAAAAAATAGCCATGAAATACATACGAAAAGCAACATACACAACTTTAAACAAACATACATTAAAACAAACATGAAAGGAACACACACTATACACATTTTTGAACGCACATGGAATATACATGGAACAAATAATGTTTTTAAGCATGGAAGTTTTCTCTTTTTAGTTGACAACAGAATATAACGATCACACCCAGAAGATTTGAAACACATATGAAACACATAAAAAAAAAATTGAAAATCTATATTTATATCTATACCACATCCATAACACATAACTAAACATGAAGCAAATGAACATACTAAAAGCACAGAAGGAACACCCAGAGTATTTGAAACACATGAAACACAACACACTTGTGAATTTATGTGGAACACATAAACAAAATATGGAGCTTACTTGAAGCAATGCACAATAAAGATCCCAAATGAAAAATCCATGGCATGCGATTCTGGAGCATGTTAAATTGCAATTTTTTTATATGAAAAGGTTTCAAAACAACATAATGAATGGTAATTTTCTTAAGTCATAGCATTAAGGTGGTAAAATACTTTACAACACAGTATAGCAGAGAAAAATAAACAATATCTCACTTTTTTGCAAACAAAGTCTCCTGGAAGATACACGACAGATTTCAGCCTCTTGAGCATGTCCATTATCATCTGTCTGTCACATCCCTGGAATTTACAAAAGGGGTAGAGTCAATGGCAGTTTACCAAAAGTTGGATAAATGACAAAATGTGGGAGAGCACACCCCACCTGAAAGAGCGCCACCTTACTGACAATGGTGTAATTTACATCAGCAGCAATGTCCAGTCGCATCTTATCAGGCAGCTGCATCAGAAGCTCCTGTTCATCTGAAGAAAGGAACAGTTTAATACACACTTGTGGGAAAAAAAACTGTTCCCCCAGTTCTTACCCAGCATTCCTTGAGACTTCCAGGTGTAATCGTACCAGGTCTTGACACGGTTCTGCACCTGGCGAGGGATCCGGTATGACGTCATGTATTTCACAGTGCTGTCCACAGAGTGACGGTAGTAAGCTTCCCCTGCTGTGGCTGCTCCCACTACATCTCGCATCTGACACATGCACAGACCAGAGGGAAACACAACATTATCACAATATTATTACCAGACTACAAAGACTACTTCCTTCCTTTCTTCCCTCCTTCCTTCCTTCCCTTCCTCCTTCCCTACTTACCTGCCTACTTACTTACTTATTTACTTGCTTACCTACCTACCTAACTACTTATTTCCTTCCTTCCTTCTTTCTTTCCCTCCCTCCCTACTTACCTACTTACTTACTTACCTACCTACCTACATATCTACTTCCCTCCCTCCTTCCTTCCTTCCTTACTTACTTACCTGCCTACCTACCTATCTACTTCCTTCCTTCCCTCCTTACATACTTACTTACTTACCTTCTCACCTACCTACTTCCTTCCCCCCTTCCCTACCTACCTACCAACCTACTGACCCACCTACCTACCTACTTACTTACTTTCTTAATCCCTTCCTTACGTCCTTACTTACCTACCTACCTACATATCTACTTCCCTCCCTCCTTCCTTCCTTACATACTTAATTACTTACTTCTCACCTACCTACCTACCTATTTCCTTCCTTATATCCTTCCCTCCATCCCTACCAACCAACCTACTGACCCACCCACCTACCAACCAACCTACTTACTTACTTAATTCCTTCCTTACTGACTTACTTACTTACTTACCTGCCTACCTACCTATCTACTTCCTTCCTTCCTTCCCTCCTTACATACTTACTTACTTACCTTCTCACCTACCTACTTCCATCCCTCCTTCCCTACCTACCTACCAACCTACTGACCCACCTACCTACCTACCTACTTACTTACTTTCTTAATTCCTTCTTTACGTACTTACTTACTTACCTTCCTGCCTTCCAACCTACCTACTTCCTTCCTTCGTTATGTGCTTACTTACTTATCTAACTGTCTACCTGTCTATCTACCTACTTACTTACCTACCTACCTACTTCCTTCCTTGTGTACTCACCTACTTACTTACTCACTTACCTACCTAAACCAAACTAAAGACTACAAACAAACCATACTAAAAGGCTTCCTTCCCTCCTTTCCCCCTCCCTCCTTAAACCAAACTAAACCTAAACCAAACTAAAACCACAAAAAAATCTTTCTTTCTTTCTTTCTTTCTTTCTTTCTTTCTTTCTTTCTTTCTTTCTTTCTTTCTTTCTTTCTTTCTTTCTTTCTCTTCAATGTACTTTTTCAAATGGATTTTTTGCATATCTCCCACTGCTAAAATAACCCTACAGAAGCATTACATTTACTAACTGGTAGATTATTTCAAAATCAATACTTCTTTCCCTTCATAGATGCTATCTGCCATTTCTGCACCTACCTGACCAATCATGATAGAGAACGCGAAGACTCCAACAAAGTAGTTAACAAGCTGAAAGACGATTTCAAAGACAGTGGTGGGGTCCGGTAAACCTCCGATGGTGATCAGAGTCTTCACAGCAAAATAATAGCAGCGAATATAACTGTACAAAACAGATACAGCGTGCATTCATAATGACAAGAAACAATAAACTACCGGCGGACGTTAGTGAGATGATTCGCTCACCTATTCCCTTTGCCGTTATAAACCCATTTGGTTGAGCCCAGTCCTTCATAGTCAGATCCCCAATAGAAAATACAAGCATTGCAGTGTAGTGAGTACAGCAGATATGCACTCGTACGGATCACCCTACACACAAGCAGGGAGTAAACAGAGTTGCCATTGGCTTAATACCCACTCATTTGTGATTTAGTTAAGGTATGTCAATTCAAATATGAAAAATGTGCCATCTTTGCAGACACCAATTTGACTTCCTCAAATAACAAAAACATTTTTGAGCTTAAGGAAACACAGTTGCATCTCACAGAGAGTTCTGTTCTGCGTTGTCATGTGCACAATACATTTTGGGAAATTATTTTTTTGGAGTTGGAAAGATTAGACGTTTTTTAAAATGTATTTATTATCAATAATTATTAATGATTTAACATAATTTATTTCTCATTTATGTATTTATCCATTGATTAATTTCACCCTCAGCTGTTCAAATGGTTTTTGGAACATTATGATAATTTTCCTTTCCCATTCAGCAAGCTAGAGAGACCTCTGGTGGTGGCCTCTGGTGTTACCTGTAAATGTAGGCTTTGCTCATCCAGGCCTCCAGGCGATCATTAAACTCAAAGAAGGCATTGTACTGGATGAAAAGCACAGAATACAAGTGTGTATAATGAAAAGAATTAAGTGTGAGAGGGAGAAGAGGCAAGTATTGACGTGTTTACTACCTTTAGAAGTCGAGGAAAGCGCAGGAGAGACTTGACACCAGTGAAGACATACAAGAAATCCAGAGGAAAGAGGCTGATCATGTCCATCTAAAAAAGATTTGGATGCCATGAGGTGGAGAGCAATGGGCTGCTTTGTGGAAACTGTAGTGGAAGGTGAGCTTAGCTCTAAAATATTGTTTGTTTTAACTGCAATTGGAAAGCACAAAGCAAGTGAAATGCACCTAATGGGAGCAGTTTTCGGCAGCACGGTAAAAGATTGACATCAAAAGGAATTACTCTTGAAAATCTCAAGTTTACGTGGCACAAATCAGCACAAACAAATGGCACAGTATTGGAGGGAGGTGGAGGTGAGATCCAAAGTGCCTCTGGTTCCCTGTCTGGTTCCCTGTTTGGTTGCTGCCTGTTGGTAAGCAGCAGCACTTTGGATATTAACCGATATTAACCATCATATTAACTATTAACTATTTCTTAAAATAGACTCTCTGTTATGGACTGGCAACCTGTCCAGGGTGTGCCCCTGCCTCTCGCCCAATGTGCGCTGGGAATAAACGGGTTGGAAAATGAATGTATGAATGAAAATAGACTCTATTTTAATCTAATTGCAACATCAAAATAAAAAAAAAATTGATTTAACTTAAGTTATGTCATCAAGTACTTCTAAAAAGAAATAATTTCCTCAGTCCAGAAGTTTTATCTATATATTTCACATTTTTCTTACCTTAAACCGTTCTGTTTGCATGTAGTTCTCTCTCATGTCTTTTTTGTCACACTGGAAAAAAGAAAAACAACAATAAAAATAAAACAAAAACAATACATCAGAGTGAAAAAGTGATACTATACTATATACATTCTAGTTTAAAGCATTGCGCCACTGAGTTTTAATGAAGAGAGAATGGCCAAGTGCTGCAAGGAGGATATCACTTTATAGGTTAAATCAATTTTGTAGCACTTTAAAATTGTAGTTTCAGTGAGATTAGATTATACTAATAATGTGGTTGATGAGAACTATGGGAAATATAAATATAATGGCTTGGAAAATCTAATAACAATGTGGTTTAAAGCTGCATGTGAGCCTCACATACGGCCTAAAAAGAAAGCACTGAAGGACACAAAATAGTGAATGGTTTTTCTTCATTAGGTAGACCAACTTACACAATATGTCCCTCCTGCACAACAGATTCTAAATCTTATCATTCTCACCACAATGTCTCCACCCCTGACAAATTGCAGTCGTGGTTGAACCACCAGGATGTCCAAGATGTAGATGGTGTCGCAGAGGTAGTCCATCATTAGCCACCAGTGAATGTTTTCAGGGGTCTGGTATGGGAAAGTACAGCGCACTGGAATCAGCCAGACGTTCCAGTTCCAGGCGAAAGTCACAAAGAAAAGCCAAATGACGTAGATCAGATCTGAGAAAAAGATTTTAGGAAGGTACACTTTAATTATGTTTATAGGACTGGAGTGTAGAGAAAATACAATAAAATGACAACTATATTCCCACAACCTTGGTTTGTGTATTTGCAGAGCTGTGGTCCAGCTCACCTGTGTAGGGGTCGATGCTGGATGGGAAGCGGTATTCCAGAATGACTCTCAACCAATCAGGAAGCTGGGGCATTCTCAAGCGAGGAACTGGGATCTTGTAACCCATGAGCTCATAGATCTGCCATTGCTCCTCCTCAGCCTTGTCCTCATCATCCTTCTTCTCTCCAGGAGGAGGAGGAGGTGGAGCATCACCAGGCTTTTTGGCTGGAGCTAGGGTTTAAATATTACAAAGACTCACTATAATTCTGTCTCAATTTAAAAAAAATGTTAAAAATTAGAATATCATATACATTTCATATGGAGAGTTTGTCCAGAAAATCCTCAAGAAACACTAGTCTGCATTAAAACCTTTGTCTGGGAGAGACCTTGTTGATGCAGTATAACCACATTATGTTCATTTTAATTGGTTGATCATAGATCTGACTATAATCCTACAAAATCCCTGACTTTGTATCATCAATTTGTCTGATAATGTAATTTTACAGCCACTTGGGTTAATGTCATTTTGCTTCATTGCTTATTTTTTTAATTAGTATGCCTTGCAGTTAAAATGGTGAAACTGAAGAAGTAAACTCACAAGCAGAAGGGCTTTCATCATCCGATTCATCTGGATCAACCAGTTTTTCTTTCGCTCGCTCAGTTCGGCCCTTAAACAGCTTCACCAGCTCCTGTAGACGCTCACTCACCACTATACTCTTCTGACTGGCAGCTGACATCGGCCGCTCATGGCCCCTGCGGTATATTACATGAGTCTTATCATACCAGTACAGAGGTATCCTTCTACTAGTACTATTAATACTGCTAAAGAGTTAAATGAACTCTACTCAGAGTATATTTGGTCCCATCCTATATAGAGTTAAACCAACTCTGAAGAGGAATTATTTAATTGAGTTTATTTCATACACTTTTCCAAATCTGTGAATGAAAATTCCGTCTTTTAGTAGTGTACCCTTTGTTTTTGTGTTATGTTTCTATAGGCTTGCTAATCATAAATGCTCATTCTCACTAATGATGAAAAAACAGGCTCATTTTAACTATATTCTGAGTTATATTCTGCAGATTTGGAGAAAATGTAGAAAATAGTTTATTAAAAAAACTCTTTCTCGAAGTCGATTTAACTCTCTATAGAGTGGGACCAAATACACTCTGAGTAGAGTTCATTTAACTCTTAAGATTTTACTGTGTACTACTAAATCAATGTCATCACCAAAAAAGATCAAACCCTAAAAAGTCGTTGGAAGGCCAAGCTTGTTTATGGCCAATATTCGCTGTGACGTTGTTTTAATAAAGATCTGCAATGTCACCAAGATCATGCATTGAGAAAGGTAGAGTTGGGACGCTTTGAAAAGACTTCCCAAAGATTCACATCCCAAAGATCCCATTCACATCCAGCACATCCCAAAGATTCCCAATGGGGACTCTGTGGTGGCCAAACCATGTGTGAAAATGATGTCTCATGCTAGAGCCCAATGAATCCTGGCATTGTCACCTTGGAATGTGCCCAAGTTGCTGAACCTAGACCTGACCAACTAAAGCAACCCCTCGTCTTACCCTGATGCTCCCATCACTCTGGAACTAGATGAATCTGGACTCATCAGACCACATGACCTACTTCCATTATGCTAGTCAAATCTTTATGCTCTCTAGCAAATTGAAGTGTATTTTTGGTCTTGACCCTTCTTAAACAGGCGAAAATCTTTTCCACGACCACTGGATGTCTCTTAGTTAAATACTTGCTTAGTTAAATCCTTACTTCTTCTTTGGGCAGACAGTGGACCTTCTTCAGTTGGGACTTGGAACTGGTGCCAAGTGCAACTGACCAGAAATAGTTGGATTGCCTCTACTCAAAGCCAGAGCTCTGGAACGCACCTCGATGAGAGAGGCTTGACGTTCTAATTCTGGAGTTGGCAACAGATGAGAAGCAGCAAGCTATAGAATGAACTTGCTATGGGCCAATAGCTCAGCAGCCATGAGCTGGAGTTCACCTGATGAATTAAAAAGTCAGATCCCAGTACCTTTGTTATTCCTTCCGCCATGTCCAGTTCAGAAAGACTGGGAAATACTAAGGAAGAGTACATGGAGAGGAAAATCTAAGCTCCAGCTTTAATTTGTCCATACGATTTAACATTTTTGAAAGGTTTTAAATGTGAAAAGCACTATTTTTCTATTAATATTTAAAAAATTCAATAATTTAATAGATTTTTGATTGAGACTTCAAAAAAGCTATAAACAGCGTCAAATTTATATGTATATAAATTTTATTAGAACTAAAATGTCATGAAAGATGATAAGTCTGTAGTCCAAATTTCGATGCACGATATTGCAAAAAATGATGCAGTTAAAATTGTAAAAAAAAAGAAAAAAAAGCAGTAAAAATGATTTTGTTGATAAAACTTTTGAGTAATGTAGTAACACAAACAAACCCTTTATAATGAATTGAAAAAATAGTTTTTGAGCAAAATATATGCAAATATATTTATGGAAACACTCCATAAAGAAATTAAGACTACAATAAAGGGAAAAAAGCATGGGATGTTTTAAAATGAAAAATTTTATTGGTCATGATAAATTATTTATTAATTCAGTATTAATCAATGAAACATTTCTGCATTCTGGATAATCAACTTGTCAATAGCAAAAGGTACAAGTCTAAATTTACCAATATATTTTAAGATTCAATATTTATTAATTGACATAAACTTCCTTTTTAAATTGAAATTAAAATAAATTTTTTCCATTTCACATCATCATCCATCTTCAGCTTGACCATAGCGCTCTTTCGAGATGTATCTCTGTGCTTTGTTAACCCTTAGAAGTCTGGTTTGAGCATACTCTACAATTTGCTTGAATAAATGAAAAATTTATTTGATTTTTTTAGTGCAATGTATTTTCAAATTTTTTTTTTTATTACATTGCACAATAATTTCACAACAAACCTGAAATTGTAAAAAAATAATTCTGAGTGTTAACAATTTGAGCATTAACAGTTTTTATGTTTTATAGCTAAAATAAAAGTATTAAGACAAAATAAAAATTCATAAATCCCCCCAAGAAAAAAGAAAAGACAAAACAATGTGAAAACTATCAAAAACCAGGCGAACCTCTGCAAAACCTTATACCCAGCACTTTTTGTTACATTGTGCTTTTTTGTGCCAGAACTTTAAAAAACACGAGCCATATCACAGATATTGTACTTCCAATGGTTATATCCTTTCTTTTCACCACTAGATGGCATGGATGGCACCCATTTGGTGTCTGTAAAATGAAACTGAAAGACGGTAGCACATTTTCTCACATTATAATATGAATTAACTTGCAAAAAATGCATCATAACTCTTGTAATGTTCATTTAAAACCAAAATATCAAAACTAATAACTTTTTGACATCCATACATTATACTAGAAATCAAAATGAAACAATGTTGCTGGGTTGCGTCAATCTCAATTTATTCAAAACAGCCGCTGTGTTTGGCAAATGTACCTGTGTTTGCAGAGACTTCCAAGGGTTAAAATTAGGTCCCACATATCCCCTGACATACAGGAGCTTTAATTTATTCAAATTTTTAAATGAAGTTTTCCAAATCTCCTGTACATTTAGCATATGTAATCCGGCACAGATGATATCTACCCATGTCTGCATAAGACAGGGAGGATGTAAGTAAGGGGTTTGATTCAGAACAAGTTTAATAGTCCATTTTCTCAAGACTCACTCGTCCACACAGAGCAGATCAGACTTGTTTGGATCCATTCGAGCATCTTCATCTTCATCCGCTTGAGACTGTGTCACCCTTCTGTGTAACAAATGACAAAGTAAGAATTTCCTTAAACGAAACCTTTGGTAGGAAGCTCAAAATGCAAAAAAAAGACTCACCCGGACTCCACAACTTTGCTAAAGGTGGAAAGAAAAAGATTTTAATAAGTAGTCTCTTGGCCATGCTGTAGTATGGTGCAGCAAACCTGACCTGCGAGCAGCGAGACTGGTTACGGGAACCGTGAGGGTCTTGGAGTCAGATTTGGACAGGACAATGATTTTTGGAAGGGTTGCCTTTTCATCTCCCACCTTCTCTACCTTCAGGGATAGCTTCACCCGAGGGACCCCTGAGACCAAAATATCACAATGCACCATTAAATTGGTGATTTTTAAATATGTGAATTAAAAATAAAACTAATGTACATCTCAAGCTCAATTAGGGCAAAAAGTGCACCCAGGTATTTTGTCAATCAATTCAACGCCTCTACTTAGCCGTGCCCAGAAAACCCAACTTGATCCCAAAAATGATGGTTAGCTGTAATATATGACATGCTCTGCGGTGATGGCATTCTTACTTATATTTAAATTCAATCTAAATTTTCTGCTTGCGTAAGTGTGTGTAGCAGTGTTTGTGGAAGTTTGGAAGGCCGAAAGTTCTGCATCAAAGTATTTTTACTGAGGGACTGTTCATGAGTCCTACTGAGATCTCAGGACTGCAAGAATGAAAGCACAGAGAGATGCTCAGATGTTCAGATTTCAAAATTGCAACTTTAATTTAAAGGAGAAACGGAGGCCAATTTAATGTTTCTTAGCTTTCCTCTGAGTCATTTTGACTGAGCTACCTAGAGCTAAAGCAGGCCTGAATGTCACTCTTTCATAGACTGTAAAAAATGTCTGTTTAACGGTAAAATACAAATCAAGCAATAACTGTAGATTTACAGTGAACAACCGTTATTCGTTTTACAGGCCATGACCTTAAATTTTACAGCTGAAAATATTTAAAAATACAGTTAATTGGTGCAAATTTAACAATTTACTGTATGATCTAATACAGAAAATACATACATTTTACACGCGCAAAAATGTGTTTTTCTGTTAAAGAACCCATTTGAAAACCAAACAAAATGCCATTATCATGTGATTTTGTAATCTGTTCATATTGGAAATTTATAGTTGTTCTAAAAATATTGGAGAAAAGTGTTTTTGTGAAAATGAGAAACAATCATCTGTGAAATAATTAAAGGTTTTAATCATATTATTTCAACAAACCTATAAATTATACACTATAGTGCTTTAAAAAATATGGTAATGAACTGTAATTATTACTATTACAACCTTTAAACTAGATGGTTATGAACTGACAATATAAAGAGTTAAACCCTGAAATTTTTTAAAGCAAAATAATTATTTTAATTGTATTTTACAGTTTTCTACGATGCTACTGTATTTTTTACGGTAAAAGGGACCATTACTGGACTTCAATTCATATTGTTGACAATACGATTTTGTGGGGTTTTTTGGGTGAGAAAATTAAAAAATGTGAAATTTGACCTTTCTCGTCATAGTCCTTCATTAGGAAGTTCCTGTTTATGGGCTTTCTGGGTATATTGTGTATCACCAATACAATGTATGTGTGTACCCTCGTCTATTTCCCAAAATAATGACGATCGGAACAATAATGGAATAAGAGGGAATTGTCACTGGCTCACAAATCACTGGTTACGTAATTTTATATCATCATCTAATTTCACAGAACCATGCGGTACAGCACAGCACAGCACAGCACAGCACAGCACAGCACAGCACTATCTATACCGTTCAGTTCACCTGAAAGTTTTCGGGGCTTTTGGCATCTTTCTTTTGCAGCAGAGAACTTCAAAATAATGTCTATGGGCTTCAAGCATTTAACGACCTAAGGGTTAGGGCACTTTAGCATGGGTTTAGGTATTTAAAAAAAACTACACTAGCTATGAATTTTAACGGCTAGGCTACATTCTACAGTGCTACAGGCATCTACAAGGGGTTGAGGCTGTTGAGGCGTTGGAGGGCATTCTGGAAGCACATGTTGGCCTGTTTTGGGAGCTGGGAGATCAGCATGAGGTCGGAGGGCATCTTGAAGCTGCTGAGACATGCAGAAGCATGGGGGATGCGCAGAATCCAGCTCTTTAGGTCGTTACAGTTATGAGGCACTGCAGAAAAGCAAACTGCTTCAGTTTTTGGACCTCAAAGTGATATTTATGCACAAACTGAAATCAATGAGAATAGCAAGGTTTAACGGAATAGATCTCTGTGAATAGATATCTGCGTGATGCATGGAGTTTCTGCAGTAAATAAAATACACTCAGGCAGGAAAATCAAACAGAATTTGTTAATTCTATCTTTAAAGATGTCCAGACTGACCTCCACATCCCTCATCGGGAGGCTCATCTTCCTGTTGATACAGAAAACACCAAGGTTGTAATTAAAGGAACGTCAAGAAGTGAGCTGACAAGACTAACAAGGAGGTGCAGGAACCTTGCAAAATGGTTTATTACACTCCAAAACTTAAGAAGCAAACTCAAGAATTTTGTGATACTTTATGTGATGAGGAGCACTAGTGGAGCCAGAATACAATGGGAACACATGAGACAAGGAAAAACAGATCATAAGCGACAATGATGGGTGGTGGAGCAGGAAAAAAATGAAGAAATCAGGAAATGAGGGAGCGTACAGGTCTAGGTGGTGATTTATAATAACAAATGAGGAGGCAAATAATGGAATCAGGATATTGTAGTAGTAAACTGGTTTGAAACAAGTGGGAGGGGGAGAATGTGAAGTCAGTCAGGGCACATCAAGTAAAAAAAAAAAGATTTAAATATTTATTTCTGTCACTTTACCTCTGCAGCCCCAGGGGATGCAGTGGTGGTCCTCTCTGGCTGAGTGGTCACGGGTGGACTGACCCCAACTGTTTTCTCAACTACTGGAGGAACTGGAGGACTCTGAGGTGTCTGGAGTGAAATCTCAGACTCGTGTGGAGAAGGCTCTGCCGGGCAAACATCAGCCAGGCTTCTGGAAAAGCATTTAGAGCTTATCAAACCAACCAAGGGTACTTTTGCCAAAATGTAAGGCATTCTAAATATGATCAGATCTAGTTATTTCAGTGCTGATTGTGCTTTAGAAGGTAACTCATTTGGTGTTGGTCACCCTGAACGTATTATATTGGTTGTGCTAAAGAAAACAATGAAATAAAATGAAAGCTATCCAGCATTTTTCAGAGAACTGTGGGTAATGTAGATGTTTGTGTGGCTGAAAGCTAAAGGCCTTCACACATAGATCCAACACGTTGCACCTTCATCGCCAAAAGGAGCTCATACATCTGACAGAACGAGAGCGGCCAACGATTGCCATATCCACAAATGCTCTCTTTTCTCCACCTTTTTTGTCAAACAGCTCCTTGTGATCAACCACCAACAATTAAAACCGTTCAACATCCATTTATTTTCTTTGATTTCTTCTCTGTTGTCATCTTATTCTTTTTCTTGTTTCCCTGTGTGGTGCATTTGTAGCAAACGCCATCTTCAGGCAGGGAGCGTCATTGCATCAATATTTCCCCAAAGCTCAACACTCTGTTGAGAAGCCATCCAACGTTCACTATCAAAGTTCGGGAGGAGGTTTTTTAAGGTGCTTTAAGTTCTGAATCAAACATATACAAACATAATCAAATCAGAGACATGTTGGCGTTTGTTCAAGCTAGTCCATGTCACCACACTACAGGGCATTTATTTCAAAGTTTGTTGACCAAATCCCTACCATTCCCGGGCTTTCTATTCGGCTCAGCTGCTCAGACAACAAGCTTGACCACTTCCTCTCAACTTATGCCACATATGCCTGCGATACTAGACTCAGGAACTCGTGAAGGTAATAAAAAAAATCACAACCTCACAGATGTACCAAAAAGCTTTTAATATAAATTAATATAAAAGGTGCAACACTTTCAACGAGTTTTTTCTGCTGTTTAACACTGATGTCAATGGGATTCTGCTCACTTCTGACACCAGCCTCAAGCAGTTAGTCAACATGTAATTTCAGTAACTTCCTGTTATTGATCGAGAGGGAAAAACTTCATCTAGCTGCTTCAGCTCTTCCCATGACTGCCAATTACAGCCCTCTGCCTTCCACATGCACAGCTGAGGTTCAACTGAAACAAACTTAACAACTGGCACTAATAGCAACATAATCATGCCACGTGACCATGATGGTAACGAAGTTGTCAAACGTGAGTAGTGTGCCATTAATTGACAAGAGTTGGAGGCTTTTTGCAAATAAGAATGGGGTGCTTTACCAACAGAAAAGATAAATAACCTCATTAACAACTACCTCAAGAGACTTCCGGCTGTCACTGAGGTTAAAGTAGGGAATACAAAATATTAAGAGGTGTGAAAACTTTTGATCACAGTCATTGAAAAAGTTTCTATTGTCTTAATGATTTAAAAAGAGTTTTTTTTTTACAACAAATATCTTCACCCAACCACTAACTATGAGTTTTTGTTATCGTTTTCTGAAAAGTGGTCAAGAAGCTAAATATTTTGCCAGGGTGTGTAAACCTATGGACACAATGGTATCTGTCAGTTTGTGTCAACCCTAATTAAAAACATCTGAGATTACAAGGAGTAATGGAAGTGAGCAGTTTAATTTTTAATTATTAAATTCTAAAGCGAGCATCTCTAACATACCTTTTCAGGTCATCACTGTTTACAGATGAGGTAAAGGTTGCAAAAGATGACAAAAATACACATTTCAGATTAAATAAGCAGTGTTTCTATGGCAGAAAAGTCATCCGTGCGGGAAGTAGCCAGCTTGGACCGCTCTAAATCTACTCCAGAGCTTCTACTAAAAGCTTTCCTTGCTTCAGCTGAGGTGCTTTACCCAGATGGCATGGTTTGGACTGAGTCAAAGCTGGATATAGCTTCACTTAAGCTCTTGTGTATGCAAACGTGCTTAAAATCACAAAATGTAACCAGACAGTTTTGGTACTTAGGTAATTGTACTGCTATTTTTAGGATATTTGAGCTTTATTTACTAGGACATTTTGGGCAGTATTATTTTTTATAGATAGGATGGTATTATTTTGAAGTTGCTTTACTTCGATTTAAAATGTTATGAACACATTTGTGGTGTACTTATTAACAAGTAAAAATGTCATTTTGTTTTAGGGAATACCTATAAATAATTCTTCCCAATTTACCATATGTAATCTGCAGTTTTAAACCATTTTGTTTATAAAGTTTTATTACTTTTTATAACTTTTTAAATAAAACTTTTTGTAAACTTAAATATATTTTTGTGTAATGTTAAAGCCAATTAATTCTTTGGAATCGAGTCTACACTGTATCCTCTGCATAGACGCAGACCCTTATGAAGTAGCTTGACGTGCACCTCTCACAAATTGTGCATGGTAAGCTCTGTGATTGGTCGGTTTGGTAGCACAGTGCTTCTGGTGTACCATCATACATATTTGAGTGTCTCCCCAATAAAGCAAAAGAAACATCAACATGGATCAAATTGCTGAGCAATTAAGCGAGTTTGTGGAGGAAAATAACCTTAATCTAAAAACAGTTCTTTAGCAGAGTAGAGATTTTCAGATGGAGCAACTTAACAAGTTTGATGAACGGCGGAAAAAAGCAAAAAGGTCTCCACAGAAGAAGCAAAACTTAGCCAACTAGTGTTTATAAATGCTATTGCAGGCAGGCTATCCTGGAGGCTGTGAGTTGGCTTGATGCTGAAGTATAAAGCCAATTATGGATTTGACATTACAGTATTTTAAATAAAATTCTTGTGTGTCAATTTTAAATAGTGGAAATTGTAGAACTATAAACTAATTTATCTTTTTGGACATATATTGAAGTGTATGAAATCCTTTATTTTATCCTGAAGGCCCAACTATGAAAGCAAGAAGCTAAGGAAAGGCCAAGCATCTGTTTGCTCATCTGCTCTTACTCTGAATTCTTACTATCCTCCTCCTCCTCCTCCTCCTCACTGTCTCCAGCAAGATGCTGTAACCTATGCCAGAGAGGACAAACAGCCTTTCAGCTCACGTCTGGTATGACCAGTTGTCGAGATGTATGAATGTTTCATCTTTCAGCAATGCACATCATACACATTGATTCTGAGCTTTATAAACATATCTTATATTTATAAATATTATAAATATATAATATTTTAAACTTATTATTCTCAGGTTAGTTTAAGAAAATCAAAGTATTGCAATTCTCAACCAAGTCCTTATCAGTTTTCCTTCAAGTGGCCCTCCCAAATGCTAGAGACTCTGCTGGCCAGAAAGTCTGATGAGGAGGGTTGGGGTTGGCTTTTATACCATGATTTACATCATATGTTCTGTCACTTCTTGGAAATTCCCAACTTTGGAAGTCCCAACTGAAGTCATGGACTCTGTAACCTTTTGACAGACCATTTATGGTCAATTGGCACCAGAAGAGTCATGGCCACTGGTTAACTCTCTGTAACCTGATAAGAGACTGAAAAACCTACTCTGCATCTTCTTCATTTTCCTCCTCCTGGATATTTGGCAGTCTAAAAAGAGAAGTAAACAAGTGAATTCTGTGTATTTCACACGCTTGTGTGCACCTGTGTTTATGAGACTCACTGATCCTCATTGTCTGCATCTTCTGTTTGAATGATATTCTGTGCATTTTGTTCTTCCTCCAGGCATCTGATGGCCATTTCTGCAGCCTGCCGAGCCAGTTTCTCTGCTATCCGAGCAGCTTCCACATGTTCCTGCTGGAGTCTATATACATTATGTAAGGAATTTAGCAAACAGATTGTTACATGGAGTTGGATTATTAATTAAATTAAGGAAGAAACGTAGTATTAAAGGCATTTTAAAAGATTGTTGCCATTTTACTGACCTGATTCTAGGCCTAAAACCCTTCCACCCTTTCTTTGGAAAGACACTTTGTGATGTGGCCAGAAGAATTTGTACCCAATCCACTGTTCTAATTAAAATGTACGCAAGTGATCTGACTCTGTGATCTAGCAAACTTTCAAGATGTCTTAATGCCCCAAAAATTGCCAATTTAAGTGCTATCCGTAGATTTTGTGGTCCATATCCTCACCTCTCCTCTAGGTCGGTGATGACAATCTGGTCTTCTTCTGTCTGGATGATCTCCACTCGGGGCACTGAGCACTCCGGCTGTGCTTCAGCCTCCACATCCAGATCCTCATCCTCCAGCTCCTCCAGGACCATATCACACGGGTCCTGCAGGATACACACTGACCACAGCAAACACAAAGAGCATGAGATCACACTCAGAGACAGAAGGTTGCGTAAAGTACAGCACATTCTGCTATTTAAAAATAAATGCACTGATTCTTTTGCATAGGTGATCCAGCAAAGCTAAAAATAAAAAAGACATGTAATAGTTAGTGTATTTGTGAGTATTCTGCACCTCTCACAGTATTATCAATAAGAAAATACTCTAAAGTATATAAATGCGAGGAATTCAGAACAAACTACGTAAACTGTCATTTAAAAAACACAGGGCGTTAATGAGTGTAAACTTCTCACTTTGCCGTTATATTATTTCTCGAGTGAAGGTATTTGTGGTATGGTGCAGGGATCCTCAAAGCAAATCTATGTATGATATGATTAATTATTTGTAACAAGCTCAGGAGAAGCATCGCCATTATAAAAATCCTTGTTGAATCGTGTCTTAAAACCTTCTGTACCTACTAGAAAAGTCTGTACCTGTTTGAATCACAATCATCCAACACCACAAACAAATATTGTTATTATTTGTGGTTAGTTTTGTGTACCCAAGAACTTTTGCAGGGATAATTTAAGTTTGTGAAGTAAAAGTGCTTGATCAATTCATGTAAACATTAAAAAGTGTCGTTAATTTTACTTTTGACAAGCACAGATTATTTGTTTCCTGTGCAGAAGCAAACAATAATTCGATTTGATTAAATCCAAAGAAGGATAAATCTGTAAAATACCAGATATAATAATTAATTTGTATAGAATAATTTGTAATGTAGTTTGTAAAATGATTCATTTAGCAAATTTTCTTGATCTTGTGAGGTGTTTGTCTAGTAATAAAGAGCTGTTTTCTACCAGACAGTGGAATCTCGGTTTAGAGTTTAATTTACAAACTGTTATAGCCAAAATAATAGAAATAAAAAAAAATAAATAAATATATGGAAGCCTACAATGAAAGTTGTCTTTAGTAACTGTTTTATTTATACCGTGTACATGCATATCAATTAGCAAAAATTGCATTTTTAAAATGACCAATATACTTGTAAATGTGAGCTTTGTCATAACCGTCTTTAGCCAAATGCTGTGTTTCATTAACAATAGTAAACAAAGGATGAGTTAGCTTGTCTGTTACAAAAGAATTACTCTTTAAAGGGTTTTATTTTAATAATATGCTGTTCACAAAAAGTTTTAAATTAAAAACACATTCATTTGTAAACAAATTGTTTACATTTCCAGGAAAATAGTTGAATGTTTAATTATATTGCAGTCAGTCATTCTCTCGTGCTCTCTATGTTTTCTCGCTTTCGATTTCACTCTTGCTCCTCTTTTTTTTCTACCTCTCCCTTTCACTAAATCTTTCTCTCCTCCTTTCTCTCTCTTGTTCTCTTTAACTCGTTCTATCACTTTGTTTTTGCTCTCTTTATCTCATTCTCCTGTATTTCTATCTTTTGTCCCCTTCTTTCTGTCTCTCTCACTTTCTCTCTCTTTTCCAATCTATCCGTCTTCTATTTCTCTCTCTTTCTTTTTTCTCACCCCTTTTTTTCTCCAGCTCCCCCCTCTCTGTTTCTTTTTTCAAGCTGTGCTTTTTTTCTCCCTCTCACTCTCTTCCTTCTCTCTTTCTCTCTCCCTTTAACTCTCCTCTATTTCTATCTTACTTAGAAACACCCTTAAGAAAATAGCTCTGATGCGATAACTTTTGAGAAGTTCTTTAAGAGCCAATTTTTTACTCATACTTTGAGTCGTATTTAGAACAGATACTCTATTTTCGTTCGTTTTTTGGGAAGTAATGGCACTTTTACTTGAGTAGGATATTTCAGTGCTCCCATGACTTTTTTATGAACATGTGGCAACTTCTATTGTTTTTGAGTATTTGTTAAATACCATACTCAGTTTTGTGGATCTGTGAAGAATACTATAGAAATACTTTGGTACTTGGTAGTAACATAATATCTTTTAGTTAATTAAACATTTTGAGTAATTTGTACTTTTAGGTGTGTATTTTAATTTTAGAAGAAAAAAAAACTTTCAGTGTTCTTCAGTTACTTTTGTAATGTGTAAAGTTAGAGTGCTAAAAATGTTTAACCAATGGAGATCTGAGAATTTTTACATTTCATCATTCCCCTGCATAATTTTTGTCTTTTGCATTGCATTGATAACGTACTTTAATGCTAAGTTCACAAATGCAATGATGTAGAACACTTTGGTATAGCCCTTTATGCACCATCACAGTGTGTTTGGGGACAGATGATCTGAAAAGAAATAAGTGCAATGGAATCTAAAGGCTCACATGTTTGTAACGATATTATCATAATGATGGATTGAGGCAGAAGAAGAAATTTGTATCTGATTAATTGAGTAAATTTTTTTTAAGTAAATAATCTGTTTACTTGCACTTTTACTTGAGTACAAATACTGATTTAATACTCACTGACAGCAGTGAGTTGAATAAAAGGCCAGTTTAGATTCTAATGGTTCAAATATGAACATAGATTGGAACTATTTAATAACTGTCAATATATAAAAACAGGATATTTTTGTATGGTTTTACTATCCTGATTCATATAACACAAACAATGCATAAAGTAACACATGTACAATGACTTCATTTGGCACACAATAGACATTTTGCTTTTTAAAATCATTTATTTTTAATCATACAGCACACAAAGATAGCTGCCAGGATGACATTAGCATTAGCTGTTCACAACAAAACAAAGAGTTTAATGATTCACAGTTGCCACAGAAGCAAGGCTCTTCAAAAACCTAATATGAGGAAGCTCATGGGTATTGATTTTAGCGTATTTTAACCTATTGTTGCTTTTATAGCAGGCAATGTGGATATAGGCATATGCATTAGCTGCCAGTGTGTTGTGTGTTTTTAGGTTTGTTGTTTGAAATAGAAATAAATAGCTTTCCATACGTAATGTCTTACATATGACAAAGGGGTGTGGCAGGCAAAGGGTTAAATACCACTTTTCCACCCGTTACAAGCAGCTTGAGTGTCTCCCATTTTTCTCTCACGCTTCTGTCCTTTCCTATTTTCATCCCCCTTTCCTTTTCTCTCTTAAATAAGGGCAACATGCTTCTGACAGTATCATGTCTACATGTTCAAGTTAAATGAAGCAATGTTTTTTGTTAAATCTACTGTTTTGAACCAAAGTCTCTCCTGGTCTATCAATCTCTCTACGTTACCGATATGATGTGTTTCATAATAAAAGTCTCTACTTTCTCAGAAATATGCTATTTAGTATATTTTTAGGGATTTATATCCCTAAACACAAATGTTTAGGGTTTTGTACCCTATAAATAAATATTAAGGATTTATTTTTGTAACCAAGCTCTCATATAATTTCTTAATAAATGTTCTTGTTTTCTACTTGTTTTCTCATTTATGAACCAAACTCTCTCTCTCTCCCTCTATCAATATACATAGGAGAATTACTAAAATCGTGTGTGGCAAAATAAAAGTCCCTGATTTCTCCTAAATAAGTGAATTCATAATAGTAATATACATAAACTCCTCTCTCTCTCTCTCATAAATTACTGAAATGATGTGTATAAAGATACATGTCCTTGATTGTCTACTAATTATGCAAATGTAGTAATTTGCTGTGTACTTTTTTTTTTTTTTTACAAATCAATACTTTTTACCTACCACAAGATTCTCAATTTTTAAAGAACCACTCAATGGCAAAACTAGTGGTTGTGCACGTGCCATTATAACTTTCTTATTACACATCATTTCAGAACACTACAACATTTTCTAACCAAGCAATTATCAATGCACGTATTTTCAAAAGTGCTATTGAAACCCATCACTTAAGATTCGGCCTCAACCAATCAGTGTGATACAAAAAAATCCCTTCAGTGCAAAAATGGAAAACTCTTAAAGCAGCAACAGAAATTGTAAACTCAGACTGGCTCACAGCACATCTCTGTGAGGAACTAATCATAGCACTAACATTTGATGCCAAAAATAGGAATCACCAATGAAAAACAGCAGAATTAACTTGATGTATCGCTACAGATCTCGAGGTTGTATCTGAACACGTTTGTGTGTGTGTGTGTGTGTCTCTCGCTGTCCCGATGGTACAAGTCCCTCAGTCGTCTTCTCCTTATGTTTAGGGGGCTTTAATGGCCTTCTCCCCTGAAACAGAAGGAGAAGAGGAGCTGAGTTACTGTAACACGTCCACCCTACAAATGAACAGTGAGAGAAATGAAATGGGCTTGTGGCCCTTTTAAATGTTTTTTTTTTTTTTTTTGCGAAGAAAACAAAACAGAGACGACATTTTGTTCAAGGGCCGCATACAACAAAAGCTGCAAAGTGGTGTTCATTTGACAAGAAAATGGGTCGATAGTTTAGGCAAAACGGTGGACCCCCAGGTTTTCACACCCCTGTAGTAAAACTCGTGTGCATCCTACTGTTAGACACGTCCCTTTTGGGATAATGTGAGATAAATCTGTTTTTGGCAAAATACAATGAAATGCTGAATGTCAAGATAACATAGTAAAAAACAACAACTTACCGTTTTGAACAATATCACAGTTTTCCTAAAAAAAGAAAAAATTAAATGAGTAAAGTTCTTTCTTTTATTGACTACCCATTTAATTTTTTTTAAGTGAACTCACATCTTTTGCTTTCAGCACTGGCTGTGGCATCATGCGTCCCAAGCCTTGGACAAACCAACCGACCATACTTGAAATAAAATATAATGGATTCCATTAAAGGAACAAACTGGCAACTACATGCTTTTTGTATATACACACACACACACACACACACAATAAATACTAATGTAATGTAGTACTACTTAATAAAACAAAGCTATGGCAAAATTAAAGACTCGACCCAAATAAACTACATTAAAAATTAATAGAAAAAAAAACTGAAAAAATAATTACATGAAAAAAATGCAATTAGTCTAATAAATATATCTAATTAAAAAATTTTATTTGAAAAAATAAAGCTAATTAAATAAAACAAATGCTAGTGAAGGAAGAAACTCTAAAACAACCTATAAAACAAATGTAACCAAAACTAAGCTAAAAGAAAACTAAACAAAAATGTAAATCAAGACTAAAACCTGCAACTATAATTCAAACTAACAAACTTTCCCAAGAAACAGACAAACAAACACAGAGAAACAAACAAAAATAAATAAATCAATAACAGGAAATCTAAATCAAGTCGTAACGGTTAGATTTAAGCCACGGTCACACTAGTATTTTCAGTTCCACTCCAATGCATACGTCAGTGACAGACACAACTAAAGAAACAGTTCCTATTTCACAGCGTGAACGCTTAATGAACTTTCACTTTCACTTTAAAGGAAAAACCACCAGAGTTTAACATGCACGTCATACCATTTTCAAATGTGGCATCATATAAAGTTTGTTTCACTGTACTGAACTCCCTCAAAGTCCAGTGTGACCGTGACTGGGAAGAAGATGGTGCTCACTTGGTCTGTGGCTCTGGCTCTGAAGCAGCAGGTGGAGGTGGGGGTGCTGGAGCTGGAGCTGATACTGGTTTTGGTGCTGGTTGTGGAGGTGGGGGTGCTGGAGCTGGAACTGATACTGGTTTTGGTGCAGGTGATGGTTTTGGTGAAGGTGCTGCTTTTGGTATGATAACAGGTGAAGGTGGTGCGGGAGCTAAAATAAACGAACAAAGATGTATGGGTACAAACCAACACCAGGATATGCATCAAATAATTAAAAAAAAAAGGTTTAGTGTTTTATTTTTAATAATATATTGTTCACATTGGTCTAATTGCGCAGGAAATGTGATTCTTTTACTTAAAAAGTCTCTAGTTTTCATTAAAATCACATTCAATCTCTTCATTTTCAAGCAACGGCTTACTCCGGAAATGGGCTGAGATTTTATTTCGGCAACATCTCACTACTATGGTTATTGATTTGCATATTCATGATGTGTTTGTGAAGTTAGTGTCTGATGGTCATCGTAGATGTAGGGGAGATTAAAGCAACTTCAATACTGAGCTATCAACACTTTACTAAAGCAAAATTGATAGACACTGTAATGGCGTTTGGTGGAAACGTTACTTCGATGAGCCAAAATCTGATCCTGAATCAGATGCAAACGCACATGATTCATCGTGCTAGACCAAATTGTTGTTTCTGGATATCATGAGAGAAAGCGTTGCTTTGTGTATAGCGCATCACTTCCGGGGGAGGTAGATCGGAATTTCATGTCAGGCCTTGACGTAACCATTTGACTTGTGAGACTTTGTCAATTGCACGATTAAAACCAATTGTTGTATGTTATGTATTTATCTACCCATGTATCTGAGTTGTATTTTAAAGTGCACAACACCATTATGACCCCACATTAATCATTGGGTGTGCAGTGCACGTATGTATATTTAAACATGTGTGTATGTGTGCCTGATTATGCAAACTGCAAGAACTGTTCTTAATGAACTAAAACCAAGGGACATGGACAAAAAGAACTGTAACTAGGACCTGTGCGTTATGTTCAGGTAGGTATTTATTTATTTTATTTTTATTCATTTACTGTTTTTTTCTCTTCTATTTTTACTATTATTACTATTTCTCCTTTTTTTTCTCTGTCTCTCTCTTTTCCTCTTCCATTCTTTCATTTACACTTGTGTACCTTCACCCCTCACCCTTCCCCAACCCTTTGTCCACTCCCCCTTTCAGTCCAACGCCGTCCTGTCCTGACACAACCGATATAAACTGACTCGCGGGAGCCACAACTAATAAATTTTTACATACATTCAATGCTCCAATCCAGAGGAGGAAACACCACATCAGGTGTTTTACTCAGCTGGAGAAAGTAAAACTGTCCAACAAGTTTAATTTTTTTATCTACTCTTATACGTCTCTATAAAAGCTACTAAAAGGCTCAACATGGCATGAGGTCTTTAAATGCAAAAATAAGATTCAAAACAATTTTATTACCTACATTTAATTTTTTTCATTATATAAACTATCTTCAAGTAATAAAACAAATTTGAATATGTTTTACGAGCTTAAAGCAACGAACGACAGGTACTAGTTTGATATGAATTAGCATATAATATCATCCAGCCTCTAGGGGGCTGTAGTTTATGCACTCAGATCATGCAATATTAAAGAGGAAGGAGTGAAAGAGCTCTTTTTGTGCATAGTTTTTTACTATGCTTTGTTTAGTGTAGTTGCCCCTTGTACCTGGCTCTTTTTTGCAGGGAGTAACAGGGGCAGACACGGCTCTCTGAGCAGGAGTTTCAGCCGCAGATGGAGGATGCAGATGTAGAGGAGACTGAGGAACCACCTTCTCCAAACCCTGCTTGAGCCAATCCATCACTCTGAAGTGGAACAGAAGGAACAGTAAGGAGCAGAAAGGCCGGTTTCTTTCTCAGTAGAGTCAATGAATAGATACCTGGGAGAGAAGGGTACATTGACAACCTCGGGCTCTTCATCAGACATCACCTCCACCACAGGGATATCAGGAACCTGCTCAGGGCCTGCACACAGTAGCGATCATCAGCCATGTATCAGAGATCAAGGTCATGTCAGAGTGATTCAACAACAGCGACTTGTCAACCCCAAGAGACTGCATTAAACAAAATGTTGTCAAAGTTGTTTTGGCACATTCTCTAATTTTCTCAACCAAGCTCATCTAACATCCTCTCCTTAGCTACCCATTTGCTCCTCACCTGTTTCTCCATAATGTGGCTGCCATTTTAAATAGTTGTTTATTGATACGCTATCTTTCCGTTTCTAGGTTTGTTTTTCTAGTCTCGTCTAGTCCTGTCTCATGTGGTGATTCCATGTCTGGCTCCCATTCTCTTCACCAGCCCTCCTGTTTACACCACAGTGCTGCTGACTACCTTTGTGAAGGTATTCCCCCTAGACCTGGAGACCAACCCTGTTTCAAGCTCTCCCAGAGAAGAGCTACTTTGAGTTTTAGGCTGTGAGCACCCAGAAGAAGGTTGACCCCTTAATGGATGCTTTTTATTTCATTCATTCATTCATTCATTCATTCATTTTCCAATTCGCTTATTCCCTTTTTGGGGTCACAGGGGTCTGCCGATGCCTACCTCCAACACAGATTGGGCAAGAGGCATTGGTACACGGTCGCAGGGCTTTCGTAGGAGATGGTCGGGAACCGCCGGGCCCGAGTTCGGCCATTGACGTTAGCCCTATCACCAGGAAAGCTGTGCTTCACTGCGGAACAGCCACTGCTTTTTGTATATATGTGTATATATTTAATGATGTCTAATAAAAAATATTTATGCCAAATTTAATTAAAAAGTAAAAGTTTTAAAAAAGTACATTTAAAAGTAATTTTCATTTAAAAAGAAGAAGCATGTATTATTCTATCTGCTCCTTATTGGTTGTATAATTTACATCACCAGTCATGACTGACTAATTATGGATTAGGCATAAAAGGTCAAAAATGTTGGGTAACCGTTTACAGCTGCCTCTCTTACAATAGGAGACCAGTGCGATTCACCTCATCAAATGAAGAGAAAATAATTGTTCATTCACTTTAGTTTGACAATTATTCATTTGAATTTGTTCACTAGTTTGGCAAGAAAGGAACATGTTTGATCAGTTATTACCATACTTTCGCTGGGGCTTGAATAACACTAATAAATCAAAATGATTAGTTTCTGCAAAAATGTAAATAGTTTTTTTTTTGCAATCTTCTCAACTCTGGAAACATTCAGGTAATTTGTCAAATCTAAAATATCCGGTAAAATGGTAAGATAATTATAACATTTGATAACATTTTCTGGAATAGTGTGTTTTTACGTGTCTTGTGAACACAATTCTACTAATAAACAAAACACAGTTGAGTGCAGTGTGAGTAACAAATTTAGTCCAAAATTAAAGCGTTTTTAAATTTAGAATAAGTTTTACAAGATTTTGCGTTGGAAACCATCCTCAATGCACCGGAATACGTACCGGTGATTAAAACCCATTTTGAGTCATTTTTTCTTTTAACTTTTCACCACGAGAGACTGAACTTACCGCGTTTAACTTCTTGTACCTGTGACAAATAGAGAAACAGAAAGAAAACAAACTTTAGCGGATACCTTTTTTTTCTTCATTGGCTTGTGCAAAAAATAGCTGTTATCTATTGGTTTGAATGTATGATGTGTCTTAGAAGCATATCAGTGTTTCTTCAACTGAACGGTTAATTCTATGAACTTCAAGGCAAAAGCTGTAGAGCCTCCATCTTCTGTTGTACGAGATGGTAGAGTGATGCATGGAACTTTATGCTTTAAAAGATATACACAACACCAACATGGTTTCTGAATACTGACCCTTTAGAGGTGGTTAAACCTGGTGAAAATGAATAATTCTAAAACTTTACACACACATTGGAGTGTATATAATCACAATAATGTGATGAAGAAACACTCATATGTATCTGAGATCTAAGCTGCCAGCCTGTTTAAAGCTGCAAGCAATGCAAGCTTTCGAAACCATGAATTGTTTTAGGAAGTGTCATTATGTATCATATAATAATAATAATAGTAACACGAATAATAAATAATGGTAAATATAATATACGTGTTAGCTTATATTATAGAGCTTTTCTCAGCAGGTTAGATTTGTGTTGTGAAAATATGTTATTAAAGCAGCACATTGTTACTCAGCTAGAAAAGAATCAAGAAACCTCATCACATTTAAAAAAATGTAGCAATTTTTCACCACTCATGGCTGAATTTACCAAAGGCACTTTTTTTATGGAATCACTGAACTGAATAGATGTCACATGAATACATCACATATATAATTTCGGTGTTCCACTTTTACTTTTCTGAAACATAGAATACATTTAAAATAATCTAAATGCAGAATTGGAAAAGGTCTAAAATACCATTAAAGTAGATGTTTAGTATTCAGATGTTCTGTTCAGTATTTGCTGGACATTTAAGCTGAACCTACAGAGTTAACTTGTCCCTTTCTAAAGATGGAAACATGAAAATGTGGTATATTATGTCAACGCGTGCATAACAGCACAGTGAGCGTGATCCTGGCTGGGGTACAGGAGGCTCCAAAAATATCGTACTCACTGGAGGATCCACTTTAACCACTGGAACAGCTGCAGGCTGAAGGAAAGTGTAATGAAACTCTCAGAGAGGCTGCGAGAAAACCTCTGAGACATGAATGTGCTCTGGTCGTGTGTAACTGTATAAATCCTTTTCCAACAGCAAGAAATATCTGTTCCTAGCAAAATGTTTTCAATTAAATATTGGTTTTAATAATCTTTTTTGCAAAAAAAAATATGATCAAATAAGATAAATTCCCAGATTCTCAATGTAATTAAATGTTAAATGTAATTAAATTGGACCAAATCTTGAAATCTGAATCTGCATGATGATATAAAATATATTCACAGCTATGAAAAACAAGAGTCTTAATCGTGACACAGAATGTGTTTGTTGCACATAAAAAAAAAACTGACAGTTTTTGTCAATTAAATTTTTTTTAATTGATGACGTAATTACAAAAAAATTAAATTACATTTTTTTTTGTCAAATTTAACGTTAAATATCACTGTTTAACATCCTGTAAATACAACTAAGCTTGTTAAGTTTGCTGGCCTCAATTATGTTACGTTTGAACGCGTGTTTGTTTTACTGGTTCCTCTCTCTTGGATATGGAACAGGACATGCATCATCAATGGTAGTAAACCGACTGAAATTAAACAATATATCCAGCTGTCTAACTGGTAACGATCACCAAAAATTTAATCAAGAAAACAGAAACATCTGCGCAATCCTCCACTTCTACACTACTCTCTAAATACTCGCAAGAGTGAATGAACAGCATGTGTGAGAAATTGGGTCATGTTTATGCACTTCTCGTTTTATGCAAATGTACCCACTGCTATTCATTACTGACCACACCCCTTTTCCATTGGTTTTTAAAAACGGAGGTGTGAAGGCCCCCTGCTGAGTCACAGGGATGTTGGGACACTTTAAGGCCCTGTCCACATGGGTTATTTTGAGAACAGGTATTTTTCTGTGCGGTTATGCTGTCTGTCCACACAGTCCACACAGCATCGTTTTCACTTAACAGGACATTTTTGAAAATGCCAGCCAAGATTAATCATTCTTAAAAAGATTTGCACCCCGGTTCCGTTTTTGTGTTCGGGAGGTGGGGTTTGTCATTGTCTTCACCTTTTTGTTTACAAGGAGCAAGAGTGATGGCAGCCAACGCGAGGACTATGTTGCTGTTTACAGTGCTATCATGGCGTACAGCATTTGTTACATATGCATGTTTCTTATTTGATCACTGAACAAAGGTGCCTGTGTTTTTGCAAACTTCAATGTTAAATACTCATTTTAAAAATGAATTGACTGCTCGTTTGGTAGAGTCTTTCAGGGTTTTGAGTGCAGTTGTTGTTGTAAAAGGACATGTGTGGATGAGATTTTTTTACCATGTTATTTTTTGACTGATTTGAAAAAGGATTTGATTAAACACATTACTATTAACCAAAAAAAATCTAGGTAATTACTCTCTCGCATAATTCAGTAGATATTCATCTAGTAAACTTGTAGCAGATGTTTACAGGAAACTTCTGGTATCAATTTTAAACCTTGTTCCAAACCAGTTTTTATCATTTTTTTTTATTCAAACACAAAAAATCTTTATTCAAATTCTCCTCAATAAATTCTTGTTGAAAATGTTTTCAACTTCAAATGAAACCTCATTCAGACATAACTGAGTCACTTAAAAAAAATGAGTTGAGAGAGAATGGTGATATAATCATCGAGTGTCTCTTAAAAACATTAAAGGTAAAACTTCAAACGTTTATCCAAGCTCCAGTGTTTTAGAGGATTTACATTTTATTTTGTTTTTGACTGACACAGTAAAAGTGCACGGATTAAAAGACTTGAAGATACCTCGGTCACATCCTCAGGCTCCGTATGACCTTTATATTTCTCATCTGGCTGTGGAACTACCTTCCCCAGACCCTGCACGATCCAGCCAATCATCCCTGCCCTGGTGGAGGAAAAGAAGACAGGATGAAGAGATCCTTCAACCGCGCACTCGAGTGAAAGCGAGCGAGACGGCTGCTCTGCACAAAGTAAACTCTAGGTGGCGATAGAGTACAGTGAAACAACGAACCTAGCATAAAGCGAACAGTGAAGCAGCAGACTGCTAATTTGTTTAAAACGTTTGATTAAAATGACATGTTGTAATTTGTATTATATCAATAATATGTGACTGTGAATCTTTTGTGTACAGGACTAATATTGTGAATAATATTAGTCCTTCATATCGTGAGTCAACATATAGCAGTACATCATTAGAGCTTTTAAAAAATATATATTAAATATGTTGTGGCAAAAATCTAAATCTGCTGTATCACTACCTTATTGGTTAGCAATTTCAAAGGCAGGGGATGTGATTTCTTAGAGCTAATGCGTATAATTGATGTAATCACAAGTACCGGTACTTCCCGTCCTATACCAAAATGGCCAATAATGGACTGGTATATTGCGTTGGCTTCACTACACAGACAAATCACTGACACGACAATATTTATGTCAGAATCTTATATATCGGAATAAGATTAATCCAGATAGATGGCAGGAATTGGAAGACATTGAGGCTCAAGTACTCAAGTGCTAGGAAGTTCAGATGATTGAACTTAAAATGGTTAAGAACCTTGTTCTCCTCATAAAAAACAAACTCTTTAACTGCTGCTTGGCTACAACCATGTTTTGGTTTAAAAATATGAAAAATGGTCCACCCTGCTTGTAACAAAGGGAGTTGATCTGTCCTTACTTAAGGAGCATTAACTGTTTAGAAGAATTTGTGGAATAAACTTTAGATTTTAAAATGAACAGCAAACCGTGTCCAGATGACATCTTTTCATTTTTGGATTCATATTTAGAGGGGGAAAAATTGGCCTTCAGAAATCAGTAAAATGGAAGAACCTCTAAAGAGAGAAACTGATGATGGGTCCTTGAGATAGGTCCTCCAGAGGCATTCTAATGATATTAGAATTCAAATATGCATAACAGTATATGTCATCAGTATTAGCTTAGTATTTTTTATTCATTCATTCATTCATTCATTCATTTTCATTCCCGCTTATTCCCTTTCGGGGTCACGGGGGTCTGCCGGTGCCTATCTCCGGCACACATTGGGCGAGAGGCAGGGGTACACCCTGGACAGTTCGCCAGTCCATCACAGGGCAACATTCACACACATTCACACCCTAAGGGGAATTTAGCTTATTCAATTAACCTATCCGCATGTTTTTGGGGATTGTGGGGGAAACCGGAGCACCCGGAGGAAACCCACGCAAGCACAGGAAGAACATGCAAACTCCTTCCAGGAAGGTCACCGGCGAGCCTCGAACCGACAACCTTCTACCTGGAAGGCCACAGTGCTACCCACTGCGCCACTGTGCTGCCTAGTATTTTTTTTTTTTTTTTAATTCTCTGGAAATTGTATTTTGTCTCAGGATTTTGTGATAAATAATTAAAAACTTTAATCATTTGAATGGTTTTAATGAAATGTGTTTAGCATTTTAACCATAACTTGAAAGAATATTGGCTTTTTTCATTTTTACATATTTTTTGCAGGAAGCTTGACTCATATTATAGACTGAACAGATCCTGTAGTATATTGTTGAAACGTAAGTATTGCCATCATAGGGGAAAATTATATTTTTTGTAAAGAATGCAAGAAAAAGGAAAAGGTTGCTCTCAGCTTTGAGCAGTTGTTGTGTGGCATGTGTGCTGCTAAATTAACTATTAACTCTAAGTACAGCTCTCCAGCAAAACTTTGCATAGATTTCTACTCTATACACTTGCAGTCTACTCACTGGTCTGAGGTGGAACTGCCATCCATGAACAAGTAGCAAAAAGCATTTTATGCATAAAATCACACATATAAACACAGTGCATGAAAATCACACACAAAAAAAACACAAAACACACATGCTAAACAGATTCGGAGCACATCCACAAAATAAATCTGGATAAAAATGCATATAAATGAAACTATACCTGCTGCTAACTGCATTTCCCTCCTGTTGTTTAGTCCATGGTAAACATAACAGAGGGGCAAAAATCAGGATTAAAGCATAAATGACATAGTATCCATAAAGATAATTCATACTTGGAGTTCAGAATTAGGCAGTTTAGAGGAGTTCGCTGGCTGCGGGAGAGCGCTGCTGAAGCCATGAGAAAGCCAGGTCAGCATCCCACTGGAGAAAGAGAGAGCATCAGTTTTACTCCTGCACACTAAACCTTGGCACATCGATAAATGTTCAATTAGTTGTGCTTGTTAGACATTCTGCCTCCTACGTTTATACATTTTTATTTTGCTTGATTTAAATTTAGAATCCCATTTCTGGTTACAGTTAAACAACTTTATTCACATATCCACACATGTGTGAGTTTTGGGGTAAGTTTTATCTTGTTGTATGCAGTCCCCACTCCTCTAGTTATCTCTTGAACAAATCCTCTTTCAGTGTCTCCTTGTTAACTGTTCCTTGACTTGTATTACCTTGCCTGACTTGACAGAACAAGTGGTGGATTATCAAGTTAAGCAGTGTCAAACTGAATTCCTGGAGGGCCATAGCACTGCACTGTTTAGCTGCAGCCGTTGTTAAATTAAGCCTGTTTGCTTACTTTAAATCTACACATCTGTGTTTTGAAATAGGGCTTCATTGATTATAGCTAATGACAGAAAATGGCTTTCCAAAGTTAGCTTGAGTTAATCTCATATTTACGTTCACACATTTGACAATCAAAGTAATTTATATTGTAATGAAATTGTATGTTATGTCCTTGGTTTCCTTGATAACTGAATCGACAACCTTGATGTAAGTGGTGGAACCTTCTATTTGTTCCGTTCCACCTCTGGATCACTCCTTTTGATGAAATAACCAATATACAATATACTCATATTATAAAGATTATAAACAAATTTTAAACAAACCATAAATACTGTAAACAATTAACTGCATTTTAACAGTTTTTGGTTGTTATTGCTTGAGTTCATACAATACTTACACTGACTCATTATTTCCTAAAGGCAACAGAAAATATGAACAAAAATCTCCACCAGATCCTGTTTAGATTTGTGCATGTAAATTGCTGCCAAGATGATTGTAATTACGACTTTACAAAATGCATACATAGCTCAACATAAACTTTTTAGCAACTTTCAAGGACCATTCCAGATATTAGCATCCTTCAGCAGTCTACTAGAAAAGAAACTCCAGTTGTGGCACACTCTAAAAAACTAATGCAACTTGTTGCAAAACATTTTTGAGTTTTGAGGGCCGCCTCACATTTGTAAGATTGGGCCAAAATTTTGTCAACAAGATTTCTGTAGTTCAGAAAATGTAGATCAGCAAAGAATGATACAAATTAAAGCTGCAAGGTTCTCGCACCTCTGTGGCCAATATTTTGTACCATGCACTATGATCTTTTTAGGCAATGTGAAAAATGTTCAAATTTCCAAAAAATTGACAAATTCAAAAATGAAAACGACATAAAGAATCAACCTCACCAGGTGGCTCTATGTATGAGAACGATTAGTTTGTTTTGGACAATATTCTTGTCACACGTGTCAAAAATTTTGAAATAGGTAACTTGTCATTGTCAAATGCTGTATTTCCTGTGACCACCTGGTGGCGCCATAAGTTATACTGTAGTTTTCTATATTGATGTGTTTAATAGCGATCAAACATTTTTTTGTCATGTCCAGCAAAGAAACCTAAACATGAGAATATAAGTTTATACAACAGACGTCACCTGTTTTCCTCCGAGAGCTCCTCCTTGGAAGCATCTGAAAAAGAACAACATGAAAAGTGAATGGATAAATCTCCAAGGTGCTTTATTTTCCCAGAACTGGTCATTGTCAAAAATGCTCACTTACCTTGATTCACTTCTTCTTTTTTTGTCATCACCTACAAAATAAGAGAGAGAGAGAACATTAATATTAAACAGACTTGTACGGTAAGTGTGCATTGTGATTGTGTAACAAAACACACTCACGCGTGCTGTGTCATTGGTCTTGTCATCCTCTCCAAGAGTCCCAGGAGCCACCGGAGGCTGGGGAACAACCTTTATCACCCAGCTAAACATGCTGTGAGAAACACAGATTTATAACTGATCAAAGACAATACAATTCTTTTTTAAAAAATAGAATAGTTTTTAATGTTATTACTTAATCATTCAAATTACTGCGTAATAATAATAATGCTAATTTTCCCACACTTGTGCTTTCCCAAAGACAGACTATAGTTAAATACCATAGTGTACAAAAATACTATAGTTTAAGTGAATTGGAACACTATTTTTTTGTGTAATGTGAGCCTAGAAACATCTTTTATGCAACCATTGTTCCCATGTTGCAGAACCCCCGTGAATTTTAAAGTGCTCAATCAGTGTCTTTGATTAGTCATAAAAATGCTAAAATGGACAGATTATGTGTCCTTATGTAGTAGTACAGTCCCTTATTTGGGATGGTTCCTATTGTATTCTGAGTATTAGTATTGATCCTGGATTTTCAGACAAGAACCTCACGCCTCAAGAACAAATTCTTCTCCTGTATTGTTGGACCGATGAACTGAAGCAAAGATGTGGACAAAGTGGACTTAAAAGAGGACAAATTATCAGTTAAGACCTGTTTTTTATGTTGTGATGAGTCTTCCTACTCATCCTAATGAGATTGGAGATTGGGGCGTGGTCGCAGGCTGATCAGGAGAACGAGTGACACCTGCCTCTCTCCCTTTATAAGTGGCACCTCACCTTCCGTGTCAGCTTGCTGCTGCTCCTGCTCACAAGTCCTGTTGGCCTTGCCTTAGTTCTTTTGTTATGTTTGGTTGAGATCTGCTTCTAGTTTAGTTTAAGGGTCTTTTGAGATTAAATCTGGTTCTGTTGGATAGATATACCCACTTTTTGTCCATCAGAAATTGTGCTGTTTTTCTTAATTATTATATCTTTATGTTCATTTATTGTTAATAAACTTAATTTAACTATTTCAAACCACGCTATCCTCCATTTATTTGTCAGGACTCGAGCCAGTCGTGACAATGTTTTCCTTTTTTTTTTGGTTTTCCAGTTTATCTCCTGTTTTGGCTTTTTTCTATGGCATTGCATTAGCAAAGCAAAGATGGTGGGTTCAAACCCCAGGCAAAGCCAGAACTTATCACCTGTGTTCAATCCTTCAAATGTTAGTTGCTTGGATAAAAAGTGTGCTCAGTGCATAAATGTAAAATATATATTTTATAGTTTGGAAGCCGTCTTTGCTTTATCTTGTGCTTTTTTCCTCAAATTACACCACTGCCAACAATGCCGTGAATTGGAATCCAGTTCACAGAACTGAATGAAAAGTACCCAACACCAATCAATGAGCAAAAAGACTCTTCTGAGCATGCTTCCTGTCATCTCTCACTTCTTCTAACTACACTCACTATCTTGTATCACTCTCACCTTCCTGTGATTCTTGGAAGGACTAAACTTTGGAAGTGTAGTCTGTTTCTGGCACTACTCACCTGGGGACCCACCTCTCCTCTAAAACAGTTCCAGTTGGGTTTCTGTTCTAATGTGGTAGGACTTTTTTCCTTTCAAAGAAACATCTAATTTCTTTACATACTGTGTTTTGATAAACATGTACATACAGTAGTTCTGTTGCTCTGTCTTTCTGGTGTGACAGAAGACCAAACTGAAGATAAACAAGAAGGGTGCACCTTCACCTGCACCATGAGGAACTTATTCAGAGTTTTTGGATTACCTGAAGGTTGCTAAATGAAACTGCAAAGCAAAACCAGATTGCATATAAAATGTATTACATGGAAATCCAGAACAGAAGCATCTGATGAAGATTTTTGGTTTCTCTTTTAGATGATAGAGCGATGGATTGGGTTCAATCCAAATGAAATAGAGAATTATTATCCCATTGAATTATTCAAATCTAATTTTACAACCTTCCAGGATATCTCTTGAGCACTCTTTCCACCAGATCAACCTCATCAGAATTGTATTCTTTAGCCCTTATGGCACACATCAGATGGGATTTAAGTCAAGAACTATATGGTTGTTGATGGTGCACAATGACTCATCGTAGTCTACCTCCTAGCTCTGAAGTGGCCTCAACTGCTACCTCTTTTCAAAAGGCCAACTTTACCCAATTCTGTACCTCTCAAAGCAAACATTGTCCCTGAAATCTGCTGTGCCTTCATTTAACTCCACTAAACCACACAGGCCCCTACTTAACAGACAATACTGTTGTGTTCCCTATCTCTTCAGGAAACTTAATTTCAGTGCAGAGTCCTGAAAATCTCCAACTAATTACTAGATCATTTAATTGCCTACTTGTTGAAACCACTAAGCAGAGGAAAAGTACAGCTGGCTCTCTGTTCAATCTCACCCATTTCAGGTTTTCTACACATTTTCTACAGATTTTTAGAGAAAATTGTACACTTAGCTCCCACCTCAATGACCATGGGACTCTTGAATTACTTGCTGTCTGACACTGATTTACACAAAGCACAAAAAAGTCTAGTTGCACGTCCCAAAGTGCCAATGGATGGAGACTTACATCCAAGAATCACTTTAACATGGCCATGTACAACATCTACCTTCCAGATTCCTACCGCTTGGTTGGAGGTCCAAGGCCCTGGATTGAATTCTCAGAGCACCCACATGACATACCCATTGCCACTAGTCTAGAAGAACTCTGCAATGCCAAAATATTCACTAAACTGGATTGGGTCCAGCATAATGACACTTTCGGGGAAAAAAAAACCCTGGATGAAAGCCAGCATACTGCACACTTTGAACACTTATGCTCTATGGTCTCACTATTTCTACCATTATTTTCCAGACTTAAAATGAACCAACGTTTCTGTGATCATCTCCCTGACTTCAATACAAATCACGTACTCATGTACTCCAAAGATCTGCCAGAACATAGCTATCATGTCAAACTAGTCCTACAGAAAGGCAGAGAACATAACCTATACTTTTATTGGTATTTTATATAACAGTCCATTAGTAGTGGAGCTGGAAAACTCTACGTTATTCACCATAACATCCTTGCCAGATCTCCAAACAATCAAGAAACCCCCAAAGCCTCCTCTACTTTGAAAAATAGTTAGGGTTAGACTGCCCTGGAGTTCATCACCCAGATTGTTTGGAACTGTTCATTGTAGAGTTTGATGCCTTCTCCTTGTGTCACCTCTGCCTACAGAGTAGGATATTTCCAAAAGCCAATGTTTACAATTGACATTATCATGACAATCATAATAAAATAGTCCATCCTGATAGTTCCGCTAAAGAATCTGACACAGTTTCGCAGCCAATGATCAAGGTGAAATTTGCTGTGTCATCAGTGGACTCGAAATGACTGCAGGCTGGTAAGTGTTGCTTTAAGTAGTGTTATGTAATTCTGTTGGTAACCAAAATATGTTAATGGTCCCCATTAAAACACACACACACACCCCTTATCGTTGGCTACAAATGTGGTTTGGTTTCCAACCTGACAATCGTTCCTTTTTGAATCCTGGTGTATTCATAGATTTTATGCAAATCAGTTTGCCGATGATGCAATTTTCAGAACAGAATGGCATAAAAAACTTTTTTATGGTGCAGATGCACACATCGTTTAATAGGTAATGGATCTATGTTGCTTTTGCTCTTGGTCCCTGGGCTTTTTTTACGATGGGCTTGTGGCTGTTTGTGTGGGCTTCTGTCACTGTCAATCATTGAGAAATTGCTTTGATCCTAATCTCAAGCGGATTGGACACCTGTGGAAGACAGCGAGCTGCTGGGACCGGACACATCCTCAGCAAAATTCAATACAAACATTAAATCAGCTTTTCTGAAAATGCGAGCTGTGCCAATCCATGGAGTTACATAACACAGAAAATTGAGTGAACCAAATTAATAAAAACAGACAATGGGTCCATTTTTCGTTTTGCTGATAAGCAGGGCTTTTTTAATTTTGGATATTTTTTCACATTTAAGCACAAGTAATCATCACATACAATGAGCCTAGTGGACATGCAAAATCACTAGCTGATATTGGTGTTAATGAAAAGAAAGCCCCATTTTTCACAAGGCGGCACTGTGCAAATCTGTGCATATTATGTTGCTTAATGAAAACTAACCTCAAGCTTTCTTGATATGTTTAAGCATCTATCACACAGCTCAGTGTATTCACACGGGCTCACTGTATCTTGGGTACTCATAAATACCACTAGTTTGTACTTGTTTGCTGTTACTTACCGGTGCCAAATGAACAAAAGTGCAACATTTTTAAAATAACATGTTAAATCCCAAGAAGAAAAAAAACCCTGTTGCTTTTATCCGTCGTTTTGAGTCCTTTATTACACTGTTGTGTCACCAATCTGCAGAGCTCTTAAAGGAAATAAATCTTTTAACTGATCTTTCAAATTATTTAGATTTGTGTTTCATAGAATAGACAATATCTTAAGTTGTTTGAGGAACTGGAGGGACATCAACATTTCTATTTTATAGTAATCTCTGCATAACTTTCTCTTTGTAGGGTGGTTAAATAAAGCCATAGAATGATTTTAAGTCTAAATTCTCAAAAAAAGCATTTTTTAAAACGATATATCATTTAAATAGGAACTATTCTGCAAACCTGAGCACTTTAAAAAACGGAACATATTTTCATACAAATACTGCTTTAAAGAACATTACATTCTCATAGTTTGACGTAATATTCAACAAGTCATTTTTGGCGTAAAAAACAATATGGTTTCTATCAATACAACTCTAAAGTTCGGTCTAATATTGCGTTAGCAAAGAGTAAAAAGTATGTTTACAGTTACTGCTCAACACAAGTTTTAAAAATCATATTTAGCAATCAATTTCCAAAGAGCAACAACGAGACACTCTAAATATAAAATTATGACAACTATAAATAATCCGTAGTAAACATGTTTGGTCAACAAGGATGTACTGATGTTTAACCCACATAAACCAACTTGCAGAACATACATGAAGCCCTGCCCACAACTAAAATGGTTTGAATAATTCTAACTAAAAAAAGCTTATAAAAAGTGTGAGAAAACACAATTCAAACACACGTATATATGCATATAATATAACTGAATGATGCAATATTCTAGATTAATAATTTTGAAAGACACTGTTAAATAGTTATAAATTACTTGCCGAAATGAACCAAATTAACATTTCCCACTGTTTAAACATTATTGTTGCAGTTTTAAAACAAGGTTCTCAAGAAGTTATGATAAAATGACCAAAATCAAGCAAAACAATCAGCAAACCAAGCATTTTCTCCAACAAACCCATCTATTTCCTGACTCATCAAGCTAATCGAACATTATAAAAACATACTGAACTGACCACTTTGTTTTAAACAAGTAGCTTGAAAACAAGACACAAGGATGCAAAAACATTTAATTGCACCTCATTTTGCACAACCGAACCAATAAGGAAGTTAGAACATACACCATTTTTTAACACGAAGTAAATAATGTTGCTGGAGTAGCAACTATTATATAAAGAGTGCAATTAAGGTGCATTACAAGCAATTAGCTCCATGTTCTCAACTATTACATCTCAGTGTGATGATGTAAACAAAGTGTATCCTAACTTCACTAGTCAATCAATATGACAGGGATGAATGTTAGTGTTGTAGTAGTAAAAAAAGAGCATGCAATTATTTTTTTACCTGTAGCGCTCAGCAGAAGAGGCTCATGGCAGAGAAACAGGCTGAGGCTGAAGGGCGCCAGCAGGACGAGTGTTGGATTATCCCTGAGAAAGCACAGCTAACCCGATTAGGCTTTCCCTGGGACAGTTGCAGGGACACGGTCTGGACCAAGATCCGGAGATGCACTGTAAAGCAGCCAAATAATCTGTTTTTGTTGGGCTAATATTCTTGCCAAAATATAATAAATTATATTATGTGCCTTGAGAGCACATGACAAATCCTGCCATTGAAAGTAGGTATCGTGGCATGAAAGACGAGGGAATTCCAATTCCATTTCATTTTAGCTGCACGCAATTTCATTTCCCTTCCAGGAAGTATATTGGAATTTATCATTTTAGCTTAATTCAATTAATGAATGACCCCAACCATGGTGTACACTCAGTATCCCAGAGTACTTCAGTCTCACTCACCTCCCTTCACTTATACTAGTTTTCCACTAACTTGTTTTGGTAAAAACATGGTTTGACTCATAATTTTTGGAGCATTAATTCACAATCTGTTTCATTTAGAGGCTCTTTTTTTCATTTCCATTTGGATGAGCGGATTTGACAAACATTTTGTTGTTCGCTGACTGGTCAGTTGTGAGGTCACTCATTGGCCAGAAAGAATCCTCACTAGACGATGGAAGAACATAAAGAATCTTGGTCTCTACTCCTGTGTATGGACTGAAAAGCCTAATTTCACCCCTTTAAACGACATGAAATCCACTGGTACACAAATATTCTCTGATATTTTGTAAAGGAGAACGCTGAAGGTGGGAAATAATTATTCCAGGGAGGCGTTTAATGATCAAATCATCAAAAAATATTAATGGCTTAATTACTGGGTCTTTGGGGCATTCAGACCTTGAAAACAAGCTTTGCTAATTGTGTGTAGCTGCCCTTCAGATACAGTGTGGGTTTGATTCATGTTGCCATCATCTCGCGGTTTGCCATCTGGTGAATAATTTGCAGACAGAGAAGAAACTCACTGTATTTTAAGCACCTCTGCTTCTCACACTTCTCCTTCTCTCTTTCTTTGCTAGATATACACATATGCAACACATCTTCACACACACACAGATCTCCAGGAAAACACATTGTATCTGCAAACGGAAGGACTTTTGGGTTATACATTTTCCAATGTTGATCCACAGGGGAGCATTTTATTGTAACAGGATCTTATATCTGCTCCCAATAGGATCTAAGGCTTTGGAACCTTTAAGATGTTTTAAAAAATCATTTGTACAGATTTATGAACATTTCATCTTTCAATCTAAATGTATTTAGAAACTTAAACTATCTCAGAATGTCATAGAAAACAGTCAAACCAAATGTTGGAGTACACACTTTTTAGACTGTAATTGTATGCACTTGTTATGTTACTTACAGTGGAACCTCGAGATATGAATGCTTCGAGTTATAGAATGTTTGAGATACGAAAGGTCTCACGAGAAATGTTTTGCTTCGACATACAAAAAAAAAATTCCAAGATACAAACAGTTCTGCTCTGTTATCCACTTGTTAAATCTGACATTGTGCTGCGTTTCCGGGTCCTGGCGCTCCATTCTCCCATTGCAGACAGTGCTAAAAAGGGCTGATACGCTTAAAAACACTTTAAATCAGTTTTAAATTTAGCAAAGCATTATGTATAGATTACCAGTAATGTGTTCGTAATTCGTGAAATATCTTGAGAAAGTTAACTTTCAAACGTAGTGCAGTGATGTTTTTTGCCACCCGTTTCACCTCCTCTGACACTTCGCCTCACTCTCAAGGTAAGGTTTCACATTTGTCTACATATTACGTATTTTTCATGTGTTTTATTCTGTTTTATTATCATTTATTAAATTTTTCTCTGGTTTTTCATTTTTTTTTTTAATCTACTTATACTGTTGTTTCTGATAGATATTGCACGGATAGATATTGATAAAACCTGCTTCGAGATATGGAATGTTCGAGATACGAAACCCTGGAACAGATTAATTTCGTATCTAGGGGTACCACTGTATGTCTAAACACAGCAAAAAGGATAGTGTTTATATATATATATATGGCTTCACCATTTCTGGAGTTAAATCAAATAGTTGAACACTTTAAGGAGTTACTTTTTTTTTAATTTTACTCTCAAAATATTGTTAAACGAACTGAAAACACACTTTTCCCACAGCATTTTATTTATGAAATGCATTTTAATGAAAACATGAAAAAAGATGTAGAAACATTGTTTGCCGTTTGAATATCAATTTAGCTTGAAAATTCTCAAGTCAGACATTTTTTTAAATGCCTCTGTCCTCACTTTTCGGCACCTCAACAACAAGCATGCGGCTTATTTGACGAAACCGTTTCAATTAGCATGTCATTACACAACACAAGTCCAGCTGTATACTCTACTACAGAAACTGGTGGTGAAAACCTGCATACGTTTGAAAATTAATCCTACATGGCGCTGAACACGGACATCAAACATGAAGGAACCAAGTGGGTCGAGTGCAATTGTGTCTCTAAATGGCTTAATTTAACACCGTCCAACCAACGCTTAACTCTGAATGTGTTAAAATAACTCACAGAGTGTTAAAATCAACTCAGAAAGCAGTAACACCCCAAAAGCCATTCTGCTGTGTAGATTTTAATTGTGATTTGAACTGCAAGGTGTCCTTGAGTTCCTGGAAAGACACTGTAAGTAAAATGGATTATTTTGATTATTATTACTATAAGCATGTCACAGTCATTAATATAGGGTAATGCTAAGCTAAGGTGGTGCAGTGGGTAGCACTGTGGCCTTTCAATGAGAAGGTTGCCAGTTTGAATCTCACTGGTGATCTTCCTCTGAGGTATTTGCATGTTCTCTCTGTGCTTGCATGGGGTTCCCAATCCACAGGGGTGCACTCTGGAGATAGACTCGAGTGACCCTGACAGGGAACAAGCGGGTAAAGAAGATGGGCTCATATATAAAGCAAGGTTTATTGCACACTGTCTCCAAAGAAACCACACAGAACATAGAGCTGTTAAGGAAAAAAAAGCTATTTTATTATAAATGTGCACAGAATGTCTATTCAAGCTGGTTAAGCAAGCTTTAGTTGGATGATTCCTTAAAGAGCGGACAGGGTTAATCTCTCATTAATGGCTGAACACTCTTGGCATATTTACCTCTGGCCTCATTGTCTGCTCTCCATTTCACTTCAGCCTCATTTTTATAATCACCTTCTGACAGTTAGTAAATGATTCTGTTTCTATGATGGAACTTAGAAGGAGCTCTTTACAATGTGTAAATAAAAAGAATTGTATTTCCCAATGAAGAAAAAGTTTAGCAAAATGATCAACCAAATGTAACATATAACTACTTTTAAAAATAAAGGAGACAAAAGTGTTGATAACATGGATTTTACAGGCGTGTCGGAAATGTCCACATATTCTCATAGGAATAGAATTGCAGCTAGAATTTCGGTTATTTTTAGACAAGTTTCACTGTAGATCTCTTTAAGCTAACATCAATCCCGAACAGTCGATACAAAAAAGAAGAAAAAACTTTATTAGGTACTGGCTTTTATCTATAAATGAAGCCGCTTCTTCTGAAGATTCGATAGCTTGTTTGTAGAAGTGTTGCTTTTCTTTCTTCAATTTTAAAAGTGTTTTTTTTTCTGGCGACCATTCTTTAGCAGAGGTGTCTATAATCTCTTGAGATCGCCCCACGTCCGAGCTACGTGGCTCACCTGACAGTTGGTCTCTCCATTTTATGATTGCTTGCCACAGAAAACACATAAACAGTTGTTGATAAAAAAAAACACGTATTATGCATCAACTAAATTCAGCTTATTATTGAACATTTTAATAGCAACATACAGAGAGAAACTGTCTTATTCTGCACAGTGGTTGCACAATCAAGGTGAGACTCCCTGTATGCCTCTTAGCATCTGAGTGTCTGTAATTGTGAAATTCAGAGATTTGATTTTGAAAAGGGAATTCAAAGGAAAAAACAATATAAAGTACATATTACTGAATAAATATGATATTTTTTTTATTCCCATTGTTCCACCCATGACTGAAAGTCACTGCGACACAGAGTTTGTGAAAACAAAAAAGGCTACCGAATATATAACTATTAACAATGAACTGGAATATCAATATACATGAAAGTATCAGTGTATGTGGTGTTGCAGGCATCCAAATGTAATGAAAAAATACCAATGTCTATGATTTCGTCTCATGAACTTAACCCTTTTGCCGTTACATTATCCTCACTTTCATATAGATACAAATGTGACCCCTCCACTGCTGCCATTTCTCTTTAGAAGTTTGAAGATTGTATGGATGTATATACCATTTAAATGTATGAAGCAACGATTATACTCTATGTTTATTTAAAAAAACTGATTCAATTGATTCAGGGAAGTTTTCCTTATTTTATGGAGCTTTGAAATAGGCTCCTATGAAAAAACTTTTTTTTTCAATCAGACCCCCCCAAAAAAATCAGTTGAAAAGCTACTAAGTTTACCAAAAAAAGTACCATTCCTTTATGGTAGGAGTTGTTGACTGACGGTGAACGTGAGGTCGTCTCAGTGGCCTGAGGGATTATATGTTTGACTAGCAGGACAAACCGCATTGAAATTCAGTGTCAGCATAAACTAAGGCTGCATGGATCATCCTGCTCATCTGACAGCCCTGACACACAGACTCACACACAAACACACTTGTCTGAGTATTTTCTTTGTGCCTTCAGAGCGTCCCACAGCTTGGCATGATGTGTACAGGAAAGCCAACGTTTCTCATTTCAACCAACAGTTTCGAGCTGTCAGTTTTTGAAAGGATGTTGTTCAGATGGAAATAAAAATTCTGTCGTCATTTACCCGCCCTGTTGTTTCTGGAAACCTGGATGACTTGTTTGCTTTTCTTGAAATCACTAACCAATTGTTTTTTTTTACCTTTATATTCAATAGTTATTTGATTAATGTATTTGTCATATATAAAAAAATATATGTGATCAGCAGGCGTGGGAGGATTGAAAGCGGAAAGAGGCTGTTAGCCACCACAAGGGATGAGAAGAACATGTACCTTCTGAAGTGAGTTGAACTCCCATGATGTTTTTGTTGGGTCGATGGACCCAGACAATGACCCGTTCGGTCAGCCCAGAAGACAACAACCTGTTAAAACTTTGAAATGACTTGAGACGAGACAAGTATAAAGTTTTAAGTCGGCAAGCGAGCGCTCGTGTTGCTGACTGGGGGTCAACCACAGACAACCCCACCAACTCCCACCGCCTTCCATCCTTATTTATACGAGGCAGTGGTATATTATTGGCTGGTTACACACATGATAGATGCAGAACTTCTCATAATTTGTGTTCTTTCCTGCACTTGACCTATCTTAAGTGGTCAGGTACACAGATGTCTGAGAACACAGAAGTTGCTCCATGAAAAGCAGAAGTTTCTTAAATGGGAAGTACAGAAATACATTTCTGGAGTCAGCATCTCTTCTAGTAAAGTTTAGTTACTAATTTATTAATAGTTCTTTCCAGCAAAGTTTAGTATGAGAGCAGCTTTATAGGCATTACATTCATAACGTTATATGAGGTTTTAAAGTACTTATATTGAAGTTACTATGGTTATACTGAGGTGGACTATACGCTATGATGAATGATAACACCCCCAAAACTTAACACCCCCAAAATGGCTGTTCACACGTTTGTTACGTTGCGTCTAGATTACTGCAATTCTTTATCCTGCGGTATTTCTAACTCTCAAATAGCTCGCTTACAACTTGTACAAAATAGGGCAGCAAGACTTTTTCGGAAATATCGTAAACATGATCATATAACCCCAAATCTGAAGGAGCTACATTGGCTGGCAATCTCTCAGAGAATTCATTTTAAAATCCTTCTTTTTGTATATAAATCCCTATATAATCTAGCACCAGCCTACCTCTCGGAACTCTACTCTCCTTCTAGGTCACTAAGATCTTGTAACCAGGCTCTATTAGTAGTCCCTCATGTTAGGCTCAAGCGTAGAGGGGCATTTGCAGTGGCAGGGCCTCAACTATGGAATAGCTTACCCTTATTTGACGGCCTTCTTTGTCTTCTTTTAAGTCTTTGCTCAAAACTCATCTTTTCTCTTTAGTGTTTTAATTTTATCATTAACTTTATTATTTGTTTTATCAGAAGCTGTTTTATCATAAAGTTGTTAAGCGGGTTGTTTATTCTGTGTGTATGATTCATGGGGTATGTTTTGCAATTGTGTTTTCTGTGAAGCACTTTGGTCAGCCTGTATGACTGTTGAAAATGTGCTATACAAATAAATTGAACTTAAACTTGATAAACACTAAAGCATTAGAGAATTAAAACAGTTTTTTCACAGGACGCTTTTTTGGAAGCTACTGTTTGTTTTCATCGTGTGAATCTATTTCACTCTGCTCCAAACGGAGACATGCAGAATCTGCTTAAGTGATCAGAGGCTGTAATCCACACAGCGTTAAGCCTGTGAGAAGGTAAAAGGAGAAAATGGCTCTGGTCTCTGGCGTTACTGTCAAATTAGCCATGTTTATCAGCCTGAGAAAGATGATGCCGTACATGCTAGCTTTGACTCTTAGCAAAAAAAAAAAGTTTGTGGTTGCAGAATGGCTGGAACGGCTTTGCTATCACAGTCCAATAATATGCACAGCAGCACAGGTTTTTTAGTGTTTCTAAATTAGCCATTTAACAAGAGTTCTGAACATGTTTCCTCCCACTGGGATTGACTTCAGCAGATCACATTGACCCTAATTGGGAATAAGTGGATATACATTATTCCCACACACCCACAACATACATGCATCTCCATGTGCCTTCTACAAACATGCGTCAGCTCTATTCTGTCTTCTGTTTGGTTCAAAATGTTCATTTATACAATATCTAAACATTTATAATAGTATGTTCTAATTTCCAACTGGCTCCTGTAATATGCACTCACCGGCCACTTTATTAGGTACATCTGTCTGACTGCTTGCTAACTCTTTCTTGCAGTTCAGACCGAGCAACAGACTGGGGAAGAAAAGTGATCTAAGTGAGGCTGAATGTGGCATGGTTGTTGGTGGCTTGAGTATTTCAGAAACTGCTAATCTACTGGGATCTCCCCGGAAAACCATCTTTGGGGTTTACAGAGAGGTTTCACCAAAATTGGACCAGAGAAAATTGGTGAAACGTTTTCTGGTCTGATGAGTCTCGACTTTTGCGGGGACATTCAGATGATAAGGTCAGAGATTGGCATCAAAACACGAAAGTATGGATCCCTCCTGCCATGTATCAACACTTCAGACTTCTGCTGGTGGTGTATTGGTGTGGGGGATACTTTTCCATTAGTACCAATTGAGCATTGTGTCAACACCACAATCTAACTGAGTATTGTTGCTGACCACCCCTTTATGACCACAGTGTACCACTACTTCCAGTAGGATAACGCACCATGTCATAAAGCATGAGTCATTTCAGACTGTTTTTTTTTTAACGTGACAATGAGTTCACTGTACTCAAATGGAGTTTCCATCTGGCACCTATAATATAATTAAACAATTAGGACTTTAAAATGACTATAGCTTCGTTTTTGGGAAGCTGGCTTGAAGGAATAGCACTGAGCTTAGCTGCTCTGAGAAGAAGGTAGAGGACTTCTGCTCTGTGGAACTGACCGAACCTCAGGACTACTTGATTTTTTTTCTTTTGTGCTTTATAAGCAAAATAAATGGCTCCTATTCCTTCTCAAGTTCACAAATATAAAAGTGGGCATATTAAAACTAACCCAATTCTGTTTCTAAAGCCTGTTTATACAGTCCCTAGAGTTAACCCTGTTAATGGAAGCTCACACAGCCATTACGCTGAAACTTGTAATATATATCAAGAAATATGTAATTTATGTCATTTCAACAGCTCATATTGTGGGTTCAGTAATCTTCATTAACAGGTTGAAATGTTTAAAAGGCCAAAACCATTGTCTGATAACATGCATTCATTTTTCACTTCTCAAAAAAATCTTTAAAGAGACCATTTGAGCGATTAATTTTCCCCCGAAACTGCGATTGGTACAAACTTAAGTCCAGGGAAGTGTTTTCCTTCTTTACAATTTGATCTATTAAAAATGACCTTTTAAACAGATTTTTGTGGCATAACTTGATATAATTTTTATATCACAACCAAGCTTTTCTTTTTTTAGAATCATTTTTTCATCACATCACACAATAATTTCCCAACAAAGCTGAAATTGTACAAAAGTTACTATTCTGAAAATTAAATTCTATCATTTTTGGGCAGAAAAAAATCTCAAGCATTGAGAACGGACCGTATTTATATTTTATAACAAAAATCTAAATTGTTGTGACAAAATAAAAGTAAAAAAAAACCCAGCAAAAAGCAAAGACAAGGTCAAAATATTGTGAAATTGTATGAAAATAAAACCTGAAACTGAAGTACCCTCAATGAAATGTTTCAAGAAAAAAAAAGTAAAAATGAGGAGGAGAGCATAGATTGAGTTTGATACATTTCTTTAAACGTGATCCATCGTTTTTGCATTGTGTAATGGAAAAAACCACTGCAGTCGTGAAACACACACATCTAAATAAGATGTGCCGCTGTATTCTGATACTACAATTAAACGGCAGAAATGTTCGCGCCAACTGCAAACAGCTTCATAACACTTAGGTGAGTTTAAATGAGAACCTCTCTAATCCAGTTAGAGCAGAAATATATTTGTAAACTCTGGCGCTTGTGAGGATTTTGGAATACCTGGAATACCCTATGATGATTTGATTATTGATATATCCACTCCATATATCTTTAGTGATGAATTGTTATGCTTACTAATGTTTGAGTAATAGAAACTGTGCCGACGGAGTGAACTTCGTGAAATTTATTAGTTTAAAGGATTAAAAAGGTTTAAGAAGCTGTGTCTACGGCTGATGGTGGGTTTTGAATGTATGAGTGTATTCTGTCATCCGGGAGGAACCAAACATCTTGCTTTGCCTGAGGGAAAAATAGTGCAACCAAGCATGTCTTTTGTCACCCTCTGCAGCCAACCTGTTTGAATGAATGTCACTGGCCTCTGCTGGAAGAAAAATCTCATGTTTATCCACAAAAGCAGCCGGTGGGAAAGACAAATACTTTAGTGGAGCATATTGTTCTTAATAAAGTGACATCAGCCCTACGTGGATTTATGAAAGTATATTCATCAGTGTTAGATTTTAAACAGAAGAGAATTTTTTTTTAATTGTTCTTTTTGAGGGGTTGTGAATTTATAACTTGTACGCACCATTATAAAACTCTTCACATTTGATCTAATATCTGAATTCGTTTTAGATAATTGATTCCTTTTAAATTGAGTTTTTTCACCACTTTGTAAAAATGTGCATTCATTTACTGAAGTCAATTTAACTGAGAAGGATGTTTTCCATCATTCAATAAATGTAATAGTACATTTATTCTACAAAGTGGTAATAAAATGAAATACTGAAAATCACTAAAAATGCTTTTATTTTAAATTATTTCATTTTAAAATAATGAATTAATTATTTTTGACCTACTTACATGCATTACTTAAAACGTTTCAAGATGTTTGTGGTTTATCTCTGGAAGGATTTTGTTCCACTCCTTTTTTTCAGATCCTTTCTAAGATATTCTAAGACTTTGAGGTTGACTCCCTCCACAGGTTTTCTAGAAAGGAGATTCTCACATTTGATGTTCAAAGTCATAATTTTCCACCATTTTTTGTGTTGTATTCAGTTTCTACCATCCTGTGTTAGATGATGGGTCTAATGCTGTTTTGGAGCTCATTGCCAGCATCTCTCTTTCCTCAAACATGGCGGTTGAGTTGATGCTCTTTCACCAAGTTTTCATCTAGATCATTCTGATGTTCTTGTTCATTGCATGCATTTTCTTGAGCGTGAAATGTTGCAGGTTTTGTTGGATTTCAATCCTCCTTCTTCGTTCCTATTGAATGATGTTACCAATGAAATAACGCATAAGATTCGGAATGGTTCTGTTAACCACTGAAATTCCAAGGGATGGGGCATTGTGTGGAGAGATATTCACATAAATCCAGAAAAAGATTCACATGTATTTAAAGTTTTTCTATTTTTGTACTATCTCACTAACTTTAGTATGCTTCTCAACCCCCTGCATGGGCGATGCCCTTGTAGCCTTGCATTATGCAAATCCTTGAACACTTTGAAATGGATCTCGCAGCTCATGGGCGGCCAGTGGTATGATGAATTCTTCCTCAATCAGGTAAAAAATCATGTGGAGGAAATTTACACAAAAAAGGCACAAAAAAGTCCAGATTTTTTATTTTTGTTAACTATTCAATAAGCAATTTTATTAGATGTTACATTATATATTATCACTTTAGCTTCATCCTGTTTCATATTTATTGTACAATGCAGTTTTCCATCCCAAGCCCAATTCTGTTTCTTAATCATTTTTATTTAGGATAGGCCGGAGTGTCATCAAAAGCATCTTTAAATGGAATATATTGTTAATATCCAAGCTCACAGAGCAAAATGTTGCCAGTCCATTCGCTGCTGGGTGTGTGTCTGAGTGTTTAAAGCAGCATCTAGACACAGGGGGCACCAGTGGGTAAGGAATAATTCATCTCACCTAAGCACTTTCTCTGTCAACACTTGGACACAGACTCACAAAATCAGCAGATTGTCACGAGAAAATGAGATAAAGTATCAAACAATACACAGAGCGGCTGTCCGTCAGCGCATCACTGATTGAACACACGCTGCAAACTGACAGTGAACTACAGCAGAAACAGAGAAGATGACAGAACTTGGAGGAATGTGTGAGGAAGGCTGAGCCAACCAAGGATGGCTTTCTCTCATCCAAAAGAACAATTTGACATGCTTTGCTCTAAAATGCTGATTTTATACATATTTAATACATGTATTGCTGTATTGATGCCAGTGTAGAGCATAGACTGTGATGCATCACAACAATACAGTAATTTTTACATAAAGTTTAAATAAAGATGGCATAAAGTTGTTTATTACCTATTTATTTAAATATGTGTCATCTTGACCGCAAAAATGTAATAATGAGAAACAAATCATTACTAATCTTTATTATGTTTTAGTATTTCCATTTCACATTTAGATTTTAACATTATCATCCCAGCTGGGCTTCTCGTCTTTTGTCTGTCTGCAGAGACTCTCACTATCCGGCTCTCTAAATAAAAGGAACTATGGATCTGATCAACTGGTCTCTAAATGCAATTGACACCATTTTCTCGACGAGGAGCGTGGGTTCGGGGGAACCCACCTGTCCTGCTGGAACTTATGCTGCTGGCTACACGATGGACTCCTGGTCGAAGTGGAGGATCGTGTGCCTGGCTGCTCTGTCCCTGGAGGATGTCGAAGACATCTACATAATTGGAACTGTGATAACTGGGATTCTGCTGATTGGAATATGTGGAGCTCTCGGCTATCGGCGATTATCAAAAGCGGTCAGTGCTCAAAGCCCCACTAAGCTGACCGACTGGAATGGAATGTTGACTGGACTTAAAACTGTCGGGACTCATGTAACGGTCTGTGACCGCAAACTGGATTTCATCCTGGAAAGGCTGGCAGAATTGAAACGTAAGTTGGATAATATGGAGACCGGGGAAAGACTCTAAAAATCTGGAAATTTACAGCTTTTGACCTAAATTAACTTCTGTACCATCTGGCTTCCCTTATCTCCTCTGGCCTTGGAGGCCGCGAAGAGGAGTCTAAACATCCCCCTTGCGGAACTCGATAAGGAGACTCTCTCAGAACCCTCCCCCGCATCCACTTATCTCCGCCAGCTTTTTTCCCCCACCGCTGTAATCTGACGGGTCATTGTACAGCGCCCTCATGGCTGCAGGAAAATGCCGGCTGCGGACTACAGCGACTACACCACTTCCCCGACCCCTACCTCATCCTGCGATGTTCTTTCCTGTATTTGTCAATGTGCTTGATTGCAAATGGCTTTTTTTTTAACCTGCTCCACAGTGCTCTTTTCTTTGAAGGACAATGCGGAAAGGCTCTTTTTTTAAGCTAATTTACCTAATGTATATCCATTTTCTCTGTTTCTCTCTGTAAATGCTACCTCTCAACACTGGCCTGTTCCCACCCTGTCTATGTCTGTGGCCAGAGGGGTCCAATTTCACTACATGTAACAGTGTATGTGACAAATAAAGGCTAATTCAATTCAATTCAATTCAATTCAATAACATATTCAGTATGTATATTGTTATAAAAATTTGCATTAAAGTCTGCCGTCCAATCAGAATCCAGTATTATGAGAGACTGTGACATGATTAGCTTGTATACATATATATATATATATATATATGTACATTGTAACGGGACACGGACACAATGGTCTGGCTCAAAAACCACTCAGGGCATTTATTTTAAATAATGGTGCCATCATAAATGTTTAAAAGAGTCACTCAGCAGTGGAGGTGATCGGGTTAGAAGAGCGCACGGCTTCGGGAAGTGTGCAGAGGTCCTCCGGGGTGCCGTCACCCCACTTTAGATAAGTGGTGTGTGGGTGTCCAGTGCCATGTTCAATCCCTAGTGACTCAACTGGCGTGACGGCGACACTCTAGACCCGGTTGCTGGGCACCTTCTGGGTCCTTTTGGCAATTCCCGGTCGGGATATATATATATATATTTTCTTTTCTTCAATTTATACACATACGTCTTCGAATATCAAAGCTGCTGCTAAAAAAAATTGTTGAAGGTTCTACTTGTTCTCGTTGTTCTTCTTCTTCTTTGTGTTCCACATGTATCTAACAGTACCAAACAAATTTATTACTAATCACTGTGCATATATTTTTTTGTAAATCACTTTATAAAAAAATGTAACTTCCAGATTGTGCCGGTGAATTTCCACAGAGAATTTAGTATTTCTTCGATTTTGGTTGTACTGCAACTTTCTCCTCTAGCATGTCACAGCTCCTCTTTAAAGAGCTGCAGTTATGTTGCTATATCTTTAATCATCTCTAAATGATTTCTCAGTCTGAATCTGGAGACAAGATTATTCCCCTCTCTGGGGTTTGTGGAATTCTGTCTACCTCCTTACTCTGCACTTTCAATGTATTGTTTTGCTCCATTCCCATTTGTCAGATGCATAACGGAATATCTGGAGCAGCAGAAAGTTCTGATTAAAGAGGCTCATCAATCATGCCATCACTGATGAATGACTCTCTAATTCTTTCAAATTTCTCTCTCTCTATCTCCACATCCTCGTTCTGTCTGTCTGTTAGCTGTTTCCACATCTTGCGTCTTTCAAAGGAATGGATTTCAACCAGAGAGGTGGCTGTTAGAGAAAAATTAAGAGCATTTTCCTCCAACTCTTTATTGCTATCTTGGACCTGTGACACATGCATTAGCACAAAGCACATTGCAGATAATTTAACAGTGAAAGTGAAATGATGGCCAAGGGCCTCGTGTTTCAATTCAATGTTCGGATAAAATCCTTGCATGCCTCAGAATTCACCCTCCGTGTGCTCAGTCACAGATAACTTACTCTCGGAATGTACATTTCTCCATTCAAGCTTTATGTCTGGCGCATCAGTCGGAAGCCAATAAACAATTTAACAGAAAACTTGCTTGATATCGCACTATTGACAAAATTAATATGAACCATGGTGCATGGGGGAGGTTGCATACTGCAAACATACTCAGGGGGTCTTTCTCACTTTGACCTCAATCAGTAGCCTATGTGAGATATAGTGGTGTTGCACTTGACATTCAGCAAAAGCCAATCAGATGCAAATAAACTATGAGGTTGTGATTATAAAAATTATATTTAATATTTTGGTAAATAATTAATCCTGGCATTTATTTATGGCTGTTTTAAATTTTATGTATGCCCTCGTGCCTCCAGCATGCCTTTATTGCTTCAGTGCATCTCCTTGTAAAAAAGATAGAAAGAAACTTTGCATCTTTTTAGGCCATATCCGTGCGTACCCAGGATTTTTTTTTTAATAAAAAAAAATGTTTTTTTTTTTTTTTTAATGACACCTCGTAACAAAAAAAAACAACAAAAAACACATCCACAAGGACAGTAAAAAACTCCTGAAACACTATAATGACTATACCAACCCAACAGGGGGCACTCGATTTATGGTGTTTTTAAAGTTATTATTCAGCACTGCATGTGCACAAACACAGACGTCTCTGTTTAAATAGTGAACAAACTAAGTAAATAGTTTGAAATAGTAGGAAACTAGCGCATGCAATTCTGTACATGCTGTAAGCCACAATAGCAGAATAAACAGCGACACAGTCCTCGCGTCAGCCACCATTCCGCTTTCTGTCTGAGAACAAATGAGCTGTTGATCAAAACAAACTCCACCCCCGAACTCAAAAACTCAGTTTTCAAAAATGTGCAGTTACCCTTGTGATTACGTGTGGACAGACAGTGTAACTACATAGAGATCTACCCATTTTCAAAAATAACCAGGTACTTGTGCACAGGGCCTTAGCGAAGCTGTTACGTTCAACTTTCCTTCTCTTGAATTCAGCTCCTGTAAAGATGTGTTTCTTTGCTTCCTTTTGTGATCTTCTGGTTTGTCATTCAAGTGTGTTCATTAACATATTCTAATTTATGTGAAAGACAGAGAAGACATGGTGGGGTGTTGTGCTCTTGCATGTGCACAACAAGTTTGGTTGGAACACTTTGTGCTGCACACATAGTGTTCCAACACAAAGTGTTTTTCAGACTCCCGTACAGACCCCGTACATAGACACAACCTGGGTCAGACAGAAGCAAGCCATTAAACACCTTCAAACAATATTCCTGTAAAATATCTTAAAAAACAAATGTTTTAAAATCAGTTCCTGACTCAAAGAGATGACCATGAAACATTGAGCCTGAAAAGCCAGAGGCAACAGAAAGCCCTCCAGAGGAGTGTGTATAAATATACAGACTGGGAGGAGAAGAGAGAGAGAGTTTTATAGAAAGAGACAGAGTCAAGGCCGCGTGTTACTGCTGCCTCTCAAATCATCCAGATGCTAAACACTATCAACTCTAATCACCAGGAGATTGAGCAAATAAAAAGCAAGAGCACAACAAATCAAAGTCGATTTGAGGAAACACTGTCTCCTTTGCCGCAGAAACAGGCACCAGAGGTCAATATGTTCCATTGCTCCCAAACCTCAGAACCCTCTCTTTTTTAAAATAATGAACTCTACCTTTTGCCATCCATTAACAATTGAGTGGCTGTACAGCACCATCTGGATTGTTAACAACTAGTGAGAAGGTGCAAATAGCCCTTTACTAAACTGTACTGGCACAATGATACATTCACACCACCTATAATATATATCTATAATCATAACTACAACTGAAATTCACAAACTCAATAAGGACCCTGTGATATACAGTCAGGTGTGGTTCTACACTGAATTACTCCTTGGGTGAATCCCTCCCCAAGTGCCAAAATTATTTCGATAATATAATAAAATAAACTGCAGTACAGTAAGGTTAGAGACATTTGCTGACTTTTGCATGTCAATACTGATAATAGAGGGTGAAGCATGTGGAGGCAAAGGATAAGTAAAATCAGTACTTTGCCATTTTTTCATCATCTTGTGCAGAGTTATGCTTTGTTGCATCATTTTAATGTTTACAGCTGAATCTAGTTTCTGGCTTTATAGACACTGTAAACCAAAGATAGAGAAACATGGAAAATATGAGAGCACACAATGAGCTTGGGATAAGCTGGGTGTCACCAAGGTTTGAAGGATGGGGAAGGATTAGGAACAATATACACTATTTACACAAATTGAACAACCGTTGAAGGGATCAACATTACGTTCAGGACTCAACAACTGGATCAGCAAACCATCTGCCTTTCACAGGCAAAGAGTTGAGGTAGTTGAGTGTCTGGTTGAACATGAGATAAGGATTAGAGTAGGAGATGGAGAGAATGGAGAAAACCCAGTAGAGACACAATGTAGAGAGAGTGCAGGAGAACCAAGTTGGCATAAAGCAGTCATGGAGAGTCAGGGGGTGTGAACCGTAGGTCTGACAACTGAGGAGGGCCATGGATGAAACTTTTAACTATTGGAAAGTTATTCATCAAAATGATTGCCTCAGTCTGGAAAGCTAGGTTGTTATTAAACAAAATGGTGAGGTTTTTGTATTTAGCCAAATCTGTATTTAGCCAATTTTGCAAAAAAAAGAGAGAGAGAATTGAGTATAGAGGCATTAAAAAATAACATACTTATCTTATCTCTCAACCTCATAATTTCATGTAAAATATAATGTTAAATGTGACAAAATAAATATATAAATAAAATAAACAGAAAATGGGAATATAAACAATATATTCAGATACAGTTTTAACATTATAGTCAGACAAAAAGTATAATGGGTATGTTTACAGGGTGTGTTCTGCTGAGTTACTGAGCATTGTGCGATTTTCAGAGTGCACAACCCCCTTCTAAACAGATTTTTGGGTGATAAATGACAATAAAACTGAAATCTGGTATGAAAATAAAATCTTTCGCATATTTTTTTTTACTACTGTCACTGCACCTAAGAGACCAATACACAACATGTGAACGGAGTCAGGGAGTAAATACAGTACATAAAAAATTAAATACCCCACTGTCTCTTGTCCAACAGTTCATTACTGCGCTTCCACTAATTGAATTTAATTTAATTATCCAAGCTAATGCTCATTTCCACACTCATGAGGACAGACGTCTCTGATGAGGCCTGGCTTCTTCAGATAAAGAATAGTTCCCAGATAAACACTGCTTCCACCTCATGCCACAAGAGATTAAGGCTAATCTCAGGGAGGTCTCGGTGTAATAGCTCATAATGCTTGTATATCAGTGCAGATGCTAAGCACAATAATTACCTTCAAATCTCCAGATGCTCCCAATATACTTAATTCATATTCTCCATCCATTTTTCTTGGATCTGCTGAGCATTAGTTAGATGCACAGTGTTGGTTCTATCACCAGTTCTTATTGGGTAAAAGGTGGGGACATTAATTTCAGGGTCTCCTGCACTGCAAAAAAGTCTTGTGATTTCAACACTTTTTCTTGGTTTTAGGCAAATAAGCATATTTGAAAATATGTACAACTGTATGAGAGTTTAAGTTTTGATTTTCATATAGATTAGCACTGTGGACACCAAATGGATGATAATAGAAATTTAAGAAGCAACAAACAACAAACTAGATGGCTGACGTTGGCTTGGGAAAAAGCAAAAAGGAATGGTTGCCTAGGTAGAACTTTTGGTTGCTATGGAGGAGCCAGTGGCATCATAGAAAGTTCCTCATGTCAATATTATCAATATAAACAAACCCTCAAGTCTCAATGATTTTCCTTAGCTGAGATAGTGCTATGCCAAAACGGTTGCTATGGTAAACAGTCATGTTGCTATGGAGGGGTCAATGTAACGTTCCCTTACCCACTATTTAAACTAACCCCCATGTCTTTATCATTTACCAAATCTGAGACAGAATTCAGAAAATTTAGTTGCTAGGGTAAACAGTTTGGTTGCTAGGGAGCAATTTATTACTATAACTAGCATGAACAAACCCCCATTTATCTATCATGTTTCAGTTTCATTGCCATATTTTCTTTTTTGGTCAATGGTAAATATTTAACCCCTTCTCAAATACTTTTGCACAGGGATAAGGTGGATGTTGACAACACTCCAGGAGTATTCTTCATTTGATGCTAAAACGTTTCCATATTTTGGTATCAATATCATTTAAAATGCTTGTAAAGTCATAAAGTATATTCTTTTTATCAGTGAAATGATTGTGACATTTTTTTACCCATTTATCTGTTTGTTTTTGTTGCCAAAATGTGTCTTTCGTTTGTTTTGGTGCAAATCTAATTCCACAACTCAAACCTGAAGTTTATGCTAATACATAATTCCACAAAAAGTCCTTTCTATGTAAAATGATTAAAGGAAAGGATTATTGCACATTTGAGTTGGAGGAGGATGAGCCTCTACAGTTTATTGTGTAAAAAGAAATCATACACTAAACATCTGTGGAACATCACGACTGACTGAGTGTCAATGTATATTCATTGAAGTATAGAGGTTTTTTAGGGCGTATAGTGTCTACAGACACTTGACTATATAACATTCAAATATTTGGTAAAACCACCTGTGAAGAATCCCAAATTCAAACCCATGAAGATCCCATAATTGTGTTGCTATTGCTGCATGTGTGCATTTATAGAAATAATGGAAGCCTCCAAAACCATTCACTGGTTTGAAAGGCATCGCTTGTGCTAGTGGGAAGAAATCCATGCTAATTCATTGATTGACAGGTGCTGGTGGAAATGCTGCCCTACTTGAAAACTGTCTGACATCAATCAGTAAATGTGTCTTGGGTATTCAGTGCACTACCTGACATTGAGGAGAGGAAGAGGCTACAGCATCAAAGACCACAGATAAGGGGGGCAAGGGGGTTGATAGGGAGAAGAAACTATTAAGAAAAGGGCAAGTGATGGTATGGAGCCGAGGATCAGTACAGTGGCTTTCTATCCTCACAGTTAACCCAGCAATTTATTTTTATCCTTTGTAAAGAACATTTATTTAGAGGGAACTGTGTCATTTGAAGGAAATCTCTGAGAAAAAGATGAACAGCTCATCATTAAATTAAATGCAGGACCTGGATCGCATCATCAGTGATGTCACAATTTGAAGTTTCAGGTCTTTCAAAATCAGGTCACTCACGAGGACTTCCGGTACTTCCTTGTTGCCACAAACTTAACAAGGGTGTGCAGTCAATAAAGTTGCTATGGTAACTAAAAAGGATGCAAGAACTATTAGCCCATGGATCAATACACACCTCTGTTTTTTTTATCCATGTAAGGAACGGTAGAGGTATGGGTAAAACAGTACTGATGAGATGGATAAATACCTTTATGTTTTCTTAATATTAACTAAGTGTAAATACATTTTCTGCCAGCAAAAAGAGAAATTCATATGCCTCAAGCCCTGTATCTCACCCACTCTCACCCATGCCACTTTCTCAAGGTTGAGTCAGTAAATCATGTATTGAAATGCTTGCACTTAGTAACAAATGTGCATTATGTGTTTCAGTGGTATTAAAAGCAATGGGAAAAGCCAGACCAAACAAACCTTGCACTGCAAATTTTTATAATGTTTCTTTGTTTTCATTTTTTTCTGGTCTGTTGTTGTAGTTCCGAAGTTGTTTGTAGAGAACCCAGATGTTCAAAAGGAATTTCAAGGAATGGAGGGACTTCATTCGTAGATGGAAATAAATCAGATCTGTGCCAAAGTACAGGCTGTTGTTACCCAAATGAGGATGGGTTTCCCTTTTGAGTCCGGTTCCTCTCAAGGTTTCTTCCAAAAGGGAGTTTTCCTTGCCACAATCGCCCCAGGCTTGCTCATCAGGGACATGTACACGACTTAGTAATTAATTTCTTTTAACTTTGTTGAGTTTAAACTTGTTGGTTTACTGTAAAGCTGCTTTGAGACAATGTCTGTTGTGAAAAGCGCTATATAAATTAAACGAACTTGAACTTGAACTTGAACAGGCAAATCCGACGGTGACTCATTAGTGTGGTACACAACATAAATCCACTTTGTGCACAGAACACTACTGCAAATCAAAAATGAGTAGAAAACACAAAATATTTAAATTAGTGTTTTTGATTTGCTGTTTTTTCTATTTGCATCAGTTGATTGGGGCCACTGATGCTGCATTGTAAATGCAAAACAAAATGGAACTTGTGGCGCTAGTGGGTTCATTTACATGCTAAAGCTTTTGGGTGACAAACAACATTTCCAAATTTACGGAGTCACTGTGCCTGATTGGACGCACAGCAGGCGATACAACACTTCCAATTTCCATTTTTTGCAGCTGAAAAAAAATACATTTCACTGCGTTATTAACTGTCGTCAATCTTTAGAGCGCCGGTAACCCAGGGTTAAGAGCAGTGTGAAAAGCCCCAATGCCCGCAGTGTAAATAAGCCCATGATATGCATATGCCTTTAAACAAGGCCAAACGGTCACATTTAACAGCTCAAGAACTCTAAAGAGAAACTTGAACAATACCTATAAATTAAAACGGACATGAAAAGGGAAGAGGATGTCAAATGTTTGGCCTAATTACAAATCAGCAAAATTGAACACTTTCTTAAAACAAGTCTGTTGCCCCTCTTTTCCGCTAATCCAGTTGTACTGCTCACATTCAGCGTGTTCCTGTTGTGATTCGGGTTAACAGACTTCACGCTGTGGTCAAGCTACCTCTGCTCACTTTCTCCAAGACGCATTGAAGGTCTGACAGCCTCCCAAGTGCTGCTGGAAAGACTTAACAAGACACTTTTCCAACATGACCTTTAACGGTAGAACAGAGACCGTGCGTCTGTGTTTATCACACTTTGAGTCCATCGCGGTGAATATGGATATTTACTGAACGTTATTAAATGTCATTGTTGATGCGTCTCTCTGGTTCTTATCAGTATTTGGAAACTGTGACATTTGTTTTACCTCCTCGTTCTTGCACACTTTGGCTGAATATGTGATAACTTGCTCGCAATTATTCCCTGCATTCTTTTTGGCATTTGGAACTGCTTATCAAACTTCAGGCTCCCCGACTCAACAGCGTTTATCATATTTTTGACATTTATGAAATTTCAAGATCTTGCTTAAAAAATGACTGGGAAATTTTTGCAAGGTGTAGCTGATAATTAACCGGAGCTGCAGACTTAACAAGGACCCAATCGCCAGAACCTGTGACCTACTCACCAATGTCTGGTCCATTGTTCACCACAGCAGCTCTCCTGGTTCCGCTCACCTTGCTTCTATTCTCCTGGTCTTCTTATCACCTCAGTTCCTGGCTCCTTGTATCCCAGTCTCCCCAGTGCATGAAATGGCAATTTGTCTGCATTTTCCCCAAGAAATTATCAGTCCACAAATGTTTATTTTTATTTCAACATTGACAGACGGAACAATAACAAGAAGAAATTTTAGAAAAGCCAGTGGAAAATTCAGAACCTGATTCACTGTTGTATGAGGGACCAGCTTACAAATCACTGTGCAAAAGTATTTGAACCCAACTTACTATGGCCTTTAATGGTCCAAACATATCTTCAAGTGGAACATCATAGAGAAACATTTTTTTTTAAATGTTAACATTGTAACTTCCTAGCAACGAAACTGTTTACTATAGCAACCAGATTTTCTGAACTCTATCTCAGCTTTAGTAAATGATAGAGACATGGGGTTAATTATTTATTCTTATATTGGCATTGGGGACATTATGTTTGGTCACTGACTCTCTCCATAGAAACTAAACGTTTTTCCTTAGCAACCAAATGGTACATGGGACTTGGTATACCTTGTTAATAGTACCTTGCTTGGGACCCGCTAATAGTAAGAAGTGTAACACTTAACAACATCATTGATTCCTCTATAGGAACCAGATTTTTTAACCTAGCAACCAATTTCAAAGATCTATAGCTCAGCTCACGAAAATGATTGATTAAGAAGGTAAAGTTTACATTTTAATAATTAAAATATACTTTATATTCAAAAGGAGCACATTTAAAAAAAATAGTTGAACACTGCACCTTTACAAACTTTAGCAATTTAGTTTTCAAATTAAATGTTCTGAATAGATTATTCTATTAGATCCACTGTACACTAAGCTATGTTAATAGTGCTATCTCTAGAACCATGTAAATATTCTAAAATGTTAAAACAGCTCTGGGGAAATTGTTCAGTATATTTCCCATCTTTCTGTTAGGATATTTCAGAAAAGAAAATAAATAATTTCGGAGAATGCTATTTTCTTTAATCCCTATTTTTCAGCTTCAGCAAATCTAACTCAGTGGAAAGCAAAGAAAATCCCCCCCGACTGAATTCAATTCCACACAATAAAAATAAATCAAGATTTAGTTATGTGAACTAATTTGGTTAGCTGGAAAATCTGCTATAAAATGATTTTTGAATGAGAAGATGAACACAAACAGGAACAATGCAGAGGTTTTCAAGATTAGAAAAAAAACATAGAAAACTATCTCTTTATGACATGTTTATGCTTATTTCCATTTGAATGGAAGCAGCCACACACACAAATAAAGCAACAAAAAGTCATCTAATCCAGATGTGATTTTAATCTGCCGCAGCATTGCCAGGCTTGAATGGATTATCAATGCCCCAGTGCACCGTGTGAACGGCTCACTCCAAGCAGAGCTATCCTGCCTCCTGCTGACATTTTTTCATCAATAAAAATTAACATTTAATTCACGGGCGCTCTGAGCCGAGGCTGTGACTGTGCAAGCAGTTAATGTGCCACCAGCAAAATTAGCACTCAAATGCACTTTATCCATAGCACTTATTCCAAATATTATGACCCCTGCTGATATTATTACTGTAATTGGTAATATATTTTATGGCCACCATTAAACAGGATGTCAAAGATGTTATTAACGGCATGTTTAATGGCATCTATGATGGGAGATAAGATGCTACATTGGTTAATGTGCAGATATGCATAATGTGTGCATGCATGTACAAAGAAATATAAATGTAAAATTGTACATTTGACCTTGGGAACAAATTGCCCGAGGGATGTTTAACAGAAAGATGATTTTAGGACGAACCAACCAAATTTTCATCTTAGCAGCATGTTACCTGTTGTAGAGGAGCTTTGTGGGAGCTACCATAAACCAATCGGAGAAAAGTTGATTACTTATGCCTGCCATACGGCCTTGAGGAAGCTATTTGAAATCTGATTTCCATATTTTCAGTGAAGGCCTGAGCACAAACAAGTATGTGATAGCAGCATGTTGAGACTTAAATTCGATTGGAGACACTGTTGGGAATAAATAATATGATATAATGGGGAAAAAAAAAACGTTACAGTTTAGATTATTTTAATGTTGTTCTGCGCTTCTGACAGACAGCAGAGAAGACCTTGAAAGCTCTGGTGGCCCATCGCTAAGTCAAGTCGATACCAGTTGATTCAGAATGAGTTGGACACAAGGACTTAAGACCCAAGCATCAGAGTCTATAGTCGTTTTTAAACGACTCACTATGAAAATGATTATAATATATGAAATTACAAAAAGCATTATAAACATACATTGTTTTTATTATATTAGAGATTTACCAATTTTTTGTCATACAAAATGTCCAAATTGGAGTCGAGTCCAAGTTTAATTTCAGGAGAGTGCATTAAATAAATAAATACATTTCTGGTTAAAGACTTTGATAAAAGAAGTTTACTCAAGTAAAAATATTATCATTCCTTATCGTTGCTTTTTGTATGTATGTATGTATGAAAGGTTCTGTTGTTGAATATTGATTCATAACCCAAAACAGAAAACTCTGGAGGTAAGGTTTAAGAAGATGTAACAGAAAACACAGCTTCATTTAGCTAAAGCACAGAAGGTGTTTATAATGCTGCACAAAGGAGACAAATGAGCTGGGGGAAGGGGTAAAAGGGAGAGCATGACCTCGATACATCGATGAGGAGTTTGAGTTTATACTGCATTCCAAAATACAATCATAAAATTGCATTTTTACTATTGAATTTCAATTTTTAGCCTATTTGATGGACAGTTTGTGTTTTTTTGCAATTAGAGTACTTAATTTACATAAAAAAATAATTTTTATTTTTTTATTTTTACATGTCAAAAAAACAAACATTTCCAACTGCAACATTCTGTTTCTCACTTTCAACAAAATACCATTATGACCAATAAAAAGGTACACAATGTAAAAAATATGTCTATGACAACAGCGTACAGGTTCGCCAAACTGAAAAATTAAATAAAAATACTCAAAACATCCATAAAATGAATACAGTATTTTTTTATGAAAACATGTATTTTTACATCATTCCATTACTGAACTAGTTGTAAATAAACATTGAAAAGATAACAAAATGAATGGGCTCACACAATTGAAACTTCATTCTATTTCCAATAAAATTTGCCCCAAAAATAGATTTTCCTGTGGGATTGAATATAAATCTGTGTGGGGTTTTAAAACAGAGCATATCTGCAAGAAAAGACTGTATTGATGCTAATGTGGAGAACTGCCTGATTGAGCTCAAGGCTCATGGTCACAGAGGCTTTGAGGTCACCACGGCTAATGGGAATTCAATGCCCATTAATCCAGCAAAGGAGCAGTCTGTTAGTTTGCCAATACTGTGCAAATCTCAATATATATAGTGCAAATCAACAATCGACAAGCGCTGCAATATCATAAATCCATTTGATTCTGCTTTCAAACAAAAAGTGAAAGGGAATATAGTTTACTCACAAAAGTTGGATGACAAACCAAAACTATAATCGAAATCCCATGTCGCAAGATTAATGTTGCTTCATTTTACTTGACAATGGAATACTACAAAACCTGCTCTTGAACAGTGAAAATAACATAAACTACAGTCTTGATGAAGGATTGGCGTGAATGAAATCAATTTGCCAGGAAAGACTCAACAGATGTTCAGTGACATAGGCGTTGGACAGATGTTGTACCATGTAAACCGTACAGAAGATCATTCTGTGATTTCCAGCGGCTGCACTGAGAGATTGCAAACGTATTAACTGCTGATCTGATTCAGCACATTTCTGAGGGGCATTCTGTTTTCATAAATGTCTAAAAAATTCCCAATATTATCTTGATATTTTTTATTACCTACTTTTATATTCTTTATTGCTATAAAAGTTGATTTAACTATTATTAAAACAAGTGAAATGCTCAGTAATGTGTAGGCCACCACAAAAATATAATTGAAATGTCAACAAAAAGTAGATGGAAAATATTTTCTCTTGACTCTAAAAAAACCCAGTCAAACTATTGTCACGTGTATGGAGACTATTAAATGCAAATCAAAACATGACAGCAAATAAACAGCACTCGTAAAAAACACGTTATTTTAATTTCCAGTCCTGTTTTTTAATATGCAGTGCACCAATGGGCCGCAAACTTAAAACACAGCGTAAATAGGGGGCGCTAGTGGACTCATATACATGCAAGTGGTTTAGAATGTAGAAGGTAGCATCCCTGATAGGCTGGGTCATTGCTTCTTTACTTGAGTCCGATCCATCTGAACGGAAGAATTGTGGATGTTTGTGGACTGTGAAAAGAGGTGAATTGAATGAATTAGTGAGTGAATGATGGATGAATAGTTTCATGTAAAAAAAAATGTGGTTGAACACAGAGCTGCATTTGTCCACTGATAATTATTATTATGTGTATATTATATACATGCCTTTTATTTTATGTTCTTCAGCCCAAACCTAAAGCCCAATGAGCTCACTAGCGCCTCCAATTTTTAGTGTTTTAGGCTTGGTAGCCCTACTACTACTAGCGCACACTACTGCAAATCAAATTTTCAAGTGCACAATTTACATGTGTGTTTTTGACTTGCAGTAGTGTTGTGCACTAAAGGTGGGAAAACCTATAACCCAGACCGGTCAGGTAAACAGCTGTGTAGCCAATCAGCACTAAGGGGTATGTTTAGTCGTAATGGGTGAGCCACATATGATTAAAAAGTTATGACGAGACGCCATTGGCAGAGGGACGTTTTCCTGATTTCAACTGTCAGCATTGATTCCCAAAGATCCCACACCCCACCTTTAATCAGCCACTGATCTACGGTGGCCCATTGGTGCACAACTCTAAAGAGGTTCAAAAACACTCTTGATTTGCAGTAGTGTTGTGCTCTCAGCAGCTACCATGCATATGTGGTACTTTTTTGGGAAGATACAGCATTCCAAAAACAATAGCAGTATATTTTCTGTTTCTCTGGATGGATTATCTGCAAATGGACGGACACTTAAGCTTTAATCTGCAGGATTGGAGGAGGCAGTTTCTAAAGAACACTTTAGGGAAAAAATATGACTTTCGGGACATCTGTGTGGTGAATGGGAGGTCTGTTTGAGCAGAAGAATAATTCACTGTGTACGCCTGAATTATTAAAAGCTTAATGCACACCTCAGGTGCAACAGTCCTTTTTCCTCTCATCATGGCTGCATTACCACCCTGAGCGCACATGAAACTTTTAATTATTAAAGCCTTTTCTTCAATGACTCTTACTTCAAATTTCTATTTTAGCATTACTGAAATATTTATGTTTTTCTAGAATCTATGAAAGCCGACAAACCCAAACACTGAAGGTTAGAATTGAAAATCCTCTGATTAAATATTCACAAGTCTTTCATTCATTTTCAAAAGCGACCCATGAGAATGAAAGACAGTGAAAACATGATTTAATCTGTATATTGTTGTGGAAATCTGAAATAAATTCTCAAGTGAACAAAAGGTGAACCGCAAAGACCAGTTACATGCAGGGGTATGCAACAGAAAGCCTCGATGAATCAGTTTTTATACTCTCTATTGAGAGCCTGTCAGGAAAAAAAAACATTATTAAGCTGGTTTGCCTTGAATAAAGCATCTGGCCAATGTGTGTGACCTCACATCTCTTCGAACTTTCTTTCCGTGGTTAGACCTTTATTTGATGAAGCAAGCTTTGTGTTTGTTTTTTTTTTAGTTTCATGATGCAAGAAACTCATAGAGTTCAACTACGTGATTCATATGGACTGAATCGTTAGGGCTCTGGTGGTCTATCCCAATGAAAATCTGAGGAGGAAGCTAAAAGTTTGAGTTACTCCCTGTCTTAGAGAAGATCTGCACATATGGGTTGGGACAGAATCCCTCCTGAGATGTGTGCAAATATTTTGGGCAGCTGCAAGTAATGTTTGATTGACAGATTGCACATGATACCTGGAAGCTGCAAATAGTTTCAGGTATTGATGTGCTTAAATACCGGAAATGGCTGTTGTGTTACTGCTCAAACTAATTTTTGTTCAAGGACGTTATTATAAAGAGTTCTGAAATCCAAAGAAATTAATTGAAAACATATTTTGAATCCTATTGCCCTGAAAACAGAACAGGAAGTTGCAGCACAAACAGGAAACTACATCATAACCAAGACTCTTTAAATGAACTTGATAAACATAAATCTCCCCTTTTTTCTGCTTTTCATGAAGGAGAGACATGCAGCAGGCTGTTCTTTCTCAGGAATTTTTCTTCCCCCTTCTTCCTCTTGGTCCCCTTAATCCTTTGTCTTAATTCTTTCTCTATACATTTTGTGAGCTATTTACCATTGTAAGTGTTTTAAAGCTAATAAAGGAGCATACCTTCTTAAACTGTCTTCATAATAAAGGATTCTAACAATATTTCAGTAACAAGAAGCAAATGGATTGCTGCAATTCGAAGAAATAACTGGAATCCAAGAACTGAAACCTAGATTTATGGTCACCATTTTGGTCAGACTTATTGAATAATCATAAATTAAATGTTTGGCATCTGTATGTTATGTGCACAATTTCATAATTAAATCCAAAGCCAAACATGATTTTAATGGGGGGAGTTTCCATCCCCACTGTGTAGTATCAGCATGGTTGCAGAGGGCAATGTGTGTTCGAACCCTTCGTCATTTCTCAATCATCTCCCTTGTCTCTACGACAGCTCCTTTCATGTCCACATACTGTCTGTTCCAATTAAACAAAAAAAAATCATTTAAATGCACACACTAGTCATCTCCGTGGTTGTTGGAATAACTTTATTTTTAAATAAACATTATTTGGTGCACTAATATACAACCACACTGCAAATTTTTAGTGTCGGTTCCTTCTAATGTCTTGTTTGTTCAAAAGCGTTTGCTGGGAGAAATGGGAATATCCCATCTGGAGTAAGCGATACATGGACTCCTTTTTCCCCCCATATAAAACATGAAACAGAAAACCCACTTTTACACTTGGAATAAATAATTCAGATCCAAATTTTCGGTCTTTCACCTCAAAATATAATAACTATTAGAAACAAAAGATATATAGCTCTCTCAAGAGTCTCACACAAAGCAAGTGTTTATCTGAAAGCCAGTAATGATCTGTGATGACCTCTGAATAATAACCCAAGATCACAGCCATTTGAAGCAGGAACACACAGCAAATCAAACGCAGATGGATGGAAATTATACCCGTGGTGGTGTGTGTGCTTCCTTCGGGGCTACTTCGGTTCATTAACACAGAGTGGACAAAAGCCGCTGACATTCTTGCCTTTCGCACTGTTCCATTATTCATGTGAAATTGCAATATTTCATGCACTGATTATGAGAGTGTGAGGGCATGCAGGGAACCTTGTTTTTCGGTATGACACAGGGTCGCTGTGCTGGAGGAATGAATTTAGGCTAATGTCACATTGATCCTCAGGGTGAACAACAGTAAATTAACCAATTTTCCCGGGAGGAGTGGGCACAGAGCGCAGGTGGGAGTGTGGAAGGGCACATTGTGGGGTTTCAGTAACAAACACACACAATAGAAACCACACTGAAGAACGACTCTGACACAAACAAACAGCATCAATACGAAGTTAGATGAAAGTCTTTAATTACACTGGAACACAAAGAGGTGCCTAGGGGTAAGCGTGGGGATTCTACCAAATAAAACACCCCAATAAATCTTAATCTTGCACAAGCATCACTCAATTACCCACACAGCAATCTTCCAGTTGTGTGGACTTTACTTGATAGAGAATGCATGCACCAGTTTGTATTAAAAAACTGGGGGAAAAGTGCATCTTCTGCAACATTAAATCTTTCTGAGGCTCCAGGTGCAGGGTGTAGCAGGCAGATAATTGTATAAACTGCAAAACAGACTTAAAAACATGATAAGCTTATGTTTGTCTGTGGGGAAAAAGTAATAGAAAGTGTCAAGCCGGAGGATTCGTTTATTTACATTTCAATCCAAGAACAGAAGGATCAGCAAAAAATCCTCTTGACTCCTGCAAAGCAAAACGAATGCAGGTTCCTATCCCTCAAATCGCTCATCTGGATGACCATGGGAACAAAAGTAGAAGTTTTCATACCCAATCACATAATTATTTCATAATATTTAATGGTCAAATAAAGCTCAGTATCAGGAGCAGTGCCAAAGATTTAGAATTTAATTCTCCCCAATGCATCTGGCAGCCTGGATTTATCTAAAGCTACTTAAATAGCATTCGGGAGGAGCCAGGATGCTAATCAGAGTGCCCTGCTGCAGGCACTCAATCTCTAACTGGCTCCCACCGGCTTTTTATAGCTCCAGAGAACCTGGAATCTGTTGACGATTTCAAAAAAGTGGCCCACCTCTACCTCTTCTCCACACAGGGGTCTCTGTGTGCAGGTCGGTACGCATTCCACGCTCAACAAATAAAGGCCTCTACACGCCGATACAAGATTCATGCAAATCTTTAGATGGCTTCTCAGCAGGGTGCTCTAGGAACTATTGATGCAATACCACACCCTGTCTGAAGATGGCATTTGTGGAACAACAGATGCTCACCGCGCCAAACTTGGAAATGTATTTCATTGGTTGCGAAAAACGAATTCAACACGACTCGAAACACAAATATGACGAAACTCATATTTGAACATGGTGGCTCTTGAACACTCAGCAGAGAATGGGAGAGATGAGGAAATTTACCGGAACTAGAGACAATAGAGATCAGGTGAGTACAAAGGTTTCCAGAGTTGTAAAGATTTCCCAAGACTGGAATAGGAGAGAAGAGAAGGTGGTCCTTATTCAGGGGAGCCAGTGGGTGTGAACCGTAGATCTAACAATCAGAAAGCTGCTGGGAGAAGTCCTTCAATCTGATTGGGAGATTTAGTCCTTCGGGCAGCGAAGACTTAGGGATTATGTGAGATATATTAGGCTATAGGTTGCGAATACGGATCCGACATGACTCTCGGAAACTCATTTTTCATTGGCACCACTTGTTCTGTCCGTTGTGTTATATCTCGTTGGCGCCCATGGCCAGATTCCGTTCATCAGGCTATATAACAGTACCGTGAACTTCAAGGACAGTGTGTCCCAAGATACTGAACATAGTGGCTCTTGAACACTCAGCGGAGAATGAAAAATTGAACTCAACTGTAGATGATAGAGATCAGCTGAGTACTACGAATCATTGCTAAGGTTTCCCAACACCTAAGTGTGAACTGTAGATCTAACAATCTGGGAGTAGTCTTTTAATGATGGGTGAGTGATTGGGAGATGTGGTAAGGCAGCAGAGGTTCGAGGCATGATGTGTCCCAAGATATGGAGCAAGGGGGTCTAAGGTTTACCAGAGCTGTAGACAACAGAGATCAGGTGAGTATAATGAAGCATTGCAAAAGTTTCCCAAAAGATAGAGCAAGAAATAGGAGGGAAGATGGGAGTCAAGGAGTGCGTACTTATTCAGGGGTGTCAACTCGTATGAACTGTAGATCTAACAATGTGGGACCGGCTGGGAGCAGTCCTTAAGGACGTCATTTATTGGGTGATGGCTATGATTGGCTGAGGGTTTCCTTGTGGAACAAACTGAGTTTTTGATAGTGTAAAGGCTGTGTTCTATTTTTTTCCTTGCTTTTTTGTCTCAACCACGATCCATACTTCCCTTTAACTAGCCATTACAGAAGACCCGTGAACCTCGACATTTAAACAGGACACTAATTATTGCCAGATTATCAACTTCCTCTTGGAAGGGGAGCACAGCATCTGTGAGGTCTTTGTAGAAAGCTTCTTTGGTTGGAATAATACTTCCCTTGACCTGATTTTTTCTCGTAGTTTGAGTTTATTTCATTTATGCTTTTCAATTAGCTCTTATTTTTGGGAGAATCACCTTTAAGGACTTTTGTGGGATTTTGTATCTTGGGATTTTTGCAGATTGGAAAAAATGTGGTCTTGTGAATTTCTTGTAAGGTTTGCACTTTATTTATGTCTATATATTTTCTGCATTTACATTTCAGTCATATGGCAAGGAGGTTGCATACATTAATAAACCACACCCACCAAAGCCAGGAACACCTGTAACTGTCTTGAATACCATGTAACTGAACAACAAGGTGTAAGTGAAAGGAAAGGTTCAAATTAAGAAACAGAATTCAATCTATCATTTGAATAAAGCATCTGTTAGATGTGAAACCCAGAAATCTCCTGCTGAGAGAAATAAAGTGTTTTTTTTTTTCTGTTTCTGCTCCTCCACCTCCGGAGGACCATGAGCAGAAAGAAAATTATAATAATTAAGATAGCAATTAAGAGGGAATTCATATGCACGCACTTTATGACCTTGGAGAATGACACTGGTTTTCCATTCCATGACTGAAATGTGATATGCAAGTTATAATTATTAAAAAAAATCATTAAATCTGTGATTACAGTTTCTAAAAATTAGGAAATGTGTTTTCTTTTCTTTTTTGATTTTCTTCTCGGAAATGTACTTCTTTGACTAAAGCAAAATGGAACAAAGGTAAAGTCTTCTCTCACCTACAGTCGGAAAACAAATGAACACAGCCCCTCAATTTCCTCCTTTTTTCTGCTCAGTCACAATCTGGAGTGCTGTGCGACAACAGAGAACATATTTCCTTTCTATTTTTATCAGCTCAGCAGCAAATAAAAATCCAACATCTCCTTTCCATCTTGGGCTCAGAGAATTCACACCAGAGGCTTTTTCTCTGCCTCTTTCAGGCAATAACACTCCCTGGAGGGAAAGCATCATGGTAGAAATGAAAAAAGAAATAGATGAGCCACTTTATGTAGAGTTATTTCTTCAAAGGCTTCATTTTACTGTTTTATATGGCATCACTTTTGATTATAGTCATATTTTGAGCTTTCTGCGGGCAAACATATACATCTAATGGAACAAAATTTTGAGAAATTAGTGAAACAAAACATGCATTTACATTTTATTAAGCTGATTTACAAATTTGTACAGTACATATATTACATATATTTGTACAGTAAAAGTTGACTCAGGCAACAAAGTGTCTTACATTTTAGATGGTTTTAACCTTTGAAAAGATTTTTTTTTTGTATTTTTGAGTTTTTGTATCCTTTGTACAATCTATGCAACCATTAATTAAGTCAAATTATAGCACTTGTAAAAATCCAGTATTTAATTACTGTTTGACACTAACCATCTGCTAGCTGTAATGTGCTAATTGGCAGCAGAATCAGCCCACTAAACCCTACAGCATGAGGAGCTCGTCCACTCACATAACTTCTAACAATTTAAAACACAGAAGCCCACACAGAGCTTGTCTCATATTTCAATTGCTTTTCATTCCAGACACCCAGCACGATCAAGGCGCAATGAGCTAAAATTAGTCTTTTTGAAAGCAGTGAAAACTGAGTTTTGTGTGTGAAAAAACAATAGATTTACAAAATCATTTGCTCATTGTTATTCTATAGGTTTTACATGAAGCTCGACCACCCTTTGCAGCTACAACAGCTTCAACTCATCTGGGAAGACTTTCCACAACGGGGTTGAAGTTTGACTATTCTTCAAGAAGTGCATCTGTGAGGTCAAAGCAGGACTTTTTGGCACTTTATTTGTTCAACAACGGGTAGACCAGGAAGGAGTCGTTCACAAAATGTTAACATAAAGTTTGCAGTGGTCTAAAATGCTTGAGGATTACAATTGAAGACAAAGATTTAAGAACGATGTTTTTTTTTCAACACCGTATTGTTGGGGGTTTGAATAGAGGACTACCTTTGGCCCCACAGGAAGAACAGTTCTCTGATCAGTCCTATTTTTACAAAAGTATATCCTTTGAATGCACTTTCAATAGCTTAATTTTTATTTCAAATCTAACATTTAGGTTTCAAAAATGTCATTCATTTTTAAAATTTTGGTAGTAACCAAACATTACAAGAGTTATGACATAATTTGCAAGGTAAATAAAATTAAAATGTGAGAAAATACACAATCGTCTTTCAGCTTACAGACCCCAAATCGATGCCATCAGTGACATCTAGTGGTGAAAAGAACGGGTAACCCTTGGAAGTACAAGACCTGCTTGTGCTTTTTAAAGTTATGGCACGAAAAGTGCTTGGAACAGTGTTTTAGGAGATGTTTATCTGTTTTTTTTTTTTTTGGAGGGGGGGGGGTTTACTCAAATTTCACATTGTTTTGACTTTGTCTTTGCTTTTTGGGGGGATTTCTGGATTTTTATTTTGTCTCAACACTTTTGATTTTTGTTAAAAAACATAGAAACGTTTAGTTCTCTCTCTCTTTTTTTGCAGTAATTTTTTGCAGGTTTTTGTAGAATTATTGTATAATGTAACGAAAAAAAAAGTTTGTAAAAATAGCTGGGGTTATACTAAAAATATCAAGCATTGCCAGAAAATTGCTTTCAAGGTAACTGATTAGAGCAAATTTTAAAGTAGCAAAAACGCTCAAAAAGACCCTGGACATCAATGGCTTGAAGCGTTCAACTCTTGACAGTCAGACACCTACCAACCAACTGCCAATTCCAAACATTTCGATCTTATAGCCAGACGTATATGATTGATTCACATGCTTCTCCTGCTCTAGAGTGCAGTGGTGATGTACTCCTATTTCACTTGGTTATCTAGGGCTTGGATGCAGCCCTTTAGCCATACAATCCCAACCCATTAAGTGCTTTGTGCACAGGCAATGTCTGCACACATCATCTGCTGACCCCATCATCTATGTGACTTGCATCTCTATAGCTCAGCAGCTGTGAATTCCAATCACTTCCACTGATGTTAATAAGCTACTTCCCTCAGAAAGTACACAAACTGTAGATGATTTTTGATTGATTGTCGATGCACAGTAATTAGTTTGGCTCAGTAGCAGAGCATTTCTGGAATGACACAAGATGGAACAGAGCAATTGATCAAAGAAGTGAGGAATATTACCATAACACAGACTGTTCTTCAGGGCAGTGTAAAGATTGTCAAGCATATAATCAGATTTAAAACTCAAAACATGAATGAAGAAGTCAACACAAAGTGACATAGTGGAGTATAAACTGGGCTAGTAGCCCATTTTTCAAAGATTCAGTCTGCATTCTTAAGTATTTGATTCATCTGAATCTTTTGGTCCGGAGAGTGAATACTTTTGGCAATTTAGTGTAAAAAATATGTGCAAAGAAAACAAGTCATGACTCTGAACTTTTTGGTCAGCTTTATAGCTTCAAAATTCATACTGTTTTTCTCCCGCTTCTGTGGGTTAGGAAGTGAGCGTTCTGTTTATGCTAGAAAGGAGTCAAAGTGTGACAGGCCTATGTGCTTGTGTGACTAATGCATAAATGCACACAAAAATGGTCAATAATGTCAGAAAGCAGAGGTAGATTTGAAATATCGTCTGTTCTCTATTAGGAAGTATAACTATAAAAATACACAGATCTGCCTTTGGATTTATCACTCTTACTTTGGAGATAACCTTACTTCATTTTATTTTGAAGATTCTGAATTCTTTCTCCCTGCACGTCTGCGATGTTGGCATTATCCTCTGTGTTGGTCTATCTCTGCTCTTCCACTGCACTGTGAGCTGTCAGGATGACATTTGATAATGTGTGTCCATCAAGCTGAGCTGAGGTGTTGAAGCACATTCACACATACACTCGCACACAGTCGACAGCTCCCTTGTCGAATAGTCTTTCAGACTCATGACTGGAGTCACATGGCTTTGACCCAAACTCCAGTAAAATAAACTCAACTCTGATCACTTCTCTCTGAATAAACATTCATGGTTTCCTCACACAGCACCTTGTTAATCAGAAAATGGCTTCTGGACTTGTGCAAAAGCCAGACAAATCCAAAAATAGTGTTGAGATGAAAATAATGTAGGTTCCTAGGGAAACAAGACTTATAGTTTAAAATACCAAGATATCTAAGCTACCTCTTATTTTCACTACCATAAGAGAGGTTAAATTCTTCAGAAGGATGGTCCCCACCATATACTTCCATGTTTACGTCAAAGACGAAAAAGATCAAGATGATCCAGGATTGGCCAACCTAGACATCAACCCAGTCACCAACATCATCGTGCATGTCTGGGGTAGGATGAAAGAGGAACCAAGGAAGATGAAACAAAAGATTAACAATGAACTCTGGGAAGCATGCAAGACTGCTTTCAGCTGAAACTGAAAACTATGTAGTTTTCTAGGAAGACAACCTCAATAGTCTAAAATACCAAGTAATCTTAGCTACTTCTTATATTCCCTACGATAAGAGGCTAAATTCTGTGCAACCCCATATACTTCCATGTTCACGTCAAAGTTCCACCAGGCAAAGAAGATCCAGGATTTGCCAACCTAGACGCCAACCAGTCATGAACCCAGTCACCAGAAAATGAACATCATTGAGCATGCCTGGAGTACGATGAAAGAGGAAGCAAGGAAGATAAAACTAAAGGGTATTAATGAACTCTGGGAGACATGCAAGACTGCTTTTCAGGAACTCAACAATGTAATTTCAAAGTGTCCCATGCATCTCCATCCATACATCTTCTGACAGAGAACATCCTCTTGATATTCTATTACCTTCCCAGGGGACAGAGCTCCTCACTATCAATATGGTATTGTGCCAAACTACAGATATTTTTGGGAGGGGGAGGGGGTCAGTTGGATCAAAAATCGTGTTCTTGATCATTCATGAGAGTAGAGACTCTTGAATGACAGGAAGTACTGTGTAAGAAAGACACAGCTTTCTTTTGTTCTTTGCAGTCTAGCATGAAGTTTGAACATGTGCATACATTTGATAATCACACATTAATGTAAAGTGTTGTTAAATTAAACTTGTACCATTCAAAATCCTTCCAATGCATTATTCATGAAACTATGACGAATTTAGCACTGCTATATTAGTTATCCTCATTTGCATGATTAGTAAAAGGTAGAAAAATCACAGCATGGCTTCATCCCACACATACTTGTTCCGAAGGACCCGGATATTTTAATCAAAGATCGATGTGTCTGAGACAAAGACATTTTTAAAGTGAGATTCTTCCACCTATTCACACTCTTGCACATTATATTTGATTGTCTCAAGTGTCTGAAGAATATTCTTCAAAGACTGACTACATCATGTGACAACTGGCCCGTATTATAGCTTCTAAAGGTGAATAACTGAATGGCAGATGAAGGATTAATTCGGTAATGTTCCTCACAATTTCATTTTGCCAAGCATTTTCACAAACTATATTTATATAAATATTTATTGAGCATTGACTTTATTATTAAGCTGAGTGAATAAATAAGTGTTTCTTTCAAATACACGCCATATCACTCTCAGTGTGTTTGTTATTTCGGAGAACCCTCCATTTCAACCAGTGAAAGAGGCACGTACTACATATGTAATGTGGACGCTCCACCAGATATAAAACAGATATAAAAAATATTATGTCGGGGGCTTGAAGTTTGCTTCGCTGTTGTGTAATGCAGTTAGAACACCTAGATATATCTGTAATGTATTATTCGAGAATTTTTAGTAAAAATTTGGACTTCACCCCCCGCCTCTCACCCAATGTGTGCTGGAGACCCCCGTGACCACAAAAAAAGGGAATAACCGGGCTGGAAAATGAAGCTCAAGCCCTCTCCTGTCTTCACTGGAATATATTACTATATATTGCCTTCACGGAAACAGAAATGTGTCCAATCACGCAAAAAAGAGTGAATCTAATTACAGTAGTACTGCTTTTAAAACCTCTATAATTTACTTGCCTATTCATATCAAGATTATGATGTTTAATATAAATACTTTCCACTTTTCAGTTATGCTTTAATATTAAGTTGAAATGTGCCAAGACATAAGCAAATAATTTGTAAGTTATGCTATGCCATGCCACCTTCTATGACATTTTACCAATCTCTTTGATGAACCTCATTCGGCCTGTCTGTCTTGGAGTCTGGTCTTTTTTCCTCAAGTGACAGCTCCAGAAGTTGAACGAACACCTAAATAACATTTTATTTCATTTTAGCACCTCACTGGGGATGTGTGTGATTGTACTATTGAATCCCAACTGGAGAAGACTTGTTGTGGAGCCATTCTAAAAATTCATCGAAAGCCCAGTATCTGTCATTGATTCGAGGTCAGTGTGCAAAGACCTCAGTCACTTTAGCCAGTTTTCTCAGTGTAACCTTAATTAGCAAAACATGTAATTAGCTCACGGGATGATTATCTCGGCCGACCTTGTGTCATGAGTTCGGTGGTCACACCCTAAAAACTCCTCCTGAAATACATCTAATCTTAACCGCTACTTAGTGTTGAAATGTACATACTAATAAAGATAGGGATAGGTCAATGTCTGTTTTTTTCTCCACAGGTGACTGTAGATTGCTCTTTTTACTTGGGAAAAGGGGTGCATGCATGATGGATAAGTCAGCAGCTTAGATTCTTCTGCAAGACTCCTCCACCTCTGCGGCTTCTGAAGTGCACATTATACCATACTTTAAAGGGTAAAATGATCCCTCAATCCACTCCAGCACATATTACGATTCATTGAGTGGAGAACCTCTTTCCAATGAGCTCAGGTGAGAGCGTTCACTGTATTAGGGATTCTCCTGTGAACATCAAGGTCTATTTTGCATTGGCAAGTCCATGCACACAGAGAGGAGCTTTTCAAAAGGCTTTTCAACCGTGTGAATGTTGGTGTGAGGCTGTAAATACATTCATCACAAGAGAAACGCTCCGTGCAAGCAGAGGGTATGAAAGTGAGCTGGCAGAGTCGGGTAAAAGTGAATTCTTGTATGAAGGCTGAATCATTTCTATCACTGATGGAAAAAAAGTTTTTAAAGTAAAAACTTCAGTATTGTTCAATCATAAAACGTTGTTCGTTTACTTTAAAAGATATTGTTTCTTCATGAAGTTCTTTTTTCTAGCAAAAGCTTAATATATGTGTTTCTGAATCACAATGGGTAAGTACCTTCAGTATGGCAAGCAACTTTGCCCTTGTGCACAAATAAACAGTTAAGATTGTCAAGTGTACTTGTTTCAGGACCTGAAGATAAGCCGGAGTCTTTATGCATGAGGTGCATAAAATAAACAGCGTTCTACACAGTCAAATGCTTTGAGAATGGTTTAATCCATTGTGTATAGTGATTTGACCTTCTGGGAATTGTCCTTGAAGTGTTTACATAGATTGTGTTGAATAAAGGTTTGTTGTGTTGGGCTAGACCAGAATTATGGACATCCTTGTGCTGAACTGCTCTTTATTACGTTGAGCTTGATTTTCACAGAATAAAATTAACTGTGTATCCCACATTCGGGTTATTGTTTAAAAATTTGAACACTTCCTTTTTGTTTAAGTTCTCCTAAAGTTAAATTCAAAGGAAATATTTCAGTGTTGACACACAAAACGATCTTTATTTGGCCACTATAAACACAAAATATGTTTAATCGGACATTGTGGCCAAGTAAATGTCTCGATCAAGAAAGCCTGGCCGTCAAACATCCCACCTCACCCCACCCACCCACACTGCTGTTCATACTTTTTACCGAACTTACCCTGAAAACCACACTTGATAGAATAAATGATATGCTTAAGGTGTGATTTGCTGTTTTTCCTGCAAGGCGTCCTTCTCATTGATTGTTTTCCAACTCATTCAGATATCCTCTCAAAAGTGGAGAAAGGCTTGTTGGCGCCAAAGGGTCAGGCTGCTACCACTCAACATGCCATGGCCACCCTGCAGGATCTTCTGTGTTGGACGAAATGGGTAGCTGAGGTTCATGCAAGACACCCAATGGCTGCAGCCTTTTTTTTTATTCTTGGGCGACTGTGGAAACCTACCTTTGAACCATTTCTTGTAGAATTTCTTGCCTGGTAACAACACATATTGTTCTGAAGCCAATACCTTGATTTGTGCCCAAGTTTTCCTTCAAGGACTAGGTCTCTAGGGAGCCTTCTAGGCCCGCTCAACCTAGTGTTTTTGTCTGCAACTGGAATGCTATGGTTATATGGTAATGGGAATGTAGAATCAGAGCAGTTCTTTCTGGAAACGGCACTGAAGAACAAGCGGGGCACCGAGCCATGAAGGGGTAGAGGTGGGATAGCTTGATCAAACACTGACCTATCTCTGTCAGGAACCTGCTAATATGTGATAGAGAATGATGATTCATATTTGTAGGCAAGGATAGATGATTGGCTAGTCCAAATGTGCTCTTTCCTACTTGAGCACATTTGTTTCACAAATACTTCTACTTTCAATACATTTGGTGTTCTATACCATCATCTACAGGCAAAGGATTTGCACATAAATGGTTCATTTCGCTCTATTTTTGCCTCCTTTTTGTTATGCCACACTAAGACTATGTTCTGTCTCTTTGAATAAGGCGGGAAAAGTAATAGCCTCGGTGGAGGGTGTAGAGGTTCTTTCTCAGTTATACCTGGACAAGTCTTTGCAAGTCATCTAATATTCTCAGAATCAGGCAATCTCTCTGAGTTATCAAGAGTAACAAGGTCTAATGTTAAATGAAATGTAATAAAATCATCCATCAAAGTATAACGATTTGATACAACTGGAAATAGAGAAAGAAGCAATCACTTGGGAATAAGTCAGGTGAGTTTAAGAGAAGTCTCTTATAGAAAAACAATGGAGAAAAGGAATTGTGAAACTATATGAAAGGAACACAAATACCATGTACACAGTGTGGAATAAATGGATTCCCTCAACTTATTTTAGTTATTTTACAGAAATTCTGCTTTTTTAGGGTACTGCACACGTCTGTATTGAAGACACATCTGAAATCCTTTCTTCCAACAAAGTTAAAGGGGTTCTATTCTTGGTCTTTGTAAAACTTCAGTCAGAGAAATACATAAGTAAACAGCCAAAAGAGATCAAAACCAAGGCTGCTACAAGTTGCATGACACAGCTCTGTATCGATATTATTCAAACCTGTTTCTGTGAAAATCTGAACTGCAACTGCTACAAAATCATTTTCATGCTGCATGGTCAGTTATGTGTCTACTACAAAGAACATCTTGGCATTCCACTTCTGTCACGCTGACCTATGTTCAGCGTCGTGTTGTTCAGTTGCCATACTTCACTGTTCTTCACAAATTCTATTTCAAAAACATGGTCATCCTCTGCTTTCCATCAATATTGTATAGAGGAAAAGTTGCAGGTGCAAATATAGATATTCTCAAAACAGCGCTCTTATGCAGATATTGTTTAAATCTGTAATTGACCTAATAACAAATGAAGGATGACCAGGTTGATTGAGCTAATTGTAATATAATGCTATTGCATCTGACACATTATTTTGTAATTGATTGTTTCATTCTTCCTGTATTGACAATGACTCAAATAGTGATGACTCTTAACCGCTGATAATTTGGCTCTTGTTTTTCCACAATCGAGACTAGTTGACTGCCACTCACAAAGGTCATTTCTAATGAGTGTTGAGATGGTGAGGATGAAGTGTGATTATCTGAGAGTTCATCGTGGAATACTAAACAGGAATAAATGTCAATAGGGATGAGGGTCCAAGCTGGGCACTGGGAGCTTGCCAGGATCTCATTACTGGCAATCACCTGTAATGACATTTCATCTGGAATCAATATACAGAAGACTTCAAAGAAACTAGCGTCATGTCATCTAGTTGATTTCAGCTTTGTTAGAAAAACGTAGAGAGCCAAACCATCTTTTCTGCTTTCATCTGTGCAGAGTTGATTTTAGCATATGACATTTCTGAGCTATAGAAAGCACCTTCAAACAAATTCAAAATTGCTTCCACGCTGTTTACCTAATTTCCTTAGAAATTTCCCTACCTAAACATGCCTTAAAATGCTTCACAAGGCATTAAATTCTTGGTGACTTAAGACCTTACTAAAGATGTAGTTGTGCTCATATGTTTAAGTACCCTATTTTGTCAAACTGTTTACTCTTTTTAAATCATGATGATAAAAGAAACTTCCAAATAACCCAGATTGAAACAGCTCTTAACTTTATTGACAGCCAGAAGTCTCTTGAGGTAGTTGTCAATGAGGTTCTTTACCTTCTCTGTTGGTTAAGCAGCAGGAGCTCACACCACCAAAAACATCAGTGACCTGCCTCCATGTTTCACAGTGGGGTGGGGTTTCGTTCATCATAGGCCTTATTGGCTCACCTCTAAATGTAGCATTTATGGCCAAAAAGATCATTTTTAGTCTCAACGCTCCAAATAACTTTGTTCCAGAAGTCTATAGGCATTTCTGTAGTATTGGCCTTCTTTGAACAACTGACCATGAAACCATTTTTCTTCAAGTGTCTCCTTGTTGTGCTCCTTGAAAAATGTTTTCTGGCAGTTGTAGCAGGGATTTATTTATTTTTTTATTTTTTCAACAAAATATCTCACTTTTAACCTTTTTTTAATATTTTATATCCTTTTCCTGTTTTGCACAGTTCAACCACCTTTTCCCGTAGATCCTTTGACGGCTCTTTTGCTTTCCCCATCACTCAGAATTCAGAAATGTCAACGCATCACTGGATGACAGAGGCATGGATCTACCAGGAGCCCAGTACCCCTTTTACTCGTTTTAGCCAAGTAAACTTTAAATGCACAAACATAGATTGCAAACCAACAGGTTGCAGATGATGATGGTTACCTTTCCCAGCCACTCAAACGCTTTTATGTCAGTTTTTGTGCTGACACAAAAATAACTTTTGATTAGTGTCATCTGGAAGTTGTTTGACAACAATGGCTTAACCCAAAAATGCGTTCACATTGTTTAGAATTCACAAACCACTATTCAACAATTTATGACAATAACTTGGTCAAATTCAATTTATTAGAATTAATGTTTCATTTGGTAGCAAAAAATTACCTTGCATTTGCTCCTAAGCCACCTTTTCTCCTTCTGTTTCCTAAAACTGCAAAAACAATGACAGAAGCATTCTTTCCCATTCTCCCACGGCTCCTCTAAATCTAATGCTGTTTCCTGGGTGACTTGCACTAATGCTCAGAAAATAAAGAGTAAAATTTAGACCAACAAAGTCTAATACAACATTTTGACGGTAAACATTTTTCTGTCTGAAATTTGTGAACTTTTCAATATTCAAACATGGAACTCTTTCAATCCAATAAATCTTTATTTTTCAATCACTTTAGCGTGCATTAACCAATCCAGTTTTTTGCATATCGCTACCTCTTTCCGGCAACTAACTGAATGGTAAATTACATTAAATCTTAATGGCTGGATGATAGGGGCACCTAAGAGCAGCTTGTCCCATTATTTCATCCATTATCAAAGATATATTCAGCTATAAGCACCCATTACTGGGAATTAGGCGACCTGGCTTCCGGCAGCCATAAAGACCATTGTGGGGGGAGCTGATTATTGGGTTTATTGGTTCAGTTAAGAGTGTACCGTTCAGAGAAACCACAAAGTTTCTGGGATTTAAACAGGGTAAAGAAGGTCTTTAAAGTGTGATTTGCTGATGAAAGGATATATGTTCCATATGTGATCCTTTGGGTCACGTTTATCTTTAACCATGAGCAATAAAGCTCATCAGTAGTTTATCAGGGAGGAAGAGAAAATGATCAAGCCTTTCTTAAGTTTTTGATCATTTTCCAGAGGCTCAGTTAAAATAAATTTTGTCTCTAATTCACAACTCTAACTCTGTGAATGATTGGTTATGTTTTGTTAATTCGAAAATAATTATTTCCTTTATTCACCTTATAATATTACTTGCAAAAAGTTAGGCCCCAAACCTGAGCGAAAAACAATATATATATATACGTGAAATAGATATCCACACAAACTAAACACTTTTTCCAAAACATCAAGATTGGGTCCTTTGTTTCAGTAAAATTCATAATGTGGCTGCCCACCATGTGCAGTGAAAAAAATATCTCCAATATTAATATCTGCAAAACAAGAAATGTCACCACCATACCTTGCGAAATACCTTGTTAATATTGAGAATGAATCGTTCACTATAAAGAGTAGATCCTAATGAGTCACTGTAAAGATTCGTTCATGAACAAAACATAACTAGTGGATCCTAAACTTCCTCAATGGTCCTTTCATTCTGACATTATACATGAGACATAGGTTTTATGGGACAAAGTTAAAAAAACAAGGCAAATTAACCAAAAACAGGACAGGGGTTAATTTAATAAATGTTAGTGATAGAGATTTGCCAATAGGCAGCTTAGATATAAAAATTTTAAAAATCTACCCCAGATTGCTGTTATGTTCTAGAGCCAGTTGTGGTTTTCCAAGTTCATAAATGTCAAATATTTTTATTAAAGCTTCGCTGCAATAATCCTAACTTCAATCACATGACCGTGAGGAAAGGAGAAGGAATATGATGGAATAAACGGGAACACAAATTTGCTGATGGGGTGGATTTAAAGTATACACTCATGTGCTCAACATAAGTTATCCATCATGGCATATGGAGTTTGGGGATCGGGGGTGTGCTGGGTGATTAATTGCTAGAGTGTCTTGGACTCCATTCGTTATGCTCTCACCTCAAGCACAAAGATATCAGTTTATTCAGAAAGGCATTTGCATACGGCTACCTTGCAGATACTTGGCTCATTTTGAAACTACGGTTTAGCTTTAGAGTCGTGTACAAGAGTCGTCTCTTCATAACTCTTCTTTTCTCTAGAGTCCAAAGCATGTATAATACATGACTCTGCCTCTGCTTCTTTTGGATGCCTTACCTTAACGCAAGCTGGCATCACAACATTGACTCTATGAATGATCAGATTTTAAAGGGTCATAGATTATGGGGTTCATACTTTGAAAGTGCTATTAAATGGGTGGAAGATGAAGAAATGTGTGGCAGGAATGGATAGAGGCGCCCATTCTTCATGCAGGCACAAAAGCTCTCTGTATTCACAACGAAGGCAAAACGAGTACAACATTTGGTCTAATGGAAAGTTTTTAATTGGTTTGAACATGAAAATGTGCATGGAACCGTGTTATTTTAGATTAGGTTTACAGTGGAATAGATTGCTCTTGATGTTCAGATCACTTGAGACACAGCCCAAACTATAGCAGTGCTCACAAAACTAGAATTTGCGTAAATAATGGTTATACATCGTACCTTACAGGAAGTTCATTATAGAAATTTGATTTTGGTAAATGTGTGCATTTATCTTCCAATATCAGCAAAGTTACTGCTGTATCCTATTAACTTTTTTTGGGCTGTTGTTACTTTCAACCTTTAGAAGTCTCTGCCCACACCAGTGTGTGTGCGCCAATCACTGCGTCTGTTTTGAATTAAGTAGGAAGGACGCGACCCACCTACTGTTTAATTTCAATTTCATGTAATGCGTAGGTTTTAAAAAGTTTATTCATTTTGATATTTTTTTTAAGTAAACATCCTGACATAATTTGCAAGGTAACTAAAATGTGAGAAAATGTGCAATCGTCTTTTAGTTTAATTTTGCAGACCCCAAATCGGTCATCAGTGCCATCTAGTGGTGAAAAGAAGGGATTACTCTTAGAAGTACAAGACCTGTGTTATGGCTTGTGTTAGGAAAGGTTCTTCTGTTTTTTGTTTCTTAAATCTAATAATATAATTCTTTTTTTAATTGGGGGGTTGTTTTTAATTTTGTTCTTTTTTAAAAAAACATAAAATGATAAAATGTAATATTTTTTGTACAATTTCAAAGTTGTGGAGGATAGCCATAAAGAACCTTTTTAAAGTTACTTTTTAGAGCAAATTGTAAAGTAAATGCTCAAAAAGGCAATGGATTTCTAAGGGTTAAAAGTGAAATGCTGTCCCTTTCTTATTTAAACCCACACTGTTCATTCATTTAAATGGGTCACCTTGCCTCATAATTCCCTCACCACAGGAGGCCGAATAAAACAACACGGAAAGAAAAGATCAAGCAGACTTTAAGGACATTGCCATCTATCTAATATCAGACATATAATAATAATGTATCGTTACTTTCTTTATCTTTGAGACAAACCACAAGTTTATAGCCAGAATCCACTTTTCAATCCATGAAAAAAAAATCTTATCTTTACTAAAATACCTTTTTTTATCAAAAGTAGAAGCTGCAGATAGTGGTGCGGAGAGCAGGAGGTTGATTTGAGACTCCGGTGCTCTGTCATGTTTTTCAGCACCGGGAGAAGAGGCTGCGGTGTCTAAAGCTTATTCAAATTCATAACTGTGCGGATCAAGGAAAATAGATTGTTGTCTGGATTGCCATTTCTTTGTGTTAATGCATAACATTTAAATGTTCAATACTAAAGTATCTAGTTGAAAACTACTTTCATCTTCATGTTGTTTTGATCACATCTGTAGAGACTTATTTAAATGAATAGGGTCCTTTTGTAAGAACTTGAACGGCACTTATCGAGATTGAAAACAAACGGACAAACCAGGACTGCATTACACGCAGGTGTTGTGGTTTCTTTGGAAAATTGATTCATGTGAACACAATACACTTCAGATTTTTTGTTTACATTTTTTGTTATCACTGTACTAATCTATTAATCATACATTAGTAGTCGAATAATGTATTGAAGTTGGTTTCTTGTTCATTTAACCCTTTTACTATTATCTTGCAAATTCCACCTCAATGACTTTCTAATATGATTTGTTGAGTTATTACATAGAGATAATATATTATAATACTGTAGCGCAATGATTCTTAAATGGCATTAAGGTTATAGTTTTTCTTCAGGATTCAGGAAAAACATGTCCGTAGATTTTAATCTCCCCAAGTGTAAGGAGACCTTTTGTGCATTAAGTAAAGTGCCTAAATGTGCTGCTTGGTGAGGGCAGAAAATGAGGACTTTGACTATGTGGTAAAACAAGCTTTATTGATTGCTTAGTAAATGCCACTGATAAATTAATTAAAAAACATTGATAACAATGATAATAATTCCATATTAATTGTATTTAGTGACCATTTAATTACACATTTTCATGCTGGTGAATCTGAGTGTATTTAATCTTAATGAAAATATACGGTAAATGGTCAATTTGACGATTTACTTCACATTCATCATGTAGCATGTTATGTTGCATGTGTGTGTGTCAGTGACGGAAGCTCTAGTATAGCTATAGCTTATTGTATAAATCACAGAGAGAACTCCATCTCACACATACACACCCTCCTACACAGTTACCCTGCATCACTCCTTCATTTGATTTAATTGAAATCAATATTTGGCTAATTTGATCCTGCGACTTTTAGAACAACGTGTATCTGTTGCATGCTTGCGTGCGTGTGCGTGTGTGTGTGTTTATGCATCACGAGGTCAATCGCGATGGCTGCTTCTCACAGAAGGTCAACTGAAAGGTGCAGCTTTGAAATCACTCATCGGTTTGAGTGTTATATTAAATATTAATGTTGTGTGCGGTGCTCATCACAGTAAAATCCTAAGAGTTAAATTAACTCTACTCAGAATGTATTTGGTCCCACTCTATATAGAGTTAAACCAACTCTGAAGGAGAGTTATTTAAATAAGTCTATTTGAACTAAACAGTCTATTTTTGTCTGTTTTTACTCTTTCTGGAGTGGACTTGGTCCCTCTCTGAATAGTTAATATTTAGTTTGCATTTTCCATGCAGATTTGGAAAAACATGAAGAAAATAGGTTATTAAATTACTCTTTCTCAGAGTCGGTTTAACTCTATATAGAGTGGGGCCAAATACACTCCGAGTAGAGTTATTTTAACTCTTAGGATTTTACTGTGCATGGTGATAGTTATGCCTTCACTTTGGGGATGGAAATGTGCGGCTATTTGCTATTTAGTTGTAAAGTTTGAATGTGTCGTTAGAAGTATTAAATCTGACCATTGTAGTTTTGGTCAATATGAACCTTTTGAATTTTGACTCGTTCAGTAAAACGCTGTGCACTTTACACAACAAATAAAAAATTACACGACAGATTACAATAACTAGTCTTTAGAAGTCATAAAGTGTTTTGAACAGCCCCTTTTTTCATTTGTTATTTTGGGGAAAAGTACTGTAATAGTTTTTTTTTTTTTTTTCAATAAAATGGTGCTGACTGTTGTTTACATTTATTTATTTTGGTAAATAATAATAAAAGAAATTATAATTTGCATAATAATTTGGAACATGTTTATGGGTTATGAGAGTGGCTGAAAAACACTTTAAATGATAAAGACATAAACAGTTCACCTGCAGTTCATCCCTATTGCCAGTGAAATGAGGGCATTCTCTTTTAAGAGCTATGCTGCTTTCAGAAGCATCGGTCTGGTGGATTATGGGTAAATGCTGAGAGTAATCTATTGCATGATGCATTTAAGTGAAAAGTGTTGTGTTTTCACTGTGGAATCCTTCTAGCTGACGCGCCATTAGCTGGATTTACCCTTGGGCTGCTCTTATGAAAGGTCAATGAAAGGTCAGCTTGAACTTCATCTTACCTCTTCTCCTCTTGCTTTCACCGCCTGTTAAACTCTGTTCTTACTTTCCTCACTTCCATCATAGTTCCATTGGATATTTTAACAGAACAGCACGGGGCTTTCTAAAGTTTCACGCTATTCTTTAAATGCTAACTGTTCCTTATTTCCCAAAAATGTTTGTTTCACCCTAGTTAGTAATAAGTTAAATTCCCCACCATAAAATGCTAATTTCTGACCTCCATGCTATCTCTTACATTGATTCCACAGTAACCTATTTGCCAAGGCATTCTTTTTTTCTGGAAATGTATATGATGACCTGTTTCCATAGCACAACAGTAGACTGCGACTAATCCAATCAGTGCGGCGCCTATAGCGATCCAGAAGAAATGAGCAGAACTTCTATTTTCTTCAGATAATTATGTACCCCAAATAAAACCGTCGCCTCTAAAGATCCCTACAATGCTTAATTTGTGGTTCTCAGTTTGGGACCAGGATCTCTGTGATTGGATCTGGGACCTTGCCTAAAAATAAAAATAAGTATCTAATATCTAATTTCATCAGTGTTTTGGAATTGTTTTATTTCTATTTGAAGTGACGCCTGGTTGTCTGATGGACTAAAATCAATTAAAGAGAGGGGAAAGTCACGTGATGACCAACGCAGCTGCAATGTGAATGATTTGGGTGCATTCAAGAACAGAAACAACCTAACTAGTGTTAGTATTCTGGTAAAATAAAGAGGAGAAAATACAATTTTTCTCAAATGTAGCAGACTAGTTGCAAGACTTTTTGTCAAAATATATCTTCTTCCACGTTCACCGAAATTCATTGTAGTCTCTGCGCAGCTGACTGAGTCAGGATCACATAGGGACCAAACGTTTCCTCAAATAAATGTATTTAACCTGAAAATTCACATGAGGCTCCATGACCTTTAGCCTCCTAAATTATGCCAAAATAAGTTTAACCAGAAAAAAGTCCAGGAAGTTCCAAGACTCAATTGGTTTTAACCCATAAAATGCACCAAATGATAGCCCTAACTTCTGACAGTTTTGAAACCTTCACAGGAACCATGCTCCAAACAAGAGATTGAGATCATTATGTGCCAATTGGTCCCAAAACATTTTCTCTCTCTTGGACACTGCTAGAACAGCACCCTCATGGTGCTCCAGGACCTCCTCATGGACAAATTAAGCACTGGAGTCAGGCCATGTGAACTGTTGTGTCTTGTAGTGTACTGCTAGTTGTGTCTCTTCTGGGGACACGGGTTCCTTGATAACAGAAAATAGTTATCAAACCTAGACATGATGTTATTTACATGAAGGTCACAGTATTAGAAAGGACAACATACATTTTCTACTCTCGAAGAGAAATTGTTTTTAGAAGATATCCCAAAGGCATTTCAATGGGACCCAGACAAATACAAGATATGTAAACAAGTACAATATTTTTTAGTCATCTCTCATCTTCAGACTGAATAACATCACAGAATATTATTGACCTTGCATAGAAATCTATACACACGGACTGATGAACAGCAGGTCTGACAGGCCCCAGCCTAGCCTTACAAAGAAGCGTAAATAAAAGTCTAAATTGAGTCATATCATGAAAGAATTAACGTTTCCCATCACACCAGTAGGAGACGTTCATTTGCACTGCATTCTGGCGTTTCCTAAAGCAGAACCACATGGTGAAGAGACAAGCATTTGACATGATCAACGACCGAGAGAATGTCCTCATACATCTGCAGTCCGGAGCAAGCAGCAGCATGATAGTGCCCGGCCAAGACCTTCTCTGTTGGCTGCCACCTTTTAGTAAAGATCACGGCTGACAGGCAATCTGCTAAATGGATGCATCTCCTCCAGATGCAACTCAATAAAACGCCCACTGACCTCCAACTGCTTCTGTAAAGCCAATAAAAGCTCAAAAAGATGGAGATCTTTATCTGTGAAAATAATAGCAAAATATATAGAAACAGGACCAGTGTGAACCACTTACAATTAATCAAAGATCTTGATAAAATGCTTCATGTATGTTAAATACAAATTTTCTTTAATTATTAAGATTTACGTGTTAATTATGACAAAGATGAAGAAAAATAGGTTTGTTCCTTCTACCTTGATTACTGGCCCCACCTTCCCATCAAATTCTCATCCCTCTAATAGTACTTTGACCAACTTTATGCTCATTTTTGTCCCTCTGCTGCATTATTTGACGACGCAAGGGACACTCATCACTATCTTTAATTATTAATATAAGAAAAAACATTTTTATTATAAGGAATTACATAGAGACATGTTTATTGAACTGATTGGGGTCACGTGACTCGACTAAACCATTCGCTGCACCAGGTAGTCTGTAAAAGAGTCTCTATAATTTTGATGGTTGGTTATATCCACTCAAGTTGCACAATATACGCCTTACCTGACATTTCTTGACACTCAGCTCAACTCCATTTCTGTTTTGGGGATTAAATATATACACACACACACACACACCATCCGGGTATTCACCTGGGGACTGTACTAGCCAGCTAAGTTTAGAAGTTGGGGTACTAAATCTCGCTGGAGGCTCGCCGGTGACCTTCCTGCAATTATCCTCCCCATAATTGTGTGGGTTTCCTCCAGGTGCTCTGGTTTGTACCACAATTTCAAAAGCGTGAATAATTCAATAATCTAAATTCTAGGTTTGAATAGGTGTGAATGTGTATCTGATGGACTGGTGACCAGTCCAGGGTGTACCCCTGCCTCTCGCCCGATGTGCACCAGAGATAGACACATTGGGTGCTTAGATACGAGGGTTAGAAAGTGAATGAATGAAAACCTGAAAATAATAATCGGTAGGAGTCACTCTGTTTAATATGTAACCATGGCAACGGCGGAGTCTCGCTACAAATATGGCAGACACAACGATGTCACTCCTACCACTCTATTCTCCTTTGCGGCTCTCCTTCTCTACTCCATACTATGTTTCTACTGAACTAAACAGCTACTGACCTTTACTCACCGTCGTTCTCCAAACTGTTATCCTAGTACAACTTGTTTAAAAAGAGCGTTATTGTACTTTAAAACTAAAGAATAAACACTGTTCAGAACTATCTCGGTTCCCTTCTTTTTCCTCTGAACTGTGACAACCCCATTATCATTTTCTTTTTGAATCCCAAGGAATAACCACCACCACCACCATTCGTATGACTATCAATGTCAAATCTCATCAATTTACATACGCACCTTTCATTCATAAAAAACACTTTTATTGGGTTAGAGTCATGCAATCTATTACTTGAATAACTTTGCAACTCATTCATATGAGCATACACTTCAGGGCTAGATCATTTCTCACATAATGCACTGAATAATGAGAAATATATATGCATTATGTTACTCTTTTGAAATATTACACCTTTAAAAGTGTCCATGTGATGGTGGCAATTTTACACAGTGGATTTATAACACAGAGCGTGCAGCAGTGACATTATTTCGATCTTCTTATTTCGGTCTTTTTGCATGCTTGAGAAAAATACAGGCTTTCTGTCACCACACCGTTCCTGACCGCTAGTCCGAAAACTCTCGTTACAGTTCATTTCAGAAATGAATATCTGTGATTGATGTGAGCTGACAGCAGAGGTACAATATAATTTCCAAAACACCAGTACGGAGGATTCTGAAACAACATGAACGGGGGAGTTTCAGTGATGAGTCAACTGCTCAGATTAGATGCACATATCTATGTACACTGTTGTTTTTGTTATTGCATATGTTTAGATGGTCTCCGCCAAAAGACAGGCATTGAAGTTTACTGTGTATATTGACGACTTTCTGAAAATGTACCTCTTCTATTTACATATTAGATGGGTATAATTGCTGATAGCAGTGCCTCTATCCACTTCTCCTTTTCCAAAGTCCAACGTTCATCAATCTCCTTACGTTTATCTACCAATGTTCTTTGAATTTCCCCATCATGTACGCATACTTTGTCTTTGTGCACAGTTGGTTCCATTATCATTGCTCAATAACACTGCCTCTGGCTATTTCAGATGGATTCTTTATCCTGTAAGAATTCTGAAAGTCTAATTTTCTCATGCAAATTGACCAAAGGATCCACACGAACTTGATTACATTATTATCAGGGTAAACTCCATCTTGTGTTTGGTTTGTCAGCATGACTCCCAGAGGCTAATGGCTGGACTAGCGGTGATGCTAATGAATGGCTCATGCAATAGCATCTTATTCAGTATTAGTCAGCAAGCCGTTGTGCACATGCACTGATTTCAGACACACTAGTCAAATTTATTCTCCTGCATCAAGGACACGCTCAGGCTACAGTGTAATCATGCAGCCTACTGAATAATCTCTGGCACACCTCGTGAACATTAAGTGCAGCATGTCAATTTATGTTTTATACACTTGAAGAAATTGCCACAAAACTTAATATGGAAATAAATTCACTCATTAAAAAATGATTTCAACAATATTTAATTGCATCCAATTAGTTCATTTAAGTTGCAAAGCTTGATGCAAAGACAATGCATCATAAAATACCCAATCACACCATCTTTTTTCGGTAGAAGTTACCACATGTAATTTAGAGCAACACACAGTTACATTAAAACCAATGTTGCAAAGTGTAAAAGAAAATCAGATTTACTGGCAAAAGTCAATTCTTACTTTGTATTTTACCCTTGGTGAGCGCAGCATGGCATTTATTGAAATGGAACAATGCACTTTTCTCATAGAAAAGACAAAACGTCAACAATTCTATGCAGTATTGCATTAAACTGCTGTGAGACTCAGTGCTCTTCAAAGCATAATAAAATATTTTTTGCTTTGCCTGGCAGGTTTGGGAATTTATCCAGAGGAAACTTGGACTGAGTTCTTCCCGACACCCACACTTCATGCATGAATACATCCTTTGGAGGTTGTACATTAGTAGAAGGAAGTGTCTGCTATTTTATACCTTCACAGATACGTGAACTAGAATAAATATTCTGCTTACAAATGTTGTCTTTATTCTAGTTCAGAAGTAGAAAGAAATGCCTCTGCTGTCCCCTTTAAAGGTGTACGTTGACTTTTGGCATTTATTGAGATTATTTTCAAATTACAAAAAAAAGATTAAAATCCCAAATATCTAGACTGCTTGTTTGCATTGAAAAATAAATAAAAAAACAGCTTTTAGCTTCAGCTATAGCCACTGACCTTTGCTGCAGCAAGAGTCTGGTCTGACTCGGGTTGCTACATCTTTTCAGGCTACAAAGGAATTTTGGGAAATTGCTGGAAATGCTGGAAGTTGACTTAACATGAGGTCAGACTTTGTAAAGCTGTGACTCAAACTGAGAACCTCATAGAAACATAGTCTGCGCAAGAACATACCAACAGCTGTGCAAAAGTTTGTGAACCCTCTTGAAGGGGTTAATATTTAACATTGATTATAATGGTAATTGGAAATAAATGGAAAATGGCAACAAAAATGCCTCATCATTGAAAAATGGGGGATTGTTCATGTTAATCATAGTGACAAATATATATATAAAAAGATTATTAATAAGTTATTATTAATTATGCTACAAATTACTAAAATGTGTTATGGCCACATTGAAATAAATAAGTGACTCTTCACATCTAATATCACGACTGTTGTTTACAGTGATGTGTCTTATGAACCTCCTTTTAAATCTAACTGATAAACATATAAAATGAAAACCAATTGGTGACATCCTTACACAAATCACACATACTTGTAGCAAAATCTACTGAATCACGGTGCTACAAGATGCACTGGTTAAGCAAATACATGCTCCCTATTCGAGAGGGAGTTCGGTAATGAGAATGATGCTCTTCTTTATCGTGGCCCCAGCAGTGTTTCCCATTCAAGAGAGTGGGAGGTACGAAGTAAAAATTAATTATTGAAGAGATCTAATGTGTGAGTTATTTACAGAGGTGGCTGGTCCCTCCGGTGGGTGCCATGTTTGAAGCTTTTGTGCATGTGAGAAGGAAGCAAGACGCTGAATGCTAATGTCACTCTTGTTTCGGGAAGCAGCTTTGAAGCTTACACGAGATCATTTGGGGATGTAGGAACAAAGCCTCGATAGGGAGTCATCTCTGCAGTCAGATGTCTTTGACAATGCAGGGAAACGTTAAAGAATAACAACTGCATCCAAACAGCATTGTGATGCCTCAAATTACGATTATAAGAAATGTATTCTCAAATAAACATTGTTGGAAGTATACTCTTGTAAATTTGAAAGGCTTGCAAGGTAAAAGCCTAAATGGTTACAACGAGTTTAATGTTGTCAAAGCATTTGCAGAGTGAAACATATCAAACATTACATGATTTTGTAATAATGCAATGCAAACATATCCAAAGAGATGATGAACAGCTCCGATCTTAGAGCGTGGTGTATAATACAAATAATCAGGTATGAGCAGGAGATCTCCTGTTCCTAGTTGCCAGACACAAGCCTCTGCTTGACTACTCACCAGACCAATCACAAGCTCTCATTACTTCACTCAATTTACTTCCCACAATCTGCATGGTTTACAGCGTATGTTAATATGCTCCTTTCACAAAATAGCTTCTGGATGTTTCCTGAGATCTACTTGATGCCTACTTCTGAAGGCTTCTGAGTTTTTCTTAATTTCCTCCTAAACCAGGGTTGTCAAACATATAACCTGCGTGCCGCAATCAGCCCACCAGACCGTCCAGTCTGGCCCGAGGGATGATTTTGGACGGAGAGCAGGGAGATCACTGTGAATAGGACCACAAAGCATTTTAATGAATGCTACATTTTTAATAATAAATTGCGAATGAATTTATTATTGAAAATGCAGCATTGATTCTCCACCTCGCAGCAGTGTGTTAATATCACGGGTCAATTTTTTTATCGCGGAAGAATAAGCAAGGTGCAGGGAACAGGCGAAGAGAACGGGTTTTTATTTTTATTTATTTACTTACTTGTTTTTCTTTTTTCTTTTCTTCTTCTTTTCTTGTGAACCTTTCCCCCTCACCCTTCGCCAATCCCTTATCCACTCCCCCTTTCAGTCCAACGCCGTCTTGTCCTGACACAACTGATGTAAACTGACTACTGGGGAACCACAACTAATAAATATTGACATACATTCAATGCTCCAATCCAGTGGAGAAAACACCACACCAGGTGTTTTACTCCCCTGGAGAAAGTAAAACTGTCCAACTCAGCAAAGGATTTACTCTCCCATGTGATGGCTTTTGAGCGGGAAAGGACAAGGTAAAAAAAAAAAAAAGATGAAAACGGCTGCCGGCTGTCTCTATGTGCCTCTGTTTTCGGTTTCCCCCTTAAATGACGGTGATCCGTTCTGCAAGAGTGGGAAAACCGGTAACGACATCATCACTAAAAGCTTGTCATTTTTTTACAGTGGAAACTTTCTGAGGCTGAAGTCTCATTACGAAGCTAAAGCTAACTCTTGTCTTAATTCAGAGTCAGATTTTGTGTGCAAAACAAAACAGTGAATCAGTAAATTCAGTAGAATTGTTTATTTTATGCTATGTTTATTTAAAACTGGTGTGTAATGTTGCTTATTTGCTTAAAAAGACATTTCAAGACATTTTTTTTTTGAGTTTCTTTTGGTTTTTCAAAAAACATTTTTTTGTGGAATATTTGTTCATCAAAATGTTTTACTTTTTAGAATATGTGGTTCATATATATATATATATATATATATATATATATATATATATATATATATATACACAGACAGTATGATGACGTGTGTGATGAGATATATGACACTGTGATGACGTGCAGGGCTCCAATCAGCGTTGCCAGGTGCCGCTCATCGAGGTGCACACTTTTAAGCACGACAGACCCAGGAGAGTGAGAGTCACTCCTTCAGCCTACAGAGAACAGGATGTTCCATTGTGGGAACCAGGAACGCCAGTGTGAGTTGTCCATGTGTGGAAGGAGCCGGGAGGTGCTACATTGTAGTCGGCGCATATTCCGACACAGTCAACGTAATGGAGACAGGGTCCTCAAGGGGAACCTGGTCACCAAGAAATCCCACACCTCTGGCACGTAATAACACACGCCACTAGACTAAGTGGGGTGAGGGCACCCTGTAGCTACCTCCTACACCTATTACCCGGAGCCGTGCTCGGCTGGCCTGACTACCATCCCTTGTTCTGGAGAGCTGAGTGACATTTATAGGTTGCACCCTTTTTAATAAAAATGTCCCTTGGGCATCGAATGGAGCGCATGTGTCCGTGTCTCTCGTGGCAACCTGTTACAATACCTAGAACCATAGTATCAAACTAATCTGCTTGAGCGCCATATGAGCGGCTCAGGGGAATACAATATCGTCAATATCAAGAAAAAAAGTGATCATTTCAATTTATACATTCTATTATCAGTTCAAGTTAAAATTCAGTATATCAGAATTCTGCAAGTAAAAAATCATTTTGCAAGTGTTTTAAAGAAATACAAAAAACAACAATTGAATTAAATTCTACATTAATGCATTTTCTTCTTATTTTTGATTAAATAAGTGGATAAATTAATTTTTAATGTTTAACACTAAACACTAGTGTCTCTTCCAATCGAGCTTCAGCTGCTATAGTCAAAGCACACTTGATATCAGGTAAAGATGTACTGCAGTGTTGTGCATATCGTATTCTGTGTGAATGGAATACAAATGTTTGTTTTTGACGGTGCAGCACAGGATGATTGCTACGTGATTGAGGCAAGTTCATATTCTCTTCCAGCCTCTGCGTCTGATCAAAATAGCATGGCAGACTATACCACAGAGCCCAGAAGTACAACCAGAGGTCTTCATTACACCAACTGAATGAACAGTACTCAACAATTTCACGCCTGGGGTCTCTTTTACCAATGATACATACCTACAAAACGTAGATAATAATGCAATAAGTTCACAAAAACACAGAAAGTTATTAGTTCATCTTCTGGTTGAAGGTGATTGTCTTCTAATTCGAGTTTGGGAGGCTTCCATTTGACAGTTCATAGTCTCATTCATTATGACTTGCTACATATTAGGAATGTGTGCTCTGCATTTCACCCATCACACACACACACACACACAGTGAACACACACCTGGAGATGTTTGGGGTCTCTCGAAGCATTTCTGAAGCTTTTATGAGTCATTTTACGATGCACACAGGTTCTGCTCTTCTGATTTACGTTTTCCGTTTTCTCATTTCTATGGCAAATAAGGCAGAGTGCTTTCTACACAACAAAACTGACTTCTTTCTGACATAGTTCCATGACTTTTCATTAACTTTTTTTTCATTCTAGAATGCTTAAGAGTCAGTAATACATTGTTGAAATACAGATGAATAGAAACTAGTGGGTGTTTTTCATTCTGAAAGATAAAAGCTTAATATTTTCTTTCATTGTAGAGGTCTGACACCATTTACATCTTCTTTTCTTTTCACACGTCAGCTGCTGAAGAACAATTAAACCATACTTTTTACGAACAAAATGCTGCTTTCATGACAGTGCCATGATAATTGAACCCCTCTCATTTTCTAGCTTCAAAATTATACTTTTATCAATAATACGAATGATGGATTGAAAAAAAAAAAGTTCATCACTAAAAATAAAAAATAGAATAAAATATAAACCTAAGTTTCTTTCTTTCCTAGAAGACGTTATACTTTGTGATGTTCACTCTTTACGTGGAAATAACATCAAAACAAATTACTAAAGTTCTTGGGAAATCAACAGAACCATGTTGGATTATGACATTCTTGCTGTATGTTCCATTGCATTGCGTTTAATAAAATCAGAGTTGTTGCAAAACTAAACTTCACATTATTATCCTGTACACAACAGTTTATTTCCACAAAGCAATATTCCCCTGCTTTTAAGGGACTGTCTATTCAATATTCAAGACAATTCGCCTTCAGAAATCCCTCTTTTCATAATCTCTTCTCTTCGGATAAAGGGATTGCAGATGATTAAAGCCTTAAATTATTTTCTAATCTCACTCAAACACAGAGATCACTCTTAGTCAAATCCTCAAATCCAGTCATGGAATTGTTTCATCTAATTTCAGACAGTGCTGTGCATGCAGAACATCAACAGCACTTCTAAATGAACCACTGAAATATGATGAACACAACAAGCTTCTGAAAAGACATTTTCAGAGTCATTTGGGTGCGTTCACTTTTTTCTTGAATAAACTTTAAAATGTTGAGGCGCTGTACATCATAAATACAGATTGCAGAATTGTAATAAAAACCACACAAGTCAAGTAAAATGAAGAACAAGAAAGAAATTCAAAAATTACATTTATTATTTAAAAAAAAAAATCTCTGTTCTCCGGAGGCAGAGAAACGGATTTCAAGATTGTGGCTCTTTAAAATAAAAATGATGACAACTCACACAACAGTCAAGACTATTTCATACAGTACAAAGTAAACTAGCTTTTTACACACTTTTTCCATGTTCATTTCTCAACGCAAAAAGCAAAAAAATAAGTAACAAGCAGCAAGCAGTGATTAAAGGGTCTCGCACCTCCGGCACCATCGCCTCTCTGTTTGTTTCAATATTCACTAGGACCAATACATATTTAGGAAATGTATTCACATGAGAATTGGCATAATTCCTGAAAAATACAGCCATATTAAATAATACCGCTGTGAATGAGTATGAATAATAAGACTTTTGACCAATTTACTTTTCACAATTTTTCTAAATTAAGAAAGAGGTATCTTGTTGTGTTTTAATTTTGTATTTTGTGGCCACCTGGTGGTGCTATAACTGGAAAGTGTACTGTTGATGTTCACATATTTGCTAATTTTGGGACAGATCAGACATTGTATGGGTGAGTTATATCAAATTCCTCTTTATGGTGAAATGTTGACTTTTGACGGCTCCCGTGTGCAAATGGTTTAACAAAGTCCAAAAAGCTTCGCACTTTGACATTATAGATGCCTTAGGATTGGACTGATGAAGTTTGGAGATGAACAGATGAACTTTGAATTTGTAAACGCAATCCATATTATATTTAAGTTATGGAATTTTTCCGCTATGATAAACTGTTAGCGCACCATAAGCTGAAATGTGTTAGGTGGTGACATAAAGCCATTTTGCCAAAACATTTTCACAAGTTGTGTGCAAAATTAGATGACTTCCAGCACATTTATGTTCCTAAAAATGTGCTGAAATTCACAAAACAATAAAACTTTGAGCAATTGAACCCTAATTATGATCTGAACATACCTTTAGTTTTTTACTTAATCTCAAACACATTGACATTATTATTTTACTTAGTACATTTTATTGTTTTATCAATTTGTGTGTTCTTTTAAAAATGATCAAGCAATACTTTTGTTCCTTTGCATTTAAAGAAAGCATGGGGGGGGGGGGTTAATTACGAGGACTCATTTGCATCACTTACATCATCTGACGACATTTACCAACTTTAGGTCAGCCAATAGCAAGTCTTCTTACTGGGGTGTTGGCTGTAAGAAAAAAAAGATGGATGACATGACCCTTGAAATCTTGAACTTTGGCTACTGTAGAGATAACAATCTAAAATCATTAAAACCTTTTGTGTACGTGACATCCTTCTAGAGCCCACCACAGAAGGCGATCATGACACTTTGAGATAGACTTTTTTTTTTTTTGAACACCTAATTCTAATAACTGAACTTACAAATGAATAAATTTCAAACGGATAATCATGAATATGTCTGTGAACACAAAATAAAACCAGACACAAGGATAATCTATATTTAGGTTTACCATTACTGCTTCTTAAAAAGCCCCTCAATGGTTTAAAGACCATATTCCGTCATTACTTTCCCTAAACACCGTTTTACTTTTGTTCGTACTTTTGCTGGAGTTCCAGTAGGTTATATTGTGCATTAAATAAGAGTCTATATTCCGTTCACACATGACAGCCATGCACATAAGACATGCTGTTAAATAAATCCTGATTTTCTCCTTACACGACTCTCTAAGATGTGAAAAAGTGTGTTTTGTCCAGATAAGCCCCTTAGCTTTGTTAATACAGCAATGTTTTTCAGGTTAAGCCTTTGTGCGCTTTGAACAGACAGTTCGGCTTTAGTCTCTCTGAAGACCATGACATGGAATGAAACCAGCACCCTGGGCAGTGCCATCTGTTACCATGGCATCCACACACACTTTGAGCTCCCTCGTATGCATTAAAATATTTAGTTTATTGTATAAACTACAGTAAAACAACATTTACAAATATGCTTTTGTATTTATGATTCCAGCTCAGAAAACGACTTCAAATATTTGCCAAGAGTTTACGATAGGAACTCCCTTATTTCTTCTCCCATGCTAGTGATCTTGGCAAGATAACCGGGGCAGAGAGTTTAATGAGGAGAGATAGACTCACAACTGGTGTATGGAAGCACAGAAGGCTGTTAGGATTTTTAAAAAGGGAGCTGAAAGAGATCCTGCTCCATTTCTGAAAAACATGGACTTCCCATTCTTGATGTATCAAATAAATGAGAACACTAACAAAATTCACACCCTGCAAGAATTCAGGTGCATACAAAAACGCAAAAGTTCGGACTTGAAAGGACATCCAGAGGTTCTTTTCTCAAGGTTCAAACACCAAGTTAAGAACTAGAACATATTTTTGTGATGTAAGGACACATCCACAAATGAGGTCTATGCAGTTACCTCACTCATACCTCATCACTCATATCGATACAAATCACCCACTGATGATTTAAGCAGACATAAGGGGCCTGGCTCAGGCTGATAAATGATTTCAGTCATTAAGTAAAGTGATAATGAACAGTGCACTGGGGCCTTGGCATTGATTGGTGTGAAACAGATGGAATTTTTCCTCTTGTTTGATGGAAAGCTATTGATTCCATGTTGACACCATGTATGCGATCTTCCAAATTACTTCTGGTTTCCTTTTTCCATAAACCCAAATAGTTCTCACTGATGACAGATCTACAAGCGATCCAGGTCTACATTCATTAAGCAAATTGACCAATGAATCCCGCATTTCATGATTAATATTGGCCAGGTGGTTTCTAATGGGAAATTGCATGCTTGGTTAGTGAGAGTGATCCGACCATGAAACAGAAAGCTAGCAGTGATTTCTCAGAATGTTCCAATTTTTAACAAAATGTTTAATATTTTACAAGCTGGGATTATTATCAACACAGAACATACATTGACTCAAACAGGAAAACGGGATACGCTGAGATACTCCTGGAAATCTGGTTGCTAGGGTAAACAGCTTGGTTGCTAGGGAGCTGTCCACGATTTACATAAACAAATTCATATTTCTCTATTATGTTTAATCTTGAGGATATTTCCGATATATCGCTTTTTCCTTTTTATTTTCAATGGCCATTAAAATTCAATGGTAAACCCTTTCTAGAGCATAGACTTCAAGACTGACAACCTCCAAAAGTGCAGTCTGTTTGAAGGTTCTATGATTTTCTCAGTTTAAGTTACCATTTTACATAGTTTCACCACATGTTAAGTCAAGTCAGACCAGTTTTAATATCTTGGCAAAGTTTGGTGGCTGTAGTTTGAACAGCCTAAGAGCTTTTTTCTAGGGGAAATATTGTCTAGGCAGTTTCTAATGTGAAATTGCTTGGTTTGCCAGTTGTGAAAGTGATCTGACCCAAATGGTGAGACAAGTAAAAGTGCAGAGGATGGATTCGAAAGAGGAAGCAGGAAAGGCAAGCGTACAGGTAAAGAGTTAAGTCTGCAGGAAGTGAATGGTTTGACAGACAAGTAATATCAGAAGTCCCTTGTCTCTCCTAGGAATAGAATTCTGGTTCTACTTTTTTGGGTTTCCTGAACTCAGAAGACAGCCGGGGCATTCGTATTGCATCACTAGAGGTGAAATTCTTGGACCGGTGCAAGCAAAACTTTTTGCCAAGAATTTTTTCAGTAATCGAAAACGAAAGTCGGTGGAATGAAGATGTTCAGAGACCACACCGTAAACGAATACGACTCGAAAACTGGCGGCATACAGTGACTCACAGGACAGTGCTGCAGGAAACCAAGAATCGTTGATGCAAGGGAACCACCAGGGGCAACCTCACCTGGTACGGATGTGGAAAGGATTGACCGATTTATGGCCCTTTATTCTGTAGGTTCTGGTGTATGTCCGTTCTTAGTTGGTGGAGCATTTTTTCTGTTCCTATAACAAACAAGACTCTGGAATATTAAATAGTTACACTGCCCAGTGAGGCTGGCATACGAAAGTCTTAGAGGGACAAGTGTTGCAGTAGACACGCAATATGGAGCAATAACAGGTCTTTGATGGCCTTGGCTGTCTGGGGCTGCATGCGCGCCATAATGGTCGGATCACCGTGTGTCCACTCTGCGACACAAGGATGAGAGAATTGGGAACCCACTCTTAACCGGGACTGAGGATTGAAACTGTTCCCCACAAACGAGAAATTCACTAGCTTCATTAAGTGCCTGTCCTTTGTACATTCCACCCATTGCTACAACCATTCAGATGGCACCTGACTGGACTCGCCATGGCTCCACGTCGGCTCCGGTTGAGTGCTGTGAAGGGGATCAAACTTGATCAATGAAAAGAAGTTGTGATAAGGTTTCTGTAGATGCGCAGTGAGTCGTAAATATCAAGAGTTCTTGATAATTAGGAGGTGGACCGTTTTGAAGACAAAGGATAATCAGGTGCAGACAATCAAGGAGCTAACACACACACACACACACATGCACGAATGCATGCCTGCACACACACAGACAAGCACACTAACATAAGGAAACACAGAGGAAATGTGACAGTTTCTTTTACAGAGCGTTTAATTGTCCATGTATCACATTTGCATTCACCAAACCTGACAGATGAAATTAACAGGAAAAGCAATGAAGTCTATTTAGCTGGTAGAGAGTGGCAGCTTGGTCAGAGAAAAACATGTGTGCTCTAGTGAATCCTAATCTCACTATGTCAAATCAAATAAAGTGTTTAATAAATGCCACGGAGGGTTTAATTATAGTAATGAGCCCATCAGCCACAAAGCCATAACCACATACAGATTAATAGCAACCCCCGCTTCCGTTCTCACTCCGCCAGACACCTGCTGCCTCTGGACACTTGCGTCAAATTGAAGAGATTTTATGAAAGTCTGACTTTTTGTGTGGGATTGTATTATATCCAGTAGCATGAGAAAAATAGTTGTAAACTTTCAGGTGTATGCAAAAATTAAAAAGAGGCCTCAACTTTTTTACACTGCCTTTTTATGTTGGGAAGGAAACCCTTACTGGTTCATTTAAGAAAAAGTAGACGTTTTTACCAATCACATGTAGAACCAGTGGCCGGCTATTGATTGTACATTCTCTGTTGGGCTATTTTCAGGATAAGAAACCAACATTAAAGTTGAGTTCCATTTCTACCTACGTTTGTGTGTTCACGTGCAATGAAGGGGTGTCCCAATTCTTTTTTGAATGAAGTGGAAGGGCTAACTCAAAGGGGTGTGCAGCCTTGTGTTCCAAGGGTAAGCTAGGCTAAGACCTTGAATGTAAAATAACTTATACACATTTTAAAATTAAGAAAAAAAAAATATGTGAGAATAAATAGATCAAAAGTTATTTAAATGACAAACTTTACAGAAAAAGTGTAGCGTTATTAAGCTTAATAACATTAACATTACACAATAGACTAACAAATGGCATGAAAAACTTTAATTTTTACATTTCACCAGACGGGAAGCGGAGATTTTTAAAAAAAAATCTATTCCATGCAACAGTCTCTTAATTTTTTGCATTTCTCTTGGATACGCTGCTTCCGTCTGAATGCAAAGTACCTCAATATACATATTTCACCAATTTCCTTGAGCGTAACTTGTTGTAGATCTTGGATCAACAGAAGGAACTGAGCTGGCGCATCTCAAATGCATTCAATTTGAGCGGTTTTGCCAACATTCTCTGGAAGATTATCCTTTGTTGTGCCGCCATGACATCAGCTGACTCCAAAGGGAAAGCTGGACTTACACAATAATACACCATTTAAAGTTATGCTACTAATGTGAGCCTTACAGCAGAGCTGCGAGTAAAGGAAGGAAGTTGTGGCATGGATTTGGTTCTGACAGCGTTGAGAATGCAATGATGTGTGAAATTGAGCTTTGACTGCCAGAAGCGTTAAGAGCCATTGGTCATATTCAATGGAACAGATGTAAGGATCCGAAGAAAGCAGCGATTGCTTTTATTTGTCTGTCATCATGGTACATACCTTTGTCCAGCTGAGAAATGGCTGCCATTGTTCAGGAGAAGGCTGGAAATGAGAGCGTCTGACACAGAGGTTTACTCTGACACTGACTTGTGCCCTCGGGAGGGTAGAAGTGCAGCGAGAAGTACACTAAATCAAATATCTTCATTCGGAGTGAAGCACAAGTGAGATTTATAACACAACTATCTTCATTTCCCTCAGGATACGAGCCAAAAGATGTTATTTGTTCTCTTCCTTTCATTTCTTTCCCCTTTTTCTTGCTTCCGACTTATGATGTGGAAATATTATAGTTGTCAAAGCTGATGGATTAACTTGTGAGATTGATTAAATATTAAGTCTACTAAACCTTTTTAATTCATTTAGCTAATTAGCAGGACTAGCGAAGGGAAGAGGTTGTGCCAGGAATGTGAATGTTTCCTCAAAGAGGGTGTTACTGGAAAGTTAAATGCTTAAATTGAACTTTTTAGTAGTTTTCTGGTAAGAAGATGTTTAGCAATCAGAAATCAGTTGGTTTAAGATCAGTACATGGTTAAAGATCTACAGGCTTTATTTCTTCAGTGAACATACCATAACCCTTATGTGTTTTTGGGGACTCTTTTAGCCTCTTTAGGGGGATTTTGACCACAACTTTTTCTCTGTTTCATCAAAGTGAATGATTTTAGGTGACAAATCTTATTTTTACACATATTTTGAGAAAATTGTCCATTTTTATTGCATGAATCTATCTCAGCTCAAACTACTATGATTTTTTTTAAATCTTTGAATTTTACCCTTTAATTTCCAACATCTTACATGATGTCACTGATTTATAAAAAAAAAAAAAGAAAGAAAATAACTTATTCTCAGTTTTGGGCATGTGAAACAATACTAATTACATTGGCATTGATGGATTTTTAGCTTTTGTGTAGCACTAGATTTTCACTTTTATTGTTTGTGCCTCATTGATTTACATTATAACCACCTTTATTTGATATCAAAGCCATGATACTCGATTTTTGGAGGTAAAATTTGAGATTTTTACTGTTGATCACCATTTAGAACCATTAATCCGTGAGGTAGGCCTGTTCAAATAAAAAGCATAGTTTCTGACTTGTATATGAAGTTAAATAGAGTACAACAACATGTAAAATTCTAACAGCAGTTTAATTTAATGGCTATAAAAATAGCACTTGAGCAGTGGTGATTCTGGAATTTAGAGACGTTGAGTGCCCAGCAGTTGACACCAGTGACTTTCCTCATCCTCTGTTTAACCAACTGCAGAAGTGATCAGCATTTACCAAATAAATCCCAGCATATAGTGCAATGGTAATGCACTTTTTTGTCAACTGGGGCACGATGTGGTGGCATTAATGGACTAACCAACGAAGCTATTTCAATGGACAACGTCTGAAATGGTGTTTTGGCCATTTTAAATTCCTAAAGTACCCAAAGAGCAGTCTCCTGCCTCCAAAAGCAAGATGTCTTCATACAGCATTCATAGTTTTCAGAATTTTGCACACTAGCCTAAAACTTTTGCCCAGTACTATATAATTAAATTATAGATTTAATTTTGCATCTGAAACATTTCATGAGACAAATATTTGTATGAAATGATGGGATGGCAGAGGGGTTGTATGAATCAAATTAGATGTTTCACTTTCAGTTCCACTCATTTTTTGTGAGATTAATTCGCCAGCACCCTTGCTGAGAATTCAAACATGGTTAGTGACTAGCATCTGATTATTTTGTTTTCCTGTGCCAGTGTGCTGCTTCTTCTAATGCTCATAAACACCTTGATGAGGACAATTCTCATTTACAAAGTATTAAATCGAACATCTGCTGCTAGCACACAGTTGGGCATCTGGAAAGCGTGTCCTCTTTAACGTTACAGTGAGTTATGAGCTTGTCTGTGTAGGATGAGCAAAAAGCATAATTAAAGTGATATTCTTCAGCAACTGCTTCATCGAGCACACATCTCTCACAGCGGATATGATACAGAGTTCCTTCTGGACTCACCTGGGAGAACTTCAGAGCTTCATTTGGCAGTGGTTGTAATATGCAATGTTTTTCAGTGTCAGTGACGTCACAAGTCAAATGAGGCTCGGAGTGGGCGTAAATTCTGCCAGCAACCAATAGATGAACTTAGATCTTAAAAAAACTTCAGTATATTGGCTGATTGCGCGTGGTCGCTCTCTCTCCAACACAGACACATGCACAACTCGCACAGAGAGAAGTGTGAACTGATCACTATTTGAGTCTCTACGAGGGGTCAAATCATTGGGGTTCAAGTCCAAGTTAAGTCTTTTGCCATATTGTCAAGTCGATTCTCAAGTCACCAATTTAATGCCTTGAGTCTGACTCGAGTCCAAGTCACATGACTCAAGTTTCGACCTCTGCTACAGATGCACAAAGAGAGGAATTCTCATAAAGGCAAAATGCAACCCTTAAAGAGCATGCTCCATTAACCCTTCAGGGTTCTATTGATCAGCTATTCCTTATTTAATGACTGTGATGAATAGAAGAAATAATTACTTCAAATGAAATGCAGCTTAAGCTGGTGTGATGATTTTAGTATTGATATTGGGCCAATGTTGCAATGCAGGGTTATTTATTGGCCATGACCACCTCTTAAAGTGATTCTTGACATTTAACTTAGAAGAAAATCAACAGCTGAAAGAGAATTGATCTAGGTAGCAGACTGAAGAAACAATTTCCTTTTGTTTCACCATCAATTTATGACATATACCATTGATTTAGGGGCTGAACAAACAATGGAAGGTATCGTTTTTTGACGGAACTGACAGCAAGGTACTTCTTATCAGTTCTAGCTGTAATTTATTAACATAAATTTCAGATTTAGGACAGATTCTTTTCCGCTCAAGAAAGAAATACAAGGAATCCCTGTTGGTTACTTTTTGAAATTATCACTTTGAGTTTTTTACAGTTGGGCTCATAAGCTCACAAAGTAGCCCGTTTACAATATGCAAAACAGCTCAGAGTCAGAGGCGGTAATGAACAAGACTGTGAAAGGTGGAGGTGGGTCAACCCAAGAATGTACAAAAGCTGTTGGGATTTTGCCAAGAAGAATGGGCAGCTCTAACAACAGAGAAGAAAAAGAACCTCATCAACAACTACCTCAAGAGACTCAGGCTGTCATTGATGCTAAAAGGGGAAAGGTGTGTAAATGTTTGATCCTCTGAGAGACCGTTGAAGGAGATTCCTCTTTTTAATCTTTTGAAAAGAGTAAACACAGTTGTTTGACAATAAATGGATTCACCCAACCACTAACTTTGTAGATATTTTTTGTTAAACGTTAACAAAAGGGTTATTATTTAGCTATTTTTTTAAAACTAGCCAAAAAATGTACCACTTTGATTGTTAGAACTGTCAGTTTGTTAAATATGATAATATTGTTCAAAATGATGCACAGTTTGTGATAAATTCTGTATAATCTAAAAATAGATTTTTTTGTATGTTACATAATTACATACAAAGTGCAACATAATTAGCTAAAAATGGTTATTATCTAATGAAAGTACTGTCTGATTATGAATATGTTAGTAATATGATTAGTGTCTTCACATGTAAAAATATAATAACATTTAATTTAAAAGAAAAATGTGTTTTTTCGAAAATGTCTACCAAACTGGTACTCCTAAAGTTGAATTTGTCAATAGTGTCTTAAAACAACGCCTTTTTTTCAAGTCTGAAACGACTCAGTTCAAAATGACTCATTTGAAGTCTGACCCTTTAAAGTGGCAATTCATTGAAGAAAAGAAAGTTGCTTAATTTATTCGCATGTAAGAACAATGATAATGTTTCAGAAAAAAATACTTCCTTTTTAAGTGTAGCCATGATATACAAGGCGTGAAAAATGTACATTTTTTTCCCCCTCCGGCCATCTGTGTTGATGTTTAACCCTTACCTTTTCTGAGTCGTGAGCTTGGTTGTACAGAAAAAAATGACACAACTGCTGAGCAAAACACACCTTGGTGGAATCTCCATCTAAATATTGCTCCAACAATTATCAGGAGATGCTCAGTGCCTTAGCATTTGAGTTACCTATCTTTTAGTCCTTATGTGATGATAGAGTGGATAAAACTTTTCTTTCAGATTCCAGACGATCATAAGCACTTGCCATTTATTATTTTACAATGAACTTCTTACACAGAGGAAGTAAATACACTTTCTTTGAGTTCAATATTTTCGAAATAAGTGACCTTAACCCGTTCCTCATTTGTCCATTAGGCCAAGGTGGTATTTAAAGATGGCCTTACCTTTTCCCCAGTTGACACTGTCCAAGCTTCTCGCCAGAACTTCTCATTTTGGGGTGGGGGGGAAAAGGTAATAGCGAAACTCGTAGTAGAGAACTTGTAATCATATTGTTAAACGTCAAGATTGTGTTTTTCCCTTTATCCCTTCCTTCATCAGAGAGATATCTGCTTCACTTCAGCATGTGAACCATGAGTCTTTGTTACGTATTCTGGTCATCTGTGAAGGATAAATATTCTAATTTTAAACATCACACAACATTAAAATGGGCAAATATCCTCTGGTTTATCTAAGTGATGTGTTTGGGTTGATTGAAGAATTTAATCCTGCATTTCAGTGATTTTATAAATGCATGGATATGTAAACCACTGCATAGACATCTATTCTGTTTTTGTTCTGCTCTGCCTTGAGCCAGGACTTCCTGAAGTGAAGTAAATAAATGCGTTTGAGGAACAGAGGCTCAACTGCGACTACATTTAACTTGCCACTGACTTGTATCTAATGAATTATTCAAACATGACCATGTTTCCTGATGCAAGTGATTTTTCAGATTGTTGCTGGGACACCATGAGCTTTGAGTCAAAATTCCCAGCATGTCTTGTAACATGCTGCTGCAGAGAGTGCTAAAATGCTGAGTCTCTTAGAGTGCTGCAATGTTCTTTGTTTCCCTATATCATAAAGGATCACTTCAGGTAAGTATACCTCCATATTACTCCGGCTGGGAGCAACCCCCATATGTTTTCCCAACTGTTGACAGTGATAAAGTTTGACTTAAAAGAGATAAGTACAATTTTGTAGGTTATGAGTAGCAATCTGAGATTACGAGCCTCGCTCATAGTAAAAGGAAATTACAGGCATTGTCCATGATGGGTCTACAACACTGGCTGGTGGTGAGAGGGGTAAAATGTCCAAGACTCTTTAGATATTCACTGGTGTTCCTAAAGGGTCAGTACACTGTCCGCTTTTTAGCCTATACTACTTCCCTGGGTCTCATCATCCACAGACTTGGCATGTCGTATCATTTCTATATTGACGACACTCGGCTGGTTCTCTCAGGAACAACCCACATAAAAGAATGTCTGAACAACATCTTGATATCGATGAAGACTAATCAATCACAGCGGAACATGACAAAGACTGAGCAACTTGCTAATCCCACTTTTCAACATCACTTCACCATTCAGCTGGGGTTCTCAACGTCTTTAACCGCATTGAATCAAAATGAAGACAGACAGGACTATGACGTCAAATCTTAGTTGAGAACCTCCTTTTCTTTTCAGAAGCATTGTCAATAGGTAGTGAATGGGCATTCCAGCATGAAAATGATCCAAAACACACAGTATGGGCAAAAAAGGAGTGGCTCGAGCAGTAAATTAGGACATCCAGGAAAATCTGTAGATCTGAAGGTTTACAGCCTTGTAAGTTATGAATAGAATTAGAAGCCTGGTACCAAATACACGACCCAATCTGTGATTTCTTGTTCTTTTAATTAGTTATGGGCTTATTCCATCCATAGAAGCAAATTTATCATTTTTGATATTTGCTTGTAAAAGGTCCATTTAGACATATTTAAAGTTACAAATGTTACTCTGAGTACCCCCATTTCATAAGCTGAGATATGTCTATGAATCATTGGTTGCTATGGTAAACAGTTTGGTTGCTAGGGAGCTGTCAGTGATATCATAAAAATTTATATTATTAACAAAAACAAAACCCCAAATATTTTTGTTGCCTTCTGGCCATTATGTTTATGGTAAATATTTAACCATAGTGCAAATACTCAGAGATTTCCCTGAATTTCTTAAGTGGTACCAGTCTGAAAATATATAGCAACTCAGATCAGTTTGGATGTCTTGGCCAAGTTTGGTAGCTGTATTTTTCAAAAGCTCTTTGAACTTTGCATTTAACTCCACATCTCCCAAAACTATTTTTATATCATCAAGGCCCCAAAACATCTTAGAAGAACAGCTTAAAAGTGCAGTTTTCTTAGTAAAACGTGTTCCAGGATTCTTCAAATCTATGTTTTAGAACAGTACAAAGTTAGGAGTCTCTTGAGGGGGATTAATTTGTCAGTGTAGACTATCACTTTATTAAATGAACTTATTTTCCATGCAGAAATGATAATTGCTCCATCGTGCTATTAGTGTGTATTATGAATATCTTATCAGAGCTGAGCTTTCACATTCCTCAGTCAGCAGAGCGTGGTGCAACTAACGTAAGGCCATGGCTTTGAAGTCACCCGACTATGGAAATACTCAGTGAAATTTGGAATAAAACACAATCATTTGACAATCTTTAGAAAACAGGGAATTTTATTTAAAGCACTTTGTCCCCTACATAGAAAAATATGATTGATTTAAGTCAACAATAATAAATAGAGTACCTGTATTCTTGCAGGCCCCGCTGATGCGTACAGTAGTACAATCAATATCCAGTTTTCGCAACACAGCAAAGGCACGGGTATTTACCGTAAATCTGCAGTCTTGTTGGAGCACAAAGGGCATGGATGGCATAGAAACTCTGAATTCAATATGACCTGGAGGAGTGTTTCTTTACAAAGACGGGACACAGTGGGAATTACATTGTGCCAGCAGCAACTGGAGCAATCAAGTTTCCTTTTTTGGTCTTTTGTACAAATACATCCTTGAGACAGTGACTGATAACAGGACAGTGGACTATGATTCTAACCAGAGGGTGACTGACATTTTACACCACAGATAATGGACGTGTTTAATATCACTTACAACAAAGAATCCATTATTCATTAGCTGTTTCATTTTGTGATGGTCCCTTGAGTGGATTTCCCTCCACATTTTCATATAATCTAATATCAACTCTAGTGCAAATTTTGCGAGTTAAACGTATGAACATGATAATGAAAACGGACGTTTGAACATGTCATAACATGTGCCATCTGTGCAGTGGAAACTATAAATGCAGCAGTTATGCACACAGACCAATCAAGACGAGGACCCTGTCCTCAAAAATCCTCTTGGATCTATATATTAGGCATTTGACCTCTTGCTGCTACACGCAAATCATCGTCTCTGGATGAAAAATTCAATTGGTTTGTCTTCATTAAAAGCAACAATAAAAATACTTTTAAATATTTAAATATTAGGAAAATTATAAGGCTTAAATGTCCCTTGTAGTGATGGCATCCACACATTTTTAGTCCAGTTGAAGAGTCTTTGGAACTTCTCTTTTTTCGACCCAATGATTCACCATCAAGCCATCGAGACAGTCGTTTAGTGAAGAAAAAGCCCTGATTGTCAAAGAAGTCCATATTTAGGCTATAAGAAAGTGAGAAATCTCAAGCGTTCTGCATACTCCAAGCATCTGAAATGTTTGGTCGCCGCCAGTCTGAGAAGTGTATACGATGCTGATGTCATTGGTTTTCACAGTTCTCAGCTGTATGAGAAAAGAATTAAAGCTCTGGTTTTAACATGGCAGCGTTGTACCTCTTGACTTGAACACCGAGCAGCATGTCGGCTCAGGAGCCTCACTGGACTTAAGCCATTCTCCATTTCGAAGGAGCTTTCAGATGTTTCGCTGAGCTGTGAGGTACTTGAGAGCAGCAGAACCGTATTTTCGAGAAAGGTCTTGGTGGAATTCGTCCTTCAGAGTGGTCAAGCAGTATCGGTAACTGGGACTGGAGCGGAATTTTGAGATGTCAAAGCTGGGCGCGTGGGGCATGTGGATCATGAAGGCATTTGGTAACACAATGAGATCGTACTCCTGGAGCAAGAAAGCAAGACCGGTCAGTCTCATTTGTTACAATTGTAGAAGTCATGGAATTTAATCTATTAGACCATTTAATTCCTTTAAACTAGAGCTTTAAACGACTAGTCTTTGAAACAAAGATGTCATGATTAATTCCTTCAAGACTGAAAACTGTTGATTACTTGATTTATCCAAAACTATGAGTTATAAAATTTAAGAAATTGTAGGTTAGCCAGGCCAACTCTAGTGGTGCATGTCTTGAATTCTTGGAAAACTCATATGCCATCACTTTTTTTATTTTTATTTGTATATTACGTGTGTGAAAATGTCCTTACCTGAGCATCTAGCTCCATGATATGAGATACTTTGTTCCAGCCAAAGCCAACAAACCTCTGGTCATATTCCGGACAATCACGGCGCACGACCACATAGGGCTCAAAATCAGCCTCCCACTCCACCTTGTATGGTGTTGTGGCCGTCCTCCATTTGGCATAATTGGTTGGTGCATGACCCTTAGTCCAGACGTGATACCTAACGGTGAATGAACAATTAATTAAATACATTTAAATGTGATTTTTTTTTCTCCACAGGTATTAACCGAGGACCTATTTTTCCAATAGTATTTGGTATTTTTGGTCATTTTGATATAATTCATCAGTTTATATCACTAGGGCTTCATATATATACAAAACATTCATTCATTTTCCCACCCGTTTATTCATTTGGGTCATGGGGGTCTGTCGGTACATCGGGTCGCAGGGGTACACCTTGGACAGGTCGCCAGTCCATCACAGGGCGACATCACTCACACATTCACACTTAAGGGGAATTTAGATCATTCAATTAACCTAACAGCAAGATTGTGGGGGATGAAACCCAAACAAGCACAGGAAGAACATGCCTGGAACGAGCCTCGAACCGGCAACCTTCTAACCAAAAGGCCACGGTGCTACACACTGTGCCACCGTGATGCCCTACATATTAAACAATTATTTTATTTACAATTTTTGAAGAAAAAAAAATGGTTTTTTTTTGTAAAAACATCATAACTAATGTATTGGTGATCTGCCTGGGGAGTTTTTAGCCATTTTATGCCCAAGTTAATGTGAAACCTCCTGGTGAGTCTCATTCTTAACTGATTTGAATCTCTCGGTTTAAAGTCTATAGACAGAAACATGCGAAAAATCCCGGCTTTTTTAGCATTCCAGTCTGACACATTCATCATGCCTTAAACATTTGAAATAAAGTTACTAATACACCGTCTGTATCTCAAGATATAAGATTTCATTTGAATGTTTTTTGTACCTGAATGTGTAGAGAGTCCCCATGTCCAACATCGACAGCAGCTCGGCTTTGGACTTTGGGAAGGTAAGGCGATATCTCAATGTCTCAAAGGCAGGTACAACCAGAGCCTTCTTTGTATTGGCCATGTCCAGCTGAACTATACTTTTTCTAAAATAATAATAATAAACAGAGACATAAAAAAGTACACAGTCATTTATTTGCCAAACAATGACTCTTGCCTCCGAAGAACCAGTCCATTTAATCTTGTGAAATATCATTGCTTCATAGATTAGAGGAGAAGACTCAAATTGGTCCAAATTTGTGAAATGTTATATGCTTAGTCTAAATAAGAAAAATTAAGCTTTCTCAATATGCAAACAGCACATTTAAAAATAACATTGTTTTGCTAAATTTAAGTGTAAACTCATTTCAAAAGTTATGATCAACTGCTTTGATTTAAAAAAAACAGCTCTGAGGTTCAACTTTGATCTTTTTTACATTTTGGGATGCTAACTGTAAAGGATAGTAGCCTTCATAGGAGTGTGGGTGTGATTTAAAGCTTTCATGTTGTCATAGTTTAACCCTTGGTGCACATTAATGGGGAGTAACTGCAGTGATTTGAACAGCAATGGAGAACTGGTAATGAACTGGTAAGCGAAATAATAGCAAAATGTGATAGAATGTTGTTTATCAAATTAAATAAGCAATTTAAATGTCTTACCAATACTACCTGCATTGTTTCTGTCATTTTTAGTAGTAATTTTGTAACAGTTTACAGGTTGAGAGAATTATTTTAACGGTAAATTACTTGTAGTACTGCTACCAGCCTGAGAGGGCGCTGATTACCTTGAGCCTACTGGAAACTATAGACACTGAAGAAGTCAGTAGGCAGGAAAGTTTTTTATTTATTATTATTTTTATACTGTATATATATATTAGCATGTAATCTCAAGCTGAATATGTTTGGGAGTCTGATATGCTAATGTTAGATTTTAATGATATGCAAAATGGTCGATAGGTTGAGTAATTTAACCAGTAGTTACATGGATTCATTGAATAATGTTTCATTGTGTTTCTAGTGTATTTAACTAGTCGTTTTAACTTGATAACCTTAACGACTCACCTGAGGTAATCATAGAGGCCGTACATGGGCAGGAAATCTACGTCGGTTAGAAACACATAAGGTGTGTTGACATTGCGGAGCGCCACATTGCGCACCAGATTGACTGGGTAGAACTGGCCCTCCTTGTAGACGATGTGATAACCCACGTTTTTGCGGTTTTTGAGGACTTCTGAAGCCTGAGCATAGCGTAAGAATTGCTGGGCCTCTGCGTCAGACATGTACAGGGCCAAGCTGATGGGGCCCTCCCAGTGTTTGCAGATCGCCTCCAACATCTGAAGCCTAGGGGCAAATATTACATTTCAGTGATTTCTCCCCTACATTAAGATTTCAGTTGATACTTGATGCAGCTGAACACCACTCCCGGACACAAAAAGAAAAAAAAAACTCAAAACAATGAAATAATTGTGGAATTTGCAAGAATACTTGGTAAAACTTCAGAAAATTAAGACAATTCAACTTTCCAAATAAAAATCTTAAATTGTTTGACTATATTGGAACAATATATAAAATATATATTAAATATAAATAATTTAAAAGTTAACTAGATTGTTTTCATAGCAAAAACTCAGAGCAAAATCCCAATTTTTTTGATGGCTAAGATCTGATTTTTAGGAATTTTCAGGAATTTTTCGGGAGTAGTTTTGATCATATTCTTGGATGTCTGCTGCTCAAGTTTCTCCTCAGATGATTATTTGAGTTGCTAGATTATAAGCGCTTCTCTACAGAGTACATTTATCTACGTCACTCTCCGGCAAGACACCGTTAAAATGATAAATATACCACCATAACAACGCAAAATGAAACAATAAAAATTGTTTTCTGCTTATAAACTATTTCTATGAATTATCTAATGTTTTCAAAGTACCGTTTCTGAACATAACCTGAGGGAACATCTTGCTCTCGTTAATTTGAAGATGATATTAAGCTTCATTTCTTGTAATGATCATCTTCATGTCTACGCATCCCTATATTCAAACTGTCTGTTATTAAACTGTATACACATTGAAGTGGCTCAAGACATTCTCTCCTACTCACCTGTCCATGGAGAGCTGAGCGACCAGTGTTATATCCGTGCCATCCTCTGTTGGTGAGTATTCATACTGCAGGAAGTAAAGATGAATCCTGTGTACCATCACTCGCTCCCGGCGAAAGTCATAGCACTGGTCATCTTCATCTAACTCCTCCAGAGCATGCTGAAGCTGTAAAAAAGATTGCCACTTTCATGAATTTACAATCCAGCCCCTGCTTTAAAAATCCAGGGAAAAGCTTCTTTCAGAAATAGCCTTTCATAACTTAATTAATATTATGAAATCAAAAGGGTTTTGGCTATTTTGTATTTTAGTTGTATGTGCTCCGCCAAAACAATGTTTATTTTTTGCCATTGAAGGCTACTGTTTCGCACCAAAAAAAAAAAAGAATAAAATAAACAAATAAATATACATTTTTTTATACTCTTACTCATTTCACCTTCAATGGCGAAAAATAGTCATGTATATATTCACCCACACATTCACACCTAACAGCATGTTTTTGGGATTGTGAGGGAAACTCAAAGGAAACCCACACAAGCACGGGATTTAAAAATTTGACTATTAAAAAAAAATATTATTTAATTATTATACACAGACCCCCCAAAAAGGGAATTAGCGGTTTGGAAAATTAACGACTGAATTTAGAATCTCAAGAATTTGAATACCTCAACCATGCAGACCTTTAACAAATCATTGTAAACTGTATGAATGTATTTGTATATATTGTAATATAATTTGTTTTGGAGTCCTATTGTTCTGTTCTATTGTTTCATCACAAACAGGAAGTTACATCACAACCAGTAATTTACAGGCTCTTTAAGAAGTCGCTGGTTCTCTTCATCCCCCCCTCCTACTTTGTCACTTTCTCTCAGCATCTTCAGTTTTTTAAAGCTAAATAAAGCTGCATTTTCTGTTATACCATCTAAGCCAACAGAGTCTTCTCTAATGGGTTTGATAAATATTTTCAAAATTCACTTAAATATTTAAATTATGAAATAGTTTGATGTATTTAAATTGAAGTAGCGAATTAAAACTGAAACTAACCTCCTAGAGCTAGACCAAGGGTTGATTGTCCCAATAACTTGTGGTGATTTACTTTAAAGATAATTCTTCTTTATATTAACAAGTCTAGTGACATTCTGTGTCTTCCATCCAGGGAGACAAATTATTAGAGCATGATACCATACTAAACTCACCGCTGAGCTCTCTGAGCTGGCCTGACTGGGACAGCCGAAGAGTTCCCGTCTCAGAAGATTCCCGTCGTACTCCAAAAAGGTCAGGTACAGATTGCGGAAAAATTCCACATGTTTATTTTTCACCCTCAGCTTTTTTGGAGAGTTCCAGTGAATAACCTAAAGTGAAAAGAAGCCAACAAATATGAACATAAAGCAAATGTTAATTTCTATGTTCCCAAATGCTGTTATAGTTGAGCATTTTTTCTCTTTCTGGTGGTTCATGTATCAGAAACCAATTATTTTTGCAACAATAAGAGTTAAATCGGAGGAGTTAAAGCAAACACACTAATTACCCCCTCTCTAGGGGGGTAAAATTATCTAGAACTCTCTAGATTTGTTGGAATTTTTTTGTTGTTTTTTGTGGATTTGGATATAATTTCAAGGTCAAAGGTCATTAGAAATCTTCTTTGAACAAAAAATTTCCCGATTTGTCTATAATTTTGCATCTTTTTAATTTTGCTAAATGTTGCTTCTTTTTTGGTAACACGTTTATTTCCGTACACGTTTAACTAATGTGCTTTTACCTTTAGATCAGAGACTTCTGTATAGCACTGTTCAGAGCGAGTGTGATCTGACAGCTGAACGTTCCAGAAGCATGGAAGCTGATGCACCAGAACTGGGTTCTGTTTGATGAATGCGTTGAAGATATCCTGGAAAGTCATCATATATCATTATTAAATAGTTTCATCTATATATGGTTATGTATTTGTTTTTTTATATGCCACATAAAAACAAATTTGGAGCCATTTAACAAAAACTAAACTAAAAACTAAACTTTTTTAAGCGAAAAGTGGAGCAAGAGAATGTGACCATATAAGAAGGCTGTTCCAATTTGGAGGAAATAAACCTTTCAGATCATGGTTCCATTTGTTCATTGTTCAAAAAGCTCATTTGTGTAATTTTCTATTTGTGCATGAATGCGTCAGTGGCAAACCTGATCTGCTAGTGATGTTGAAAGCATGCTCATCAGCTCTCGCTCTGCCGTCAATCTCCACATCTGCTCCCAACCGATCTTTCGTAGCCGCTCCAAGTACAGCAAAATCACCCCTGCTCATAGAGTGAGAGAGAGAGAGAGAGAGAGAGAGAGAGAGAGAGAGAGAGATTGTAGCTGCGTAATTTTTTTAGTCATCATAAGAACTAGAATGCTGCCTAAAACTCAATTCTAAATATATTTTCTAATCTTTGTGTGTATATATATTAAATCACAAAATAAAATTTAAAATAAAATTATTTACATTTTCACATTTCAAATGTGATTATGATGATCATTTAATTAAAAAGAAAATGGACATACGTATGACAATAAATGGTTATTATTATTATTATAAACCCTGAAAACTAGGATAAAAGGGAACACAGATACCTTTTTCTGCTTTATGTTTTGTATTTATATAAATCAATTTCTGCAGAGTGAGCTTGCTCTTACCTGTGTTGAAGCCTCGTCCGAGCGCTGGCCAGGGTTTGTGATTCTTCCACAGATTTCCGAGGTACCAATCACTCTGGTTCTCCACCAGACCAATCACCTGCTTCTCTACGAATCACACAATAAGTCTTCAACCCTTTATATTCCCGACACGCCATTTCAAATCATTTATAAAATGTTTTTAACATTTGTTTAACATGCAAAAAGCCAAAAGAAATGAACACACGTCAATTCACAGTTTCATAATTGTCAACATTACATATCCAACATGTGAAATGTGTCTATTTTTACCTGTGAATTTGCGGAAGATGGCCCAGAGCTCAGCGATGTCTGTGGCGAAGGTGATGTCTGTGTCTAGAACGATGACTTTAGAGAGGTTTGATGGCAGAGCTTTGGTGAGAGTCAGCTTCATCAGGCCATAAATTCCTGAATAGTGTTTGTTTGGTATCCATGACACCTCAGACTGAAAGAGAGAGAGAGAGAGAGAGAGAGAGAGAGAGATGTAACTGGCAGCTTGGCGCTATTAGAGCTCTCCCTGCCGAATTTTCCCTACAGTTTTTCTCTAATGCAAAAAAATTCACACATTTTCTGCGGTGAAGGAAGGAAAACTAGAAAGGCCATGTGTTACAGGAAAAGATTGACACGCTAGATTCCCGCTGGGTTTTTTTGCATAATTGTAAAAGTTTTGGAATAGTACTTAGCTATTATAAAGTCAACAAGAGATTTACGGACTGAGGAGAACTATGATATAACGGAGGCAAAAGCAATATGAGTGCACCATTACATGTTGCCATTTTCTTCATCACCACAGTCATTACATTCATAATTTAACTAAAGATTCCTATGGTTCTTAACCCTTGTGTTGTGTTAGAAACCTGTTTACACCTGTGGTGTTAGCGGGTCCATTTGGACCCGTGATTTAAAAATGCTTGAAAATGCTTAAAATCACCAGTTTTCTTCAAATTTAGTTTTTCAGCTAATTGGTGGCTTAGTATGTATTCATATAAATGGCACCAGTGTGTGAATTGTTTTTAGTTGGCTCCACAGACACAGTATTTTAAAATATACCACTCGTTTTTGATTGCAAAAACTGTTTAAATTCACTAAATATATATATATTTTTTTATAGAATGAGTATAAATTAACTGTAAATCTGTTAAAAACTAATATTAAAGTACACCTACCAAAATTTTCTTTTATTTTTTTATTATTATTTTTAATTATCAACAATAGTAACATCTTTGGTGTTTCGGGTCAAAACGGACCCGCATAGATAAATGGTAGGATAAAGACAACATATCAATTTTTTTGGTCATAA
>SRMA01026977.1:428254-508781 GCA_007224835.1 Danionella cerebrum
AAAGTTTGAGTTCACCTGGGGGGTGGTGTGTGTGTGTACATGTCTGTGCCTATGCATGTGAAAGAGGCCTGTGTGTGTGGGTGTGTGTGTGTGTGTGTGCGTGTGTGTGTGTGTGTGCGTATGTGTTTGTGTATGATGATGTGGGCCATAACTGTGCAAATTGGACCATAATTGATCATTTGGAAAACCCGTAGCTTTTAAGTGATGCTTACAAAAGCCAGTATTCTCTACCGGGTCATTTTGGACCCGTAACACCACAGATGTAACTTTTTTTTTTTGAGCCGTTTAGAATTTACTAAAATTGTGAAAATTGCTTTTGCTGCATTTAAATATGTGTGTCTGAAGATTAGATGAAGCCTCATTCCAGGATAAAAAAGGAAAGTGTACTTTTTACAGAGTCAAACTTGAAAACGGGTCAATTTTGACCCGAACACAACAGAAGGGTTAAAGAAGTGTTTTTGTATAATATTTAGAGGCAGGTTTGGGTTGAACTATCAAATGGAGCATATCTGGCATTACTTTAGCCATGTATTGTTCAGTACGGTTTTTTATTTTTTATTTTATTGCAAGTACTTAGGGAACATAACCTCATTGAAAACTGTTTTGTATTAAACTGACCCTACCATACAAACTGAGAAATAGAGAAGTCGATCGACTGACTAAATAAATTAAGCTACCAGGCAAGCAACCAGCAAATAAACCAGCCAACAAACAAAGCAGCCATCCAACAAACAATTCAGCCAACCAACCAGTTTAACCACCGACCAGCCATTCATCCAAGCAAGCAACTAACCAACCAATCAACTGACCAAGCAACCAACAAATTAAGCAGCCATCCAACAAACAAACCAGCCATCCAGCCAACCAACCAATTTAACCACCAACCAGCCAACCAACCAACCAACCAACTGACAAAGCAACCAACAAACAAAGCAGCCATCCAACAAACAAACCAGCCAACCAACCAATTTAACCACCAACCAGCCAACCAGCCAATCAACCAACCAACCAACCGACCAACCAACCGACCGACAAACAAAGCAGCCATCCAACAAATAAACCAGCCAACCAACCAATTTAACCACAAACCAGCCAACCAACCAAGCAACCAACAAACAAACATTCATTCAACAGAAATTTTGTTGCCACTTCTATAGCAGGACTAAAAAATAAAGTTTAGCTATATTAGCCATTTAAAGTTTAGCTATTTTTTGAGGGAAAATTTCAGGTAAAAGAAAAAATGAACATAAATCAAGTCCTCAAACTAATGAAAACACATGACGAGGCCAAAACATTATAATTATGACAAAATTATGAAAATATTAGGTCTACTGGTAAAGCTTAGTTTGATAGATTCAATCTCAATATTTGAACTCTATTCTACAGGTATAGTATGGCATTACCTTTGCTCTAGATCTCTTTTAGCGAGCTTTATCTTTTCAGCGAACATCCTTAATGACCTGAGTTCAAGTTTAATAATAACCTCCCCGAGAGGGCTTGATTGAAAAAGACTGGATTTGCAGCAGCTTAGATTTTATATGCTCAGGAGGCACAGGAAGTAAAATCTGCATGATTGGAGATGGCTCCAAGCCAAACAGCTGATATCAGAGATCACAAAGCGGGACAAGATCGGGGATATTACGGCTTTATGCATGTGAGTATGTTTGCATTAATTCAAGTGTCCTTGAACATGCACTGCAACGCAAACTACAGCACACTCTTCTGAAGTCTGAGGGTGAGTGTTCTTTTTGTGTATTTACAGAAAATATTTCCAATAAGACTTTTTATTACCTGTTCACATGGATGAACAGCTAGTTTTCTTCCTTTCATCACAAAAAAAATATTTCACATCTATTTCTCAAGACAATCTTAATGAAATTACAGTACTTTTCTCCAGAGGCCCAATTGGAAGTGGCTGAAACTGCAATTCATTGACTGGCCACTTGAGGGTGCTGTCAAATATGAGCGGATTCCCACTGACACACTGACTTTTTTTTACACCATATATATCATATACCAATATGTATATTTTTTTTTATCACAAAGCATTTGTCTTTTGTGAAAATTGTTAAATTTTCAATCACTATTTTCCACCCAAACCAACCAACCGACCAACCCAACTAACCAATCAGCTGACCAACCAGCCAACCCAACCCAACAGCCAGCCCCACCATTCAGGAGCCCAACCTGCCCAATTAATCAGCTGGCAAACCATTCAACCAACTAGCCCAACCAACCAACCAATCAACCACCAAGCCCAATCAATCAGCTGCCAAACCAGCCAGCCATCCATCCAAACAACCCGCCGACAAAACAAACAGCCAGCCATCCAACCAACCAGCTGCCAACCAGCCATCCACCCAAACTGACCAACCAACCCGTTTCAATTCAAAATCTTAGTCATATTCTTAGTCATATACTACTTGATGTTTATTCAAATGTAAAATAGGTAAACAGGTTTTCATCAATGGCTTCTGGGATAAAGGTTTTGCCTATTAATATGGAAACAGAAGGCTATGGGGAATCCCTAGAGAATTGTCATAATGTCACACATGCATATACATCATGAAAGTTCTATCAACAGTAGGGATTTCCCATCGTCAGTGTGAGTGGAATGAATTTTTGATTGTCACCCCTCTAATTCAGCATGCCGTGCTCTGCATAAAGAACATCACCAACAGTTTATTAATAATTCAAAAGCAGACCCAAGGAAGCACACATGCCGCACTGTCACTTTACATATCTGAGTGGAAATGAATAATTCCGTTTTCTGGCTCCCACTAGATCGAGCCCTGCGTTCTGAGAGAGCAAAACTAGAGTGTAAACAAGGTTAACCCTACAAGACAAGAAATGTCAAGGATGATACAGACTTACCAACTTGCTCTCTTTTTAATGTGAATAGTGTTTTCAAAATGCAGAACATCTTGTGTATATTAAGAAAATGTGGTCGTAAAACCAACTTTGACTTTTGTAAAAATGAAACAAAGAAATTATCTGTCCATAAATCTAACGGCAGGTTATTTTCAACCAGTGATAGATAGAATAAGATATTATATTATAGTAATATTATGAGTTAAATAAGTATTTGGGTGTCCATGTAGTCAAGGGCTTCAAAGGAAGTCAAGGCAGTTGGGACAATTGTCCCCAAGAAAACAACAAGTAACACAAAACAATTTGAAGGGTTCAAAATATGCCATGGGCAACGTCTCTCCATTAATCTGCATGTACGGACCGATTATAAGTTTGCTAGAGAACATCTGAACGATTCAAGATTAGGCTAAATCCACTGAATGTGTAGCCCCACCCACTGAACATCTCATTGGTTATACTCCCTAACTCCAACCCTAATCCTAAACCTAACCTGTTCAGCATGGTAGTGACGTCACAATTCAATGTTCAGTGAGTGGGACTCCACATTGAGTGTGTGGCTTATCCGATCTGCAGTCCGGGGTTCTTAAATGATTCAGGGGAAAACTCTGTGAAAGTGTTGTGTTTAGACTAAATTTGAGCTATTTGGTACTCAACTCAATCCACCGTCAAACACGGCGGTGGAACCATTATACTTTTGGATACTTTTTGTGGTCCAAGGGGCAGGACAACTCCAACTCAAAAGTATGATGGACAGCCAATCTCTAGTGGAATCTTGAGTATTCCAGAAGGACAGTGAAACAAAACAAAAGACCAAGCAAACAATGGAGGGGTTCAGAAGAATCATAGTAAGATCCTGCAGTGATCCTCCAGTATCCTGGTCTTAATACCTAAGAAAATCTGAGGAAGGTGCCCCTTAATAACAGGATTTGTACAGGATCTGCATAGGTGAGTGGGACCTGGTGGCACTACAATATGGGTCTGACCTCTATCTTGTATTTTGCCACCAAGTACCAATGTTTTCCTTCATGTTTGGTGAAGGAAATGATACATGTAAGACCTGAAAATTTCTCTGTATGCAAATGTGCAGAAAAAGAAAGAACTTTTTCAACAAGATTGTTGTTGAATTACAAAAATAGTTGTGTGCAAAAATGCAGAAGTATTTATCCGTAAAAAGTGTCACAATAGTCATTTGAAAGCCATACAGTGATTCTTTAAAAAAATGGCTTGAACTGGTCATTAACCCACATGGAAAACATGGTAAAAACCGTATTTATGAAAATTGTGGTTTGTAGTAGGCACTGTTTTCATCCTTTGCCTGGCAGAGAAATGTCAAAGGTATAGAATAGGAGGATGAGCAGATGGTAGGTATATTTATATTTTGGAGTGAGCTGTTCCAAATAATGCTTCAATTACATGTCCTTTCATCCATTCCCAAGGTGACATTTGCCCTGTTTTTTTTTTTTTTATCCAAAAGCACATGTGACACAGCACTCATGCCTGAGCGATCTTGCAGAGGAGTGTGATGGGCACTTGTCGCCACTGTCTGCCTCATTTCAAACTATAACGGCTTCAGACTAGCCATTAAACATCAGAGAGAAAGTCATTCTTTGTGGGTCAGAGGTCAAACATGAGGTCATAGGGGGACTGGTACTCACTTTGAGTTCATCAGCATCATAGAAACTGACTTGAATGGAGGGAACCATCCACGACTGGAAGAGAGAGCTGAGGATCTGATTGGCCACCATGTCTGTGATGAAATGGAAGTGTAGTGGGTTTCTCCTGGAAAGAGTGTGAAAGGCATGTTAAGGGTTTATTTAACGCAACATCTGTTCATTAAAGTGTACAGGATGTGTTTTATTTGCAAAGCGTTCGGGTTTGGCTTATTTATTTTCAATGGCACAATGTAATATAAATGCAGTGAAAACATTACACTACTTATAATAATTTACTACTTGTATGATGATGGAATAAATTGATTTGCTATTTACGATTTGTCCATTTAACCCTTTTAGATTTTCAAATGGAATCATAACTTAAGTTGAAATAATATATTGAAAATATATTGAAATTAAATGTTATCCATAAGAGTTTTTCCCTGACTCAAGAACTGAATATTTTCATCATTAGCTCGGGAACTATTTGATTCGATCCAGGACCGTCCCTGTTAATTAATTTCTTTAAATAAACTTTGTGTAATATCTAATTTTATCTGTGTTCGTAATTGTTTTATTTCTTTTTGAAGTGACACTTGGTTGTCTATTTCTCAAGGACTTAAAAATAAAAATAAAAGAGGGGTAAAAGCAACACAACCGTGAATGATTTGGGCAGCATTAAAGAAGTAATGAAGTAAGAAACAGGCTAGTTAGCGTTAGCATTATGGTAAAAAAATGATTTTTTTTTTTAAACAGTGTTTTAGCCAGAACCCAATTTGTAGATTCGGTAGATCATGTGGGTGGCCATAGCACAACAGAGTTAAGTAAACTTTTTCAATCTCTGTTATGTAGCGCACAAGCGGCAGCGCTATTTTTGTAAAAATATGTTTTCCTCCATGTTCGTTCAAATACGTCACTTAGGCACTGTCTGCAAAGTACCAAAACTAAACTATGTTTTCCCTTGAAAATTGTTAGTAACATCACTTTAAAATGCTTTATTATGACCAAAATCAAGCCCCACACAACTGCTCACCTGCAGGTTGTATTGTTTTACAAACAAGAGATTTCGTAATTTATTACATTAACTATTTTTAACATTAGAAATCTGTGTTAATTAAAAGCATGGACAAATTAAGCACTGATTATACACTGTGTATCTCTACTTATTACACATAGTTTGTTGTTTTTAGTTTTGGTTCATACCTGTGAAACAGAATGGATTTGACCAGTGTGACCACATCTCGACTGGCATTGTGACCGGCACACACACATGCAACATGAATCAACTGTGCAGAGAAAGAACACACAACATGTCAAAATCCAACACAATTAAAACTTAACTTAAAAGATTTACTTGTTCAAGCTCCTTCTGTGCAGTAAAACTATTTGAGTAATTGCAAATAAAGAGGCTGGACAATGAAATACAAACGTTAGCTTTGCACCACAAGAAGAAGTGGCTTAAAGGGTTTTAGTGTCTTAAATTTAAAATAAATTAAAACAGAGCCAAAACTAAATGTGCTGCTCTAATCTTTGCCCACCAAATCTGTTTTTCAGGATCTCCACTTTGATTGTGAAAAAGGCTAAGGGTAGTGAAACGATTTCAGGGTGTACGGGGCTGCAATGTCCTAAATGAACCTAAATATTGTACCTTAAAGGCTGCAGCAAATATTAGAACTCTAAATGCATAATCCAGACATTGACGGCTTATTTAGGTTACTTTTGACTCACCTCACACTTCTCAGCAGTTGGCGATCGTGAACACTCTGTATGATTGCCTCGCTCCTCTGCCGTGTTCTCAACATCCTCCGGTCCAGTGTCTGCTGATGCCACCCACTGCTGGTTGCCATAGTTACCATCCGCAGGCTGGGCAGCAGGACCCTGTGATTGACTGAGTTTGAGACGAATCTGCCGATTCTCTTCCTCTACCTCCCTCACCCGTGATGCCAGGATGTCCCGTTCCAAGAGCCGAGCCTCCGTGGACTCCATCAGGCATGAAGAGAGGAGAAGTGAGCGTCCGTCTGCCATCAGACAAAGGATTTCATTTAGTCCACATCTGTTCCAGGTTTCACTACAATTCTAACATCAGCACATTCCCTTTGTGTCGCTCGAATAACTGATAACAAAATGACATAAAAAGCTCAAATACCCGACTGATAACCTCCAGGAAAGCAGGTTGTTTTCTCCTCAAATGTAAACTGAACTCAGTTCATATAAACTGAAACTTGGCTTTTCATACACTGTTGGTTGGTTAACTCATTGGTTGGTTGGTTGGTTAATTCATTGTTTGGTTTGTTGGTTGGTTGTTGGCTTTGTTGGTTGATTTGTTGTTTCACACACACAATAACTCCACAAAACTTTTGTGGAAACAGATTAAAGCACAACACTTTACAAAAAATATCTAGTGAGAAGTTAGAAATAGGTAATTAATGGTTGGTTTGGTGGTTCATTGATTGACTGGTTGGCCTGTTGTTTGGTTGGGTGATTCATTGGTTGGTAGGTAGGTTAACTCATTGGTTGGTTCATTATTTGGTGTTTTGGCTGTTTGTTTGGTTGGTTGATTCATTGGTTGGTTGGTTTGGTTTGGTTTGATCATTGATTAGTTTGTTGGTTTGGTTGGTTGAGTCATTGATTGGTTGTTTGTTTGGTTTGTTCTTTGGATTGGTTGGTTTGATTTGTTGGTTGATTTTTGATTGGTTGGTTTGTTAACTCGTTGGCTGGTTGGTTGGATGTATAGTTGGTTGATTCATTGGTTTGTTGTTTGGTTGGTTGGTTCATCGATTGGTTTGCTCGTTCATTAGTTGGTTGGTTTGTTTGTTTGTGCGTTCATTCAACCAATGAATGATCAATTAATAAACTTGATTTGGATGGCACGTCAACAGCTTTAACCACGTCAATAAAATATACACCATAAAACACTAAAACAAATTTTCAGTTGGTTCCAGAGTGGGAACCCACCATGCTGTTACTGGGAGTTTGAGCATGGATAGTAGACATGTTATTGTAAAAGTGTTTATTTCTTGACGTCTTCAAACTAAAAATGAAAGTGCCACATAAAACAACAGTTCAACAAAAAAATACCTTGAATATATACAGTTTATTACTTCAGGTTCAGTTTTTCGGTTTAGACTATTAGACAGGCAGACTATTCCACAATTTTGGGAATATTAAATATATTTTGTATACTTGCGGGTTGAAAGACATATCAATGACTCTTAAAAGCATTGCAAGTGAACAAGTTTGTGTACCTGAAAGTGTATTATAGTGCCCAGCTGATTGAGGATAAAGTTGGAGCACAGTTGTGGTCAGTAACCCAGCTGCAGAGTTTTGGACTAGTTGGAGGTATTTTATTATGGACTGAATCACTCCATAATACAAATCATTACAGTAGCCTAGAATGAAAACATACATCACCAATTCTAAATCACTCTGTAAATAACTGGGAGAAGGGTATTCTCTCATTTTAGTAAGTGGGATTTGAATGGGATTTTACTCTACGCCTAGGCATTCACTTACATGTTAAATATGATGACAAGAATATGACAAAAGGTTAAATATATTGAGGAAATCTGCGTGGTATCTCAAATGTTCTTGCATTCAGAGAGAGCAAAAGAACAGGCACTGATTTTATCAGACGCATTTGATGGACACAGGAACATATTCTTCTAGTGCGCTCCTGTGTACATGAGCACAGATCACTCGTTTATGTTCATCACTCTCAGTGTGTGTAGCCGTGTCACTTCTCATCCATTATTCATCAGCATTCATCTCAGACGCCTGGGCACAGGACTCCTGAAAGAATGTGAAATGTGAACCGCTTCTTTGCTTATGGGCTTTCAGTTCCGCTGCCAGGAGGCTTTGAGCCAATCACCTGAGCCGTTACTGGCATATGATTAATGACTCAGGAAACTGTCATGCTCTGATTGGCTGGAGGGACCACAAGCACACAGACATAAATGTGGTTTCAGATATTAGATGAAGAAAAACTATGCTTGTGCTGCTGGGAGACAAATAAAGACAAGATAAGACGTTTTATTGGTTATGGCTGTTGATATATACAGCAGCAAGTAGGGCTGGGCGATTTAGCCTAAAGCTTGATTAATTGAACGTTTTAAATGTTTTTTTTTTTGTTTATTTTGTATTATTTTCACTAGTTCACCAACAAGATTTATACAGCAAATATTGTCACATATTACAAGTAAGAGATTTTTGGAATGAAGGGTGCATTACTTGGTATTAAAGTAATTGAAGGAAATGGAGCAAGACTCCATGTTGTGGTGCTTTTAAAGGGAAAGTAAAAAAATTGACCTGGTAAAAATTGAACGATTACAGGTTCTGAATGACTGAATTTTGATTTATTTTTATCAATTGTCTAGCCCTAACAGAAAGTATTTATTAATTTTTATACAAAATAAATAGAGCTCACGAATCATTTGGATCAAACCATTTAGAGCTACCAAGAGCTCTCCAGACACTAGGAATTCTCTTTCAGTTACTATGCTGCCCGCAGATGGAACCAGCTTCCAGATGTGGTTCTAAGACTTTAGCAACTTTTAAATCCAAGATAAAAACACACCTTTTCAAAGTGTGCTGCTACTGACTGAGCACCAATGCCCGAAAAAATTTGGTCCAAACACAGTTCTTTATTTGAATCATTATGCAATGAATGACTGCATGACTGCAAGTGGATGTAGGACTGTTTAAGCAAAATAAATTTAGGTGATTTATTAAGTGCAAAAAAAACACTTCTTTCATTGCATGATTTTTAAATTGCATGTTATATTTTTTGCACATTTATTTTCATTGTCGTAACTCTCTGTAAAGAGCTTTTAATTACCAATGTGTATAAAATGTGCAGCAGAAATAAACTTTCCTTGCCTCGTCCCTTTTTAAGCAAAAAACATTAGTTTCCACTGAGAAAATAAACACGTATTCAGAATTAACCTGGTTTTAGCATTGTTTGAGGTCATTAGCATGAATAATCCACTCAGATAATTATAAAGTGGGGAAAAAAGGGTAAAAGATATACACTTTAATAGAACTAGTTATATTTTAGGGGTTTTAAGTAGTGCCTCTTAAATGGTTTTGTCACATCGTCACAGACAAAACATCCTCTCTCTCATTAAAAGTATCTTCTTTAAAATGGTAAAATGGTAAAATAGGTATATGCACGGGAAGAGGGCATGGAAAACAAAAATATATACATGTACAAAATAGCCACAAATGATGAGCTGAAGATGAGTTGTTCTCATTTAAAGTTTAGAAAAATAAACTCTGTAAAATATCATTATTAAACAAACTAGTGAGTTAGCGTCCTTGTTTGAATAATGAACTACAGAGTTAAAGAAAGCAATGTAATTCTTCACTGTCTTTGTGTCCATGTAGTCTCTATATTGACTTAATTAAAAAGCAGTGTTTTTGGGTACAGTCCTCTCCCGGCTTCCTTTTCTTTCCATGAACTGCACAGCCTTAACTGATAGAGATAGATGTGTCACGATGCTAGATACAGAGTGAGCTTTTATAATGATTAGCTTTCTGAGATCAGATCAGTTCTGTTATCAGCACTCTGCAGCATTATTGTACACATCTGAGCATGACTCACACACACACGCACACACATGCACACGCACGCTGAGATAAGACTCTGACTGACAGTCTCAACACGCGCCTCAACCCAGTTTAAGAGGAAAAGTCTTTGAATGTTCATTCATCAATTCATCAAACTGTACCAAGGCCTTTTTGAAATGTTTCTAGAGATTGAATAAAGTTATTCTATGTTTTGAAGTAAATTTTAACTCATGTATAAACCCTTAGAAGTCCAGGGCCGTTTTGAGTGTTTTTTTACTACTTTACAATTTGCTCTCAGAAATTTCCTTTGATTTTTTTTTTAATGGAAATGCTTGATTACATTTTTTTCTTTTTTCTTTTAAAATATTTTCTCATTACATTACACAATATTTCTACAAAAAAATTTACAAAATACGATTCTGAGTATTTAATTTTAAACTTGGACAAAATGTTTGCATAAAATAAAGTTTTTGCGAGAAAATAAAAATGTATAAATCCTCCAAAAAGCAAATACAATGTGAAAACTGCATAAAAACAGGCAAATTTCTTCTAAACCTTATACACTGTTCAATTCACTTTTTGTACTATTGTCCTTTGTTTTGTGCCTTTGAAACTTTTAAACTTTGAAAAACATGAGCCACCTCACAGATATTGTACATCCAATGGTTATACCTTCTTTGGACACTAGATGGCACTGATTGGGGGTATGTAAAATGAAAGTGAAAGGCAATCTCTCATTTTCTCACCATTTAATTTGAATGAAACTCTTGTAAACCTACACATTATTTTTTAAATCAAAATTAAACAATAGGTGGATTGCGTCATTCCTACTTAATTTAAAACAGCTGCTTTTTTACTTGACAAAAAAGATGAGAATGTGGAATAGAAAAGAAGCGTTTTTTGTAAATAAGATGTTATGAGCGCAATTTAATGAGACAAGCACATTTTAAAATGTATCTGCATAATTCGAGAACGCAGATAAGCTTTAAAAAGTTTTCAAATAAATTAAGTTTTTTTTTTTTTTTTTTTTTGATCATATAAGGTGTGCTACTTACTCTCAGAGCTTCCTGCCAGCAGGTAAAGCCATGCAAAGAGAAGGATGAAGCTCAGAGAGGCCACCAGCAGCTTCAGCTTCCCACGGCAGGGGCAGAGCATCCTGGGATTGAGGAGGAATCAGGGAGTGGATGCAAAGGGATCAGGTTGGGCTCAGTCGAACACTGCGCTCCTGCAGCATCCTCTCTTCTACGGACAGAAGAAAAGAAAAGTGTCAGTAACGAAAATAATAGCTATCTACACACAATTAATATTGACTTTGTTGTTGTACAGTATCACTGTAAAGATAAGGATCTATCTAATTTGTTACACTTGAGCAAATCTCGAGTATAACCTTTTATACAAATTCTTAAAAACAAAACTCTGGGGTTTGGCTGAACAGGGAAACCCTAAGTCTCTTTGAATTTCTAGCACACGTTTCCTGTTCGTGTTCATGTCACATGCACAACGTCGTTGTTTACAGCATTCTTAATTAAAAAACAAGCTGTGGGAGCCTCTTCATCATAAGCGCAGACACAGATTAACCACAGAAGAAGGAGAGTGAGAGCAAGGAGAAGGTAAGGGAGAGAGAAAATCATTACATGCTTAAATAATCACAAAACGGTGACATTTGTGATTCGTTTTGGGGGTGTTGGCGAGAGCTAACACTACGGTCAGGCAATCATACTGATATTAATGCATGAAGTACGTCCCAACATATTAATGGATGTCAAACAAGATCATTTTATATAGATAATAAGCTTTTCGAAACACTGATGAACTCACTCCAACCATCTGAGAATCTGCATCAACTATCAGCATTTGTTTTAGTGTAATACTTACTTCAACTAATGTACATTTCATATTGACTTGTAATATCATCTGTCGTCTAGTCTTTATTACTATGTGCTAAATGATGTCCTTTAACACATTAGTCTTCATTTTCACCACTGAAGGTTTCCCTTAGCTTTTCAGACATTGTTAATAGATTATGTCCACCAACAAATCCACATAAATGTAAACATATATTGCTGTTTAATGCTCAATCTTTAGAGGTACATGGTTGATGCACATAGATGGTGTAAATAAAGATGGTGTTATAGATTATTAACCCTAAACCAAGTAAAAAGACACTGAAAGCAAGGTTTAAGAAGATTTAACAGAAACACAGCTTTATTTAGCTTAAACATGATAGTCAGCTAAAACAAACAACAACTATGGTAGAAAGGAAAGAGAAAGGAAAGGGGGGTGGAGCTAAAAAAATAACAAATTCTCCATCACTAGACAAAATGGCAGAAGTTGTGGGCGGAGTGGTGATTTTGGCACACTTTTATTTTGTACATTTAGATGTAAATCTAAAACGTTATAATTTTACACCCATAATATAAACACCCAAAAGTTTACATTTTACCACTGTGTATGGTAAATCCAACAGGTTGGGGATTTGGGGACACCACCTCTGGTGATTTTACTGTGCAGGATTACATGCGCATGTTTACTATTTGATGATCGAACAGGAACGCCTGTGTTTGTGCACACCCAGTGCTGAATATTAATTTTAAAAATGCCATGAATTGACTGCAACCTGTTGGTTTGGTAGAGTCATTACAGAGTTTCAAGGGTTTTTGAGTATCCATGTAGATGTGGTTTTGTACGGGTGTGAGAGAAAAACCTGTTTTCAACAAAAATGGCTACGTGTGGACATGGCCGGAGAGAAAAGGAGCAACAGGAATCCAGCAAAAGGAACAAATGTTTCTCTGCAACTTTACTTAAAGAGCTTGTAACTTCCTAGTTGTGATGTATGTCTTGTTATATCGCTGAAATCAACGAGAAAATAGGATTATGATATTATTTTTCTATTACAGTCGCAAAGGTAAGAATACAGGATCCAGGATGTGGCAAGAAAGTCCTCTCTTCCAGCCACCACACTCGAGCTGAGAAGAGCAAGACCAAAATAGTGACATACTGAGAGATCCAATAGAAAAGAGCACGGAAGCAGAATAAAACTATAAAAACCTGATAGTAAAATAAAAGTAGTAGATGATTGATTGTAGATTAAAGACAACTGTTGTTCCCTGTGTAGATGTGTAAAACTTGAACAAAAAAAGACTTGAATCACTTTTAAATTGGACATATTCAAAGCTGACTGGATGTGACGGTTGAATTAGGGTTTAGTACTGGTTCAAGAGGAATGAATGAATGAAGAGGAATACCATTATAATGACTAATATCTGGCCAATAGCTGAGTGATTTGTTGGAATCTTTTCAGGTCACCTCCAGGTTATCTGTTTCTCAGCATCTAGTGCAACCTTCTCTACTGAACACATAATAACGTTATGCTTTAACCTTGATTCAGAGCAAAATAAACCACAAATGGACTTTTGTAAAGTCTCCATAAACAGAGCTACTGCAGTCCTTCAAAGAAACAGCCGACCTTCATTAATGGACCATGGCAGTGTAACCCCAAGCAATTAACCCAGAGAACAGGCTTGTGCTTCTGGAGGGCAGTTGATCGTCTTTAAAAAGCGATGAAAACTTCTCTTCATTACACAGACGGAACTCACATTGACAGCCATACAAAGAGGTTAACTGGGGAAAATTCACTGACTCACTCCTTCAGGCAGTTAGTAATGAACAGAGGTGGAAATTAGAGAATTACATTTACTCATGCTACTGTAACGTAGTTTTTTTGTGTACTTCGGCTTTTTAAAAGCTCTACTTGTACTTGTGCACGTTTTACTGCAGTAAAGTAATACATTTTTAAGAATAAATAAATATATAAAAAAGGCAACGGAAGGAAAAAAAACTGGGAAAAACAATGAAAGCACATGATTATTTCCAAAAGACTGTCATTCTAAATTAACCTTTGATGCCCTTAACCTCTGCAGAAAACATCACTGCTGTATTTAAAAGAACAATATGGCTTTAAAAACTACGCCAAACTGTTTCCCCTTGCAACCAAATGTTCTGAACTCTATCGTAGCTTTGGTATAGGATAGAGAAATGGTTTATTTTAATTATACCAGCATGGGGAATATTATATTGTGTCACTGACTCCTCCATAGCAACCAAACTGTTTAGCATGGCAACCAATTTAGCATATATTCATCTCAGCTCAGGAAAATGTTAGAGACACCGGGGTGGTTCATTTTATACATAATGACATGGGGGACATTATATTGTCACTGACTCTTCCATAGCAACTACACATTTTCCCTAGCAACTAAACACATTATATAAATAATTCAGCTTCAGAAAATCTCAGGAACATTGGACTTGGGATATATTACTTGACATAATTTATCTCTTCCTAGCAACCAGATTGTTTACCCTAGCAACAGATTTAAAAGATCTATAGCTGATAGCTCTTTTACAAAGCAACATCAAAATTTGTTTATCCTTACTCTTTCCCCTGGTAATGACACTTTTCATTTGGCAAACCAGTATGAAATTCAGGTAATGGTGTTTTTTTATGTCATCAAATAACTCATGTGACAATTTAATGATTTTTGTGATAAAAGCCCTACTTTTATTCCATAAGTCATGTCTAGTTACAAGTCTAGAAAAAATGTCTCCATGTAAGCTACTTCAGAGCACTACATCAAGAGCTTTGGTGCAGAAACAGAAACAAGAACTATAAGGGATGAAAGCAGACAAAATGATTACATATGGTAATAATAATAATCAGAATAATTGCTCTGTGTAGATAATTAGTCTGTTGATAGGCTGTTGACTGTTGCTATGCAACGTGAGATCTTGGCACATTAGTAGAAAAACCGAAATCACAGATGGGCAAAAATCTGTTATTTGACAGAATTTACACCATTTCAACACTGCTACCCAAATCTTAATGACTCTCCTAAGTGTTAGATTTCTAATTATTTTAATTAAGTGAAAATGAATATTTGTAATGTTGCATTAGGATTCTACCCAAAGTATTAAATAACAGTTAACATTTTGGTTCCAAAATGAGATAAACTCCAAATTTGAAGGGCCAATATTATGGATATTTCGTCCATGTGAGCTTGGATACTTCACCGGTCTCCTCGTTCTATAGATGTCCACCCTAACGATCAAATAGAAGCAATATCACACGCCAAGAGCCTTTCCAATGCTGCCAGGAACCTACACCCTCAGAGCAACCCTCCAGCTAATCAGCCGCAACTGCTTCCAGAGTAAAACCCATCCAGATGCACGCTGCTACACGGCTTCACCCGAGAGAGCCACTAGCGGTGTGAGAACTAATGTGATAATGTGTTAGAACTGATGTGACACAGTGGTTGTTGAGATTAGGAACACTATTCGTCTTGTAACTCAGCTCCTTCTTCGGCACAATGGTGCGTTGACCGCATTACCTTCCCTTACTTATGAACTCAATTCTCTACTCTTGCTCAAACAAACCAGTTAATTTAAGTCATTTTTTTTTAAGTCAGATTGAGCCCTGGTTCCAAGTACTATTGTACTGAACTGATCTACTTTCATGTCATTTTTGTGGCTTACAAAGCACACAGAAAAATAACCCATCTCTGACTTTTTGTTTTACAGACACACGAGTTCATCTCTGTTTGGGACAGGTATGGCGTAAACTGACTCCTATCTCCTTCATGGCCAGCGGTCTGATCAGAACAACATAAATCTCTCTCAGCGCAAATCACTCTCTGTCATCTCCAGCTTATTAATATTCTCAGAACAAAGAGAACGCAAGACGAAACTGTGGCTGCAACATGCCCACCTCAGGGCTCATATCTTCTTCGTATGGGTGTGTATCTGCACAAATTCTTTAGAGCTGAGGTCAAATTGGATTTTAGAGGGATGGTCTGCCCAAAACTAAAATGGAACTAAGAAAGTTGGATCAAGTTGGAGTAACAGATTCTTAAACTTATTACTCCTTAGAAGTCTCTGCATGCACCTGTGCATGTACCAATCACAGAGGCTGTTTTGAATAAAGGTAAGAATGACGTTGACCACCATATTGTTTAATTTTGATGGCAAATATAAAGAGTAGGTTTCAAACAGGCTTTATGCATTAATTTTTTTTGGTTTAACATGAACATTACAAGAGTTATGACACATTATTTACAAGGTAATTCAAGTTAAAATGTGAGGAAACTTTAAAAAAAATGCAGACCCCAAATCGTGCCATCAGTGCCATCTATTGGTGAAAAGAACGAATAACCAGTACAAGACCTGTGATGTGGCTTGTGTTTTTCAATGTTCTCGCACCAAAAAAGCACAATGGCACACACAAAAAAATGCTTGGAACTGTGTATAAGGTTTAGAAGAGGTTTGCCTGGTTTTATATAGTTTTAAAAGTTACTTTGTAGTAAAATACTTGGAATTGTATTTTTGTACAGTATCAGATTTGTTGTATAGTTATTGTTTAATCTAATGAAAAAAAAACTAAAGGCAATTTATCAGAGCAAACTGTAGAAATAACACTCAAAAAGGCCCAGACTTCTAGGTGTTAATGCATTTAACCAGTAAATGGCAAAATCCTTTTACCAAGGAAAAGGATTTTGCCAAGTGAACCAAGTGAATGTACAACCTAGACACATGAACAATGCTTGCTATCCTGTTTATGATGCTTTTAAATAGTCACTTTTGAACCACAGACGATTGCTGAAGCTCTAAAGAGGTGAAATACTTCAACCCAAATCCATGACTAAAGAAAGAAATAATGATTGTGAAATAAAAGGAGAAACAATGCATGGGAGAGAGAGAGAAAAGACGAATAGAAGACACCTTTACGAGAGATTGTTAGATAAAAGCACAACAATGTATCCACATTACACAATGCCATAAAATAAAGTACTGTTTTTGAGAAAAATAAACTGCACAATAGCCTTTTTACAACTGGGGTAATTCAAAGAGTGAATTATTGGATTCCTGGGATTGCACTTTCTAGTTTTGCACTGTTGCTGGGATTCTCTGCGTGTGGTTCAAAAACTGGCTTTTTAAACCATTCTGGATAAATGTACTAATTTATCTGTTAAATAATATGTTATAGAATAAGATTTATGTACTCAGGACGTATGCATATACTTAACTCCAACATTTGTGTTTCTTTTTGACATTGAGATACTTGCCAACATGGATATTTCAAATATAAATTTTTAAGGACAACTTGTCATACAGTCATTCTATTTTGGAATACTATTTAGGGGCTCGTGTATGAACTGGGACGCAGCACTAATGTTTCTCTAGAGAGACATGTGCCCTAGTAAAATGCGAATCACTGCACTTGTGTTAAAGAAAGAGGCGAAATACAATACATAACACTACTCTGGTCCCTAGCTTTTATAGCCGATGAACTCATCTCATCTGCTTCAGGACAGTGAACATTAAACCACTGAACAGCTTTTAGTGCACTCCTCTATTGATCGGGGTGAATAAACAGTCTAGAAGGACTCTAATCTGAACATTTCACTTATCAGCCTATAGGAGGTTCATGAATGTGTAAAAGCACACTCCAGCAGTCCTGCAGATTTCCATTTAGATGCTTTGTTTGTGGAAGTTGTACGCAAAATGGTGATGAACTATGGTTACACGGTGGATTGGGACTGCGGCAGGGTTAAAAACTGGTTGACAATGTAGTTTGTGCTCTTCTGCATCTAAATAAAAACAGATAAATAAAAACAATGACAAATTGCTTTAATTTTGAAGGCGTATTTATGTAAATGGTTTATTAATCAATATTATGGCACAGATCCATTTCTCCCCAATAATCCTAGCTTTTCCCCCCTCCCCTCTGTTTTGGGCATTTATGTGAGATGAAGGAGTGTCTTCAAGGGGAAGGGCTGAACACCCCTCCAAATGAAGGTCAAACACAGCTGTAACGCCCCCTGGAGCCTGAAGTGAACATGAAGTGAATTCAACAGTTTTTTGTTTTTTTTTTGTTTATTTATTTCAAGTAATTTGTGCATATGTAGGTCATCTAACAAATTAAATCACAAAAAGATTACATCTTTAAGTTCTTAAAGATAACAGGTCAGGAATTGGATTTATTTTGCTTTACACCGTTCGTGGATATCGCATAGTGATTTTTGCATCAATAAAAACATGGTTGATTTTAATAAATACGTATTTTTTCTGACTTCTCTCTAATTGGCCAACGGTTATTATTACATGCAAAGTATGAGCAGGATAGTCAGAAAATCCTGTTCCTTTCAAGCCTTTATAGCCGAACTCTTTTTTTAGCTTCACGTGCAGGAAAATGCTTATAAAGAGACATGGCGGTTTCTTGCTTATTAAACTACACAAATCCCCTTTGAAAGCATGAATAAGAAACTGAAAGCCTGGTGTGAATGAGAAACTGACATCGCACTGTACGTAAGAAGTTGGATCTTAAAGAGCAACACATAGAGTTGTACTGACTGTTACAAAGTGCACATATATGACAAATTACGAATATAAAGGAGTATAGAAATCTTGTGACAGTAACACTGCAGTTGATGGCGTGTGGTGAAACATATGAACCGGATGGAAACCAGCTTTTACCACTGGTGCAAAGGTGTTAAAAATTTGCCTCAATTGCATATTGATAAAATAAAAACAACCAACATAGCATTGGTAAACAAAGAAAGAAGATATTTATATATTCTATCTTCAGTTTGCTCCACTCCAGTATTTCAATGGAAGAGCTCAGCTTCCTAAACATACTTTTCACAAACATCAACTAATTTTTCCCCTTGTTTTCAAATGGGTCTGATTTTAAATGGAGATTATATACATATGTGTTCTTTCATAAACCAGCTCGCTTCAGGAAAATGAATAAACTATGGTGGTAGGTGGAACAGATGTTTCATTGTTACACTTTGGACCAGAGCATCTCCTTTATATACTTTTAGCCATTGTAAGCAATTGTAGCTCACTCCATCTTTTCTCTTTGTTTGATATCATCAGAAAAAAAGTAAATATAGTACCACTATGATGACCAATGTTTGCAAGTGATGAAGATCTTTACCTCGGGTCACTGACTGTAGAACTTTCTGGTTTTTATAAAAATTATGTTTTAAACCACGACTAAGAAGATATTTGGTGCCCTTTCTCTAAATAAACTTGGGTGTACATCTCTTTCTATCTGTGCACCACCGGAGGAGAACTGATGCACACTAAGAACTTCTCTCTAGTGGCTTTGCAGTGAGGCATTGTGGCATATCACTCATGAAGTCTGGATGTATGTGTGAGCCCTCATCCCGTCCCTCAGTCTGATATGCACTGCATTAAGAGGCTAATCTTCAAAAACACTGTTCACTCGTTCCTTGCTCAATCCCTCTTAATATCTGCTCACATGCTGCACTCCTCCCTTTGAGGCCTAAAATCCGGCTAATCTTCTGCTCTCTTCTGGCCCAGGAAACCAAATCAGCTTCCATCTCTTAGTGTCTCGTAGAGGGAAAAAAAGAGAAAAAAACATGTCAATCATGTGCACGTGTGTTTCTCAGGAGAGATTGCTCTGAGAAACAAGGAAGCTGAATCTTTAAAGTGCATTCAAATATTTTTAATATTGTGACTTTTATTCGTTTTTCAGATTCTCCATTGTAGAGTTCATTAACAATGCAGAATTTTGCACAAACTCAGCTCTGTTGACTAGTATTTGGAAATGAGTGCAAAAGTTACAAGGGGTGTGAAGGGGTGTCCCAATCCTCTATTGAATGAAGGATAAAGGTTAAGATGAAGGGTAGCCCTCATTATTTAGTGAGAGTAAGAGGGCTGCCAGTGTTACCAAAAAGATCCATTAACGCAAGAAGTTTGTTTATTTATTTATTTATTTATTTATAAAATGTGTTTTTTTAAATACTTTACTATTTGCTCTAACAAATAACTTTATACCCGTTTTTTAAGGCTATGTTTGATATCAATTTTTTTAAAGTACAATCCCAAAGTACACATTTATCATTAGACTATACAAAATTTCCATAACAAACCAGCAAAAAAATACAATTCTTGCACATTTTCTCACATTATAATTTGAATTGCCTTGCAAATTTTGAGTCATGACTCTTGTAATGTTCGTTTAAAACCAAAAATATTAAAACTAATAAACTTTTTGAAACGTACACTTTATATTTGAAATCAAAATTATACAAAAGCTGGGTAGTGTCATTCCTGCATAATTTAGAAAAAGCCTATGTGATTGCCAAGAGATGATGTAACTTTTGAAACTTCGATATGTCAAGCTTGTATATGTTTAAAGCTCATTCTTTTGTAAAAATATCAAGCACTGTGTTTCTCTGTTCATTACCCTTTCATCACAGCTGTATAATCTACTTTTTATAAAAAAAATTTTTGCATGTGCATATCTTATTGTTGTTGTTTGCTTTATGCATGCTTGTATTTTAGTCACAGTCTTTGAAATACCATGGCAATATTGTGCATTATAATTGAATTTACCAGGCTTTTGGCCGACGTGAGCTGAGATTGGAACAAGAAGACCCTTTTTAAGCAGATAGAGAAAGCTTGGAATACATCCTGCTTATGAATACTGCAAAGTTGAGTTCTGACCTTGAGTTCTGAGGCTTTTCTTCAGTAGTTCTTTGATAATCTATTGAGTAAAATTCACTGAGTGATATTGTAAAATTGCTTTTAAATCAGCCTTTTTGATCAAACTTGATCAAAAAAGCATTAGTTTATAAACAACAAATGCATCATGTTCACCTCAATAAGCATTATTAAATACATTTTTAACTGTTTCATCAATGCAAAAAAATCCAGAAGATAACTGAAAATTTGTTTTCCAAACATCAGAAAAATCAAAGTAGGATTTATCTGCTCCACATTTTGTATAGGCCACGCTTTTTTCACAGTTATCTTTTTGGAATGTTTCTCAAGGGCTCTGGCATCATGAGAATCGATACAACATTTATCAAGGTCTCAAGAACAGGAAACAGTCAGTCCACACACTAAACCACAACAATGCAAGCTTTACTAGTGAAAACACAGTACAATTTTGTGCAATAACTTGTGCACTCTTATAAAAAACACAAGTTTTTACCAAGGAAAAAAAGATATTTGCTAAGTATACATTTTTAAAAAGTGGCCCTGCAATAAGTTCAGGAAACCTGTTGACAAGGGGATACCCCAAAATTTTAATAATAATAAAGGCAGAAATCAAGGCAGGCAGCAGAGGTCCAAAAACCAGACACAAAGCAGTTGAAACATAAACATGAAACAGAAATGATCAAACCTGCCAGGGGACAGTCAAACATCAACGCAACTCCACGAAACACACAGGAAGATATTCAGTCGTTAACAATAAGGACAACAAGGGACCTTAGGGACAACAAGGGACCCAAGCTGCAAACAATAATGAGGTGACCGGAAGTGAACGCACAAGGGATCATGGGAAATGTAGTCCAGAAAGTCACTGCTGCAGGCTTCTGATCTTTGTTTTCCTTCTAAAAATCATTTAGCTAAAATCTTGGATCACCAGATATTTTTTTTATACAATTTTCACATTGCTGTGACCCTGTCTTTACTTTTTTTGCTATTTTTTTTTTTTTTTTTTTGCAAAAACCTGCAATTTTTATATTGTCTCAACAAAATTCAGGTTAAAAAAAAACTTGACATGGAGTGAATTTTAGTTCACCAAAGGGCCATCTAGTGTTCAAGAGAGAGTCTGTGCATTTATTTTTTAAAACGCAAGAGAACAGTCAACGATGCATTTACCCAACACCCATGGTTCAAACTTAGTATATCAGTCGAGGCTGAGGAATTGTTGTGAGTCAGGAGAAAAAACACACAAATTCTCATCCTCTTCCGACTCTTTTTGAGTTAGCGTTGAACCCCTGAACTCACAGTGATTTTGTGATGATTTCACAGTTTTTCTGTAGCTTTGAAAGAACATTGACTTTCAAGATCCAAACCTTTGGTTGTTTTCAAAGGATTAAAAAACATTATGGATGTACCTGAGAAAAGGAAGAACCCGAGGGTGGGAAATGAATCAGAATTTTAAATGAAATACCAAAAAATGTAGATAATAGGTTGAGCTAAGAGGAAACTATGATTCCTTTATCAGATCCAGGCTGGACTCAAGGAGGCTGGAGTGAGGTCACAAAAGTCCACATGACTCAAGCTAATTAATATGTAAATCATTAAGCTCTTGTCTTAAACATTACCATTGTAATGGTTTTACAGGCCATGGGAAGAAAGACTGCCCCTCTTACACACATTCACTCAGACACACACACCACACACCCTGCAAACACTGCTTTAACATCCAAACAATAGCAAAGCTTTACAGTAATATGTTACAACAGTATGATTCTCTTAGACCGCTACAATGATTGGTGAAGATTAACTCTCTCAAACCCTACTTTTGGTCACATTTATACATCTTTACAATACAACTTGCATCAAAAGGAATGAACACATTTAATCAGTCATTGCCTTACCCAAGATCAAAACCTGGATAGAAACCTCTCGACCGAAAATGAGCCTAGCTTGGAGAAGATGTGGAAGAGAAAGTATTGACGGATGTGAATTTGCATATTCTAAGTAATTTCTAACAGGAAAATAACTATTGACCATTATAATAAAATACTATCCTAGTCAAACTTATATTTTAACGTATTTAGGGAATAATGACAATAATATCATTTGACACATTTCTGTTTTGATTTTCTAAAGCACATTTTTTGTTAGAGTAACAGGGAAATCACATAAAATGTGCATGTTCTCCCCGTGCTTGCGTGGGTTTCCACCGGGTGCTCCGGTTTCCCCCACAATCCCAAAAACATGCGATTAGGTTAATTGAATAATCTGAATTCCCCTTAGGTGTTAATGTGAGAATGTGTGTGAGTGTGTACCCCTGCCTCTCGCCCAATGTGTGCTGGCGATAGGCACCGGCAGACCCTCATGAACCCAAAACAGGAATAAACTGGTTGGAAAATGGATGAATGGCATTAAATCATATTTGAAAATATATGATATGAAAGCATATTAAAACATCTGCATATTTCTTTTCAGTGTACATTTATTTAAAAAATAACTAAACAAAAAAGAATCAATAAAATAAAAAAATAAATAAATGCATATCCTAACTTTACAGTAAAAATATTTAACCCGTAGAAGCCCTGGTCTTTTTGGTTTCTTTTCCTAATTTACAATTTGCTCTAATAAATTACCTTAAAACAGTTTTTGTGGCAAAACCGATTTTGTGCTACTGCCAAAAAACTCGAGAAAAATTGAGAACGGATAGTTTTTAAATTGTAAAACAAAAATGAAAAGCGTTGAGACAAAATAAAAATTCATAAATCACCCAAAAATGCAAAGACAATGTCAAAATGATGTGAAAATGATATGTATATAAAAAAATCAAGCCATATAACAGGTGTTGTACTTCCAAGGGTTATCCCTTTGGATTAGATGGGACTAATGGTACAGTTTAGGGGTCTGTAAAATGAAACTGAAAGACGATTGTGCATTGGGTGAATTATTTGTCATAGCTCTTATATTTTTTGTTTAAAACAAAAAAAAAACATCAAAGCTAATAAATAACCTTTTTGAAACCTACATGTGATGAACAACTAGTAATGATCCCAATGACTGTTAATTAGATGCTGTGTAATTAGTCGACATGTCACATGACTATGATAGAAACAGATATAGCTGGTTCAGTAGCTGGTTTTCATCTCTTCACAACTACTATGCAAGGGGGTGTCAGGCACAGACCTTAAAAAAAAAAATCTTGTACTTAGCGGTTCTTGGAAATGGTGACCTGAACAACAGCTGAAACTTTATACAGCACTCTACAGTGAATCACACCCCCATACACACGCCCCTCACACATCACAAAAGACCTCAAGTCAGCAAACACCACACACCCAGCATACAGCAAACACAATGATGTACAACTTCCACTAGACGACAAATCTCACAAGGCAAAAAAAACAACAATCGAGTTGCTTAAAGATGAATGCAGTTGAACCACATGAGCCACATGGACATATGATGTTTGCGCCACCTTCCTTATAAAAAAGCTGCTTTTCTGCTTAAAAAAGAGCTACTTTTCCCTGAGAGGTCAGAAAGAAGAACAAGTGGAACAATAGTTCTGGTTACAATAGCAGACCCACTCATATCACCAGGGAGAAAAAGACACAGTCACCCACAAAGCCTGCATTCAGAGCTGAAAGAACACACTTCTTTTCACCTCCACAAGAGCCAAGGCCGAATCTCCTTCTGTTCCTCTTCTGTCCCTCACTTTGATGATGAAGTTTCAGTCTCCAACACGCAAGAGTTTTTAACCTGATGTGAAAGCCGAGTGGCAAACTTTGAACCGCTCTACCTGAGTCAGTCATGTGTATCTGAGGGGGAAGGAGAGGGGAAAACTCCACCTCTTTCTCTCCCTCCACCTCTCTCTCTCTCTCTCTCCTGCTCTACTAACGTGCCACGGCAGGTTTAGGACTCGCTTTCGGATCAAAGACTCCCCTCTGTCTTTTTCTCATGCACTCACTTTTCCTAAATCTCTTTTGAGATAACATTTATTCTCTAAACCAAGATCTCAAAGGCCCTTTTTGAAATAAATCAATTGTGTTTCTAAATAATTTCAGGCACAAGAATGAAAAAGTTGATTATAAAGTATCATAACTCAACACAATTTTTAACTGTTCTGCTCTACTTTATAGTACGACAAATATCCCGATCAAATCCCAATGTAACATTTTCTGCCAGCTACTCAAAGCGTTAGCCACAACATGTGCCTGAATTTAGGAAAAAACGATACAGACAGAAAGCTGCAGATGAGTGAGGTTGTGATCCATCAATCTTTGTTTGCATAAAATTGGTGTTACAATTTAAATTCCCAATGTCCCAAGTGAGAAGATGAGAGAAAAGTGACTCAAAAACATGAAGTTGTTAATCCCAATTGATATGGGAAGTGAGCTACCTTCTCCACCTACTGGAAGTTTGTACTGGAGGTTTAAGTTGTACTAGCAAATATCAACATAAAGCATACTCTTAACAAAAGTTAATTGGATTTTAGGGTAAGGGGCAAGGGGAAAAAACATACATGTACAAGTATAGCTACAATAAAAAATACATCGGTTCAGTACTTATGTAATTATTTATCATTTTTACCACCTGAATCCTAATATGGTGCTTTTATTTCCTATGGTTCACAACAGTTGCTATTTTCTGCACGGTTACGCTGTTCTTCCGCATGTAAACACAGTATCGTGCTTTTGTTTTGGTCAAGGGGCGTAATTTTGGAAATGCAGTGAGCAGCACCATTTCCATGTGGACTTTTGAAGGTGGAGCTAGGGTTTTGTAGTAACCTTCTGGGCTTGGTTCTTGGCATCACTGCTTTGTTTGCTTAGACCAAGTGTAATGGTGGACAAAATGAAGACTGCATTGCTATTTACTCTGCTATCGTGGCTTATAGCATGTATAGGAGTGTATGCATGTGTGTCTGATTTTGACCACTGAACTGAGGCACCTGTGTTTTTACCAACTCAATGCTGAATGCTCATTGCTAAAAATGGTTTTGCAATCGACTGCTGCCTGCTGGTTTGGTATAGCCTTTATAGACCTTTATCTGTTTATTTTTGTTTTTGTGTAGATCTGTGTTCGTTTGGACATGGCCTATTACTGTATGACTGAAGTTGTGTAACTAAAACTGTTCTAAACCCTTGCTTTTTCACTCTATGTGGCTTTTTTCTGGAACAATTGGAAGGTTAGTAATTTACCCTTCCCCATGTCACTCCAAATAACTTACTGATTTCCATTCAGCACTTTAGAATGAACTATGAAATATTTGTATTTTTAAATTAAATGATTGGATGGATTTTTGAATAATGAATAACGGGGAACTGATTTTGCCTTGCTTGATGAATATCCTTGTCTTGCATCTGCTGAGAGAAGACTGGAATGAATGTTCTGTGGGGGTCAATTGTCACCTTTCAAATAAATGTAGCCGCATGACAAAAGCTGATCGGGGCAGGAATGTGGAATTCTGGGAAGTAGCTGCAACTCACACAAACCCTCTCTGACACACAGACACAGTCACAGGAAAAAGATTTCCCATATCTTCACATCTGATCGCTTCTGTATTTAAAACCAACTTATAATATTCTATATTCAGAACCACTAATAACATTTCTGTTGGAATGTATTACATTGGGAATTGAGGTTAAAGGACATATCTAAATGTGAACAACTTTTTTCCAATGTGGGTAAAATGTCAGTAAAAATTTTTTTGAGAATATTTTTCATCAGAATTGGATTTTATTATATCCAGAATTGATTTAGTTATTTTTGGTAAAGGGCTACGTATTGCCAAAAAAAGCTGAAAATAAATAAAACATTTGAATACAATTTAATTTCCAATTAACTTTGTTTCTTTAAATTTTGTCAATTAAAATGATTATTTACTAAAATAATTATAGATACATGTTAGGAATCTTTTTGAGGTTTATAAGAGTTTCATAACATTTAAAGAGTTGCAAAGTATTTAAAAATTATAAATGGAAATACTTAATGTCTATTTTTGATTTTATATATAATCTCTATTTTTTATTTTTATACTGTGTTAGAATGTCTTTTTGTATATTTAGAATGCCTATTTTGTAAATTTAGAATGTCTATTTTATATTTTATTACCTGTATCTTGTCTTGTCTTTGTGAATCTGTTGCAATGTAGTACCTCTGCACAAAAACACATTCCTCATATGTGCAAACATACCTGGCAATATAGCTCATTGTGATTCTGAAATAATTTATATATTCTTTTTATGGTATTTCACGGCTAAGAATGAAATATTACATTTGCATTGACGTTTTCACTTTATTGTCAAATCACAGTTTGCTTAACTTTACATAATAAACCTGTACACGCTCCTTTTGTGTAAAATATTAGCTGAAACTGGAGAAAACTCAAACGAACCAACCTCCGGGTGGCTTCTGGGCAAATGACTGCTTCTGAAACTGCTTCTGAACCAACAAGGAATTTGATAAACCTCTCTCTGAAGTTGAATGTGTTGGAAAGTGTACAAACAAACCGTTAAATTGGTGTAAATGGTAATGTGTCTCTCATCTGTCTGTGATGTGACAGAGCAAACCAGATCTACAGATGTAAACAAAGGAACCATTGGCAGAACAAAACGTGTAAAGTTTCATTCAACTGCTAGCAAACTTTCCTCGTAAATAGTGAACAGTCGGCAAACGTTCTGTACCCACAGCTTAAATAGCCACAGCTAAGGTTGTGTCAATCAAATCTACATTTATCTGTGGCAAGGATTTTAGGAGTAGTTCCATGAATGTCAAAAACCAGAAAAAGCTATGATTATTTTCTGTTCCTGACACCTTTCTCAAACCATTTGAATCCGGGGTCTATGTACATTTTCAAGATCAGCTAATGCGCTGTAGAACACGTTACTGCAACATGTTATGGTCTGAAGGATTCCACAGCTCCCTGCACACAAACCAGAGAGATCAAATATATTTCCCTGGTTAACTCTTTAAATGAACATATTGTATATTTAAAAATGTTCTAATTCGACTCATACAAGAAGGAATTTATGCTTGATGACTTTTCACCAGAGTGGATAAAGTTGCTACCTCTCAATTCTTGATACGCGTAAGAAAAAAACTTTTAACCTAAACTTTAAAATAAAACGAGTGATCAAAATGTAAAGCTGTGCACTGTATTAAGCTTATTTAAACATGCCAAACATTCCTCTCATTTATTTGCTTTATGCTGCATATTCCAATCCTTGCAAACAAAATATCTCAATCTCTATGACGAATCCACTGAGAAACGATGGCAGGAGAACCCCTGAGCGTAGCATTTAAAGACTAAGCTGGGATTTAGCCATTGTGCGACAGATAAACCCTGAATCATCGGGAGAGCATCTTTTGTTATCCACTAAAATATCTACCCAAAACACATCTGCCATATGCATATTTACAATATTTTTCAGATTTTGGCTCAATTTATTCACACAATTAAACTCGTCTCAGCCAGTTTCAGCTGTTACAAATAGTCACAATCTCCAAAGATCTGTTTCCACATAGTCTAGTGCTTTACAAGATTACATTAGTTTGGGAAGTTCTCAATGAAAGAAATAACAATTCAGATTCAGTTCTTTTTCATTGAATTTACAAAGAAAAGAGAAAAATGACATCTTAGCAGTGAGATGTTTATACATTTATATATTGCCAGAGCTGTACACTTCCAAAACAAGGCATCAACATTTGATTTCTGTCAAGTTCTTTCCACACTTTCATCTACACCAGAATGACCAGTGAATCTGCTTCTTGTGACAGGGTTTGAGAGAAAGAGAAACAAAATTCATTCATTCATTCATTCATTTTCTAACCCTCTTATTCCCTTTTTGGGGTCACAGGGGTCTGCCGGTGCCTATCTCCAGCACACATTGGGCGAGAGGCGGGGGTACACCCTGAACAGATATTTACAGACTACTTCTTAGAAAGCAAATTTTCATTTTGTAGCATTTGTTCACTCACTTCATCAATCCATTTTTCTTTCATCCATCAATTCATCTATTCATTATTTGTTTGGACGAACAAACATTCATTCGTTCACCCATCGGTTCTTTCTTTTACCTATCCATCTATCTATCTATTCATTCATTCATTCATTCATCTATCCATTTTTCTTTCATCCATCAATTCATCTATTCTTTATTTGTTTGGACGAACGAACATTCATTCGTTCACCCATCGGTTCTTTCTTTTACCCATCCATCTATCTATCTATTCATTCATTCATTCATCTATCCATTTTTTCTTTCATCCATCAATTCATCTATTCATTATTTGTTTGGACGAACAAACATTCATTCGTTCACCCATCGGTTCTTTCTTTTACCCATCCATCTATCTATCCATTCATTCATTCATTCATTCATCTATCCATTTTTTATTTCATCCATCAATTCATCTATTCATTATTTGTTTGGACAAACAAACATTCATTCGTTCACCCATCGGTTCTTTCTTTTACCCATCCATCTATCTATTCATTCATTCATTCATCTATCCATTTTTTCTTTCATCCATCAATTCATCTATTCTTTATTTGTTTGGACGAACAAACATTCATTCGTTCACCCATCGGTTCTTTCTTTTACCCATCCATCTATCTATCTATTCATTCATTCATTCATCTATCCATTTTTTCTTTCATCCAACCATCCATACATCCACTCACCCATATATTCATTCATTCACCCATCCATCAATCAAGCAGTTCATTCATTCTTTCTTTCATGCCCTCATCCATCCTTCTAATAATTCATTAATTCTTTCATCCATTCATTCATTCTTTCACAGATTCACCCATTCAATTATTCTTTCATTCATTCATCCAACCATCTATTAATTAATTTGTTCTTTTATTCACCCATTCATCCATCCATTCTTTCATTCATCCATCATTTAATCCATCCATCCACCCATCAATTAATTTATTAATTATTTCATTCACGCTTTTATCCATCCAACTTTTCATTCATTCATCCATCCAATAAATAATTAATGAATTAATCTGTCCATTCATCCATCAATTTATTCATATTCAATTTGTATTGCAGTTTCAAATAATATGGTGTTTATATAATATATAATAAATAATCATGACTTATATAATTTAAAGAATTAGATTCTTAAACATAATATATAAATTCAAAATTAAATTAAACAGTCATAGTCAATCATAATGAGGTATGAGATGTTTTGAATGGCAAACACTAAAAATACAAAAAGAGAATACAAGAAGCCAGTACAGTGATGACAGGAACGATTATAAATATAGAGTTGACTGAAGCACTTGATATATTTCAAATGTAAGATGAATGAAAGACATTATTAGAGGCAAACATTGTGCACTGGAGCTCTTTATATATTGGTGAAAAACAAACATAGCCTTTCAAACCTAACATCATCAAAGCAGCTCATCATGTAAATGCAATGGGGAACTCGTTGAAAGTGCTAAGTGTCTGACTAAGAAAGGTAAAAAAATCCAAAAGGGTCAAAGATTGGATAAGCACATAAAGACTGTGTGAAGCCAGGCAGCATGACTCAGAGTCGTGTAAAGGAAATGGTGTTAACAATGGCAAGCTGCAGTGAAAACACACACTAATCCTCCTGCTGAGCATGAAAAAACTTGTAAGTGCTGCCAGATCACACCACTATAAAATGACCATCACCAACTACAAGAAATACAACACTCGGCACAAGAGCAGAGGTCAAAAATGGCTTCAAAAGAAACAGCAGCGTGTTGTATCAGAACAAGACTGATTACATTTATTTAATAATTATATCAAGTTTGCAGAAAAACAGTAAAATACAATGTCTTATTTAAAAAGATGAAGAGATCTCTTTGAGTGAAAACTGGCCCATTCACAAAGCTGATGGAAAAGTGTCATTTTTCAGTCTTGACAAGTGTGGGATGAGGTGCAGGAAAGGTTGGCTCCGGGGTTGGCCAGCTTTACTAAGTGCTGTCTCTCTTGAGTCTGTGGTCGCCCCAATCTCTGGCTCCAGACAGCTTTTCGAAATAGACTTTCAGTCAATCGCATCGTCAGCAGGAACAGAGGCTGTTCCTAAGACCTGACTATAATATAACAGACAGCACCGTTCACTGCTGGGGGAATGCATTCAGTTGGTCTTGACAAGCTTGCACAGAAGGAACCAGCTCATAAAGGAAGGAATGTCCTCTTCAATTACAATCTATTGTGTTAATTAAGCTAATTAACTAAAGGTACCTTTTTGATTCTGCATGTTGCCATGGTGAGGGACTATTATGTTTGATCGCATGAATAAACTGGTGAACTTCTCATGAGCTATCCGGTAACACATGCAGAAAGCTCAAAGTGTGCTGTTTTCTTTGCACTAAATAGAGAAAAGTTGGGACTTTTCACACACTTAGCTCTTTTTTTCGAGAGAAATAAACACTGCCAAACACATAGAAGAATCTGTTCATCTGAAAGTATCAAACATTCTGTTTTCTGGATCTGTTTTATCAAATTGGCTTGTAAAAGCCATCATATTGTCATTCGTCTTTTGCTTCTGACCAAAAATTCTAAACGCATCTCCTCCTAGACAGTTTGGGCTACAGCCCCCAAACTTTGCCAAGACATCCAAATAGGAATGGCTCAGATTGCCATATCTTTTCAGACTGGTACCCCATTACGGATACTGGCAAATCGCAGGGAATACTTGGAAAGGCTTAACATGGGGTAAAACTGTACCTCAAACTGAGAACCTCATGGAAACTCCAAACTGAACGCATTTGTGGAGGTTATCAGTCTGTGCATGAAAATACAAACCACTGTGTAAAAGTATTTGAACCCAGTATTTGAACTTAAAATGTTCATCACTGACAGCTCCCTAGCAACTAAACTGTTTACCCTACCAGCCACATTTTGGTATATGATAGAGACATGGGGGTTGGTTTATGTAACTTAAAGTGAAAAGGGTAGTATTTAATTGTCACTAACTTCATAGCAACCACTTCCTAGTAACCAATTTGGCAGAACCGTAGTTCAGATTTGGGAAACCATAAAGACATGGAAGTAGATTTTAAAACAGCCAGGAATTATTCATTTGTTGATTTTTCTGAACCATTGGGCTGATGACAGCTTTAAACCTTAAGGGTGTCCCGATTCTTAGGGGTATAGATTCAGCCCTTCTTCTAGCCCTTGATTTCTAGAGCTAAGCGGCAGGCGTAGGGGAAGGGATAATGGGTAATTGAGAGACTGGCTTCTAAGTGGATCCAGACAGTCCAAACTAAGAGCCCTGTATGTTCAATATTGAAATATGTGTAACTTTGAGGTCGTTATTATCTATTTCATGTTTTCTCCACCTAAACAGTCTATAAACGCCTAAACAAAATATAATACTTTGAAATAGACACTATCTTTCCAACACTCTTAAAAGATATTTGCTATAAAAAGGACAATCTTTAAACAGGTTATAATCAATTGATGGTAATAAGTAAGTCAACCTTTAACGTTTTTTTTTTTGTTTGTTTTGTTTTGTTTAAATCAACCAGCCAATAAAAATGAGTGGATGCTTGTAAACTTGCACACAGAAATCCATCTAATGGAAAGGAAATCCATCAGGAAGCAGATCTTACTTCATTATCCGGGGCACTTCTTTTCTGCGAAGAAGCCTTTTGCTGACCACAAGATAAACCGTGATGCAGTCAACATCAGTGAGTCCATGAATAATTGGGATATCGATTTAATCCACACAGAGCTATCACATTTATTTTTCCAATCCATTGGTCACAACTGAAAGCTTAACTAAATCAGGCAGGCAGCAAACAAAAAAAATAACAATTAAGCAAACAAATCCATAAAAGTAATGGGCCATGGGATAAGGCGGCCAGCAGCACTGTGCAATTGTGGCCAGGTCAGAGTTAATATTTTAACTTCTGTCTTTATTTCCATCTAATATTAAATGTATTTTTAAATCTGCAGTAGTGCTAACGGTTAGACTAACTGCTAACTGTTCAGTACAGGGCAATCCTAAATGTTATTAGTGACGTATAGTTCTTGAGCGATTTGTTCTTTTTGAACGAATCTTTGATGAAAGAATCATGTCGGAGGGAAATTCGTTCAGTGGTTTGTGAACAACATCCTTATGGTTTTTTGAGTGTTCATCATTAATGACGAAAGAATGAAAGGACACGGAGGATTCGAAAAAAGAAGTAATCTTTTCAGTTTCCGCCTCATACGGCATACATTACAGAACTGGAAACTGAAAAGATTAGTTGTTTTTCTGAGTCCTCCAAGTCTTTCGGAATAAAAAGACTAAGCAATATTTTGATATTTGCTTCATCCCAAGCAGTAGGGGGCAATGTGAATAGTTTAATGTTGGTAAGAGGAAGTAGGGAGATAACATGATTTGAGCACATGGTGTCTGGGCCGATGAGAAGTACAGCAAGGCAAAACCTAAACTTTAGCTCCCAGTATATATATATATATATATATATATATATATATATATATATATATATATATATACACATACACACACGTCTTTATGTTAAGCTACAAGTACCGTTTGCCTCTGTTAACTATGTTTCGAGGTGTTACTTAAAACTTTGGTTGAATACACAGTTTATGACCAATATTATTAAACGAAATAGTACAGAAAACTTTTGTTTGAAATATAAGCAAATTATTTAGTGTTGTAGTGCACTTTAAACGTGACCTTGATTGTGAATTTTGGAAGTTGAGTATTCAAGTGAAATAATCCTCTATAACAATAATCAATAAATTGAACTCTTAATTCTACAGACAATAAGAATAAAGTTATTTATTTATTTATTTATTTTTAAAGGTATCAGTTAATTTTTGCAGGCTCCAGATGATTGCGGGAAAGCTGTTTGGAATGACTACGTTCCCCGTATGACAGCTGGAGTTTGTTGGCTGTTATTATGCACTGGCACCAAGAATCGTCTGACCTTCACACCCCAAAAATAAAAGGTTAAAGGTCATGTGTAGCCGATGGGTGTTGAGCGTGTGAGAAATTTCGGTGTTAAGGGCATCCATTAGCTCTGCGTCCCTTTCATTAGCTAAATGTGACCTTTAACCCTTATTGTTGGGAGTTTAAAGGGTCAGACAAATTATGGAAACAATAATTAGAACCTAAGGGAGAAAGAGCCTGTAGGGAACTAACCTAAATCAACTACAACACTGGGAGTAGATGTGTAAGATAAAACCTAAAATCGACAGGCTTAGAGAGTTGGGTTAATTCAGATGGTTGAAATTGAAGTGCTTTAATTACAAGTGCTTCATTTGTAATAAAGATTTGAGTTAATGAGACAAATGAGACCAAACTAAATGATGCAATCATTTCAATTAAATGTTAATCAACATTGTGATGATTGTGAGTGTTGCTAAAGATAGACATCTGTGGCTGCTTTGCCCACACAAATCTTCATGACAAAAAGTTTTGCTCTATTGTAAAAAAAGAAATCCTTTCTCAAATTTTGCTTACATGGGGGTGTGTAAAGTAATGCCATTTTACGGTTACCTGTCTGCTGTACGCCTATTAAATAAACCAATAGACTCACCCGTGGTTGAATGCCTATTAATTAGAATTTGGTAATCTTAAGTGTTATGTTTCGCCTAAGATTATAATTTGGGGTGGACTCATTCATGGAACATGGGCTTTAATTTATTTGGTGGGGAAATCTCTGCCCAAAATTCCCCATAACCTAGGCGAACTCACGTCACTCCTCTCCTCATCTCCTTCCAATGGCTTCCCATTGCGGCTCACATCAAGTTCAACTCCCTGATGCTTGCGTACAGTACAGTACATGCTCCCTCCATCACTCCGGCAGTCTACATTCCTTCCAGATGCCTTTGTTCAGGAAATGGACAGCGTCTGGTGGTCACATCTCAGAGTGGAAAAAAGAATCTCTCGCCAGGACTTTCTCCTTCACAGTTCCTGGCTGGTGGAATAATTCTCTCGCAGTCCCAATCTGGAAAGCTGATTCTCTTTCAACCTTTAAAAAGCAACTAAAACTTGGGAGCACTTACTAACTTAACTAAAAATAAATAAAATAAAAACAACTCTGAAGCACTGAATTTATTTTCTGTATCAGCTCAAACGCCTTCTATGTGCATGTCTTATGATTAATCAGACCTTGTAACAAAATGCTTCTGTTTACTCCTGAACTTTGGATAAAAGCCTCTGCTAAATAAATAAATGTACATTTTTGGGAGTATTTTGTTGTAAATTATCTCATAGAAAATATTGATTCTGAAAGGAAACTAAAGTATTTTTTAAATATTATATTGGGGTGTACTCATTTATGCTGAGCATTGTATATAAATCAATACACCCTACACTGGCAACAGTATTGATTTATCCAAAAAATATGAGTCTTACAGACTAGTTCAAAAACAGAGCATTGAAAGCTTTCCAGGTTTAACCCCCCTCCCCAAAGTGACGAAACACACTCACAGTTGGGAGGTGCCAGGAGAGTGGTACATCTGTCTGAATTGTACCAACTATAAAGTTTGGAGGAGGGAGTATTATGGGGTGGGATTGTTTTTCAGGTGCTATGATTGTCCCCTTGGTTCAGTTGAAGGGAATTGAATGCTTTAGCATGGCAAGAGACTAAATGGAAACCTTTTGAAATGAGAAGACTGCAAGCCAGGTCTTCAGGAATGGTCAGAAATTCCAATGGACCTTTGTGGTTGGCTTTCCGAAAACAGATGAAGATTTACTGCATAAATGCTGGGCTACTCTTCTATTAATTTCATTTTTACATTTCTATAGAAAATTCTAATTGAATTAAAGAGTATATTGATGTTTGTTTGTTTGTTTGTTTTTTTGCGCTGTGAGTTAGTTACTTTTACCATCGGTCCTATATGAGATTCGCACAAATATTCTGATGACTTTTCAGAGGGTGCTCTTAGTCTGCGTCGAGGAAATGCAATGACACTCCCTGTCTGAAGATGGCATTTGTGGTACATCAGATGCACGCCACACAAGGTAACAGGGAAGAAGGTAGATCAAAGAACAAATAGACAAAAAAATCTGTACTGTTGGTGGCTGATCACAGGAAGCGGTTTGACAAACGTGGAGGAAAGTCTCAAAGAAAGGGTTGGATGAGCGCCACCAAGTGGCTCTTTTACATTCTATTCATGTCACCAAAAGAGGCAACTTTCATTGGTCAATCTCCTTGCAAAAAATAGATCCGTTATGGCAATACAATACTCTTTTTCTTTGGTACCACTGATTTGGTCCGATGTGTGATGTCCCATTGGCGCCCATGGTTTTCATTGGTTCCACTACTACTGAACCATATCCTCAAAGAAATGAATTTATTTACAACAGAAATCTCAGAACAACTTTTTTTTGACCCAAAAATGGAAGATCAGTCACAAATGCTTCTATAGGGATCCCAAATGCTTTAAAATTCCGCTGCTGTCATGATAGTACAAAGGAATTAGCGTAAGACACAAGCGGAGGATATGAAGAATCTGGCAAGGTCTACTGCGATAGAGCTTCACATCCAGCCCTGAAGTCCGCTGCCTGAAGTCCGCTGTGACCTTCTCTGAATTCATCATGGCCACTTACAAGGAATATCTTTTGTTCTGGTCCCAGATGGCACTGTGCAAGATACAATCAGACGACATGGGCTTCACAGTCAAAGTCGATAGACACATTCACAAGCTGTTTAAAGCAGTCTATTGTATAGGAATGAGCCGACAGACTCTCGAAGGTCATAAGACTTTCCAGCTCACCCTGCAAGGGCCTTAATCTATATTCTTATGTATTCATGTTCAAAGAAAACCTCAAGTCACCGCTAACCAAAAACATTGTACGAAGAGAGTAGTTTCCACAAGAAGCCTGGCCTTCACTGCAGCGAATACAGAGCTTACAATACTGTTCTTTCTGAAAGACTTTTTTGATTGTAAGTGAACAGAAAGCGTGCTAGATATGCAATCGTCATTGGTAACTGCCATCTAAAATATAAAGGCAACAGCAAAATACTATTTAAAAAAATAAAAAAAATTATATTGGACAACGAAATCATATCAGGAGTGATACGCCAATCAGATTTGAGCTACAACGAAGCTAGATTCCTTCTCAGGAAATTGTGCAATCCTGCTGATCGGGAACTTAAATGTTTGACCTCTCTAGAATAGTACTACACCTTTTAGAACTTTCTAAATGCAATTTTTTATAAACAACGTCTTTTAATCAGCTCTTATTCTCAGTCTCCACCAAATTTATCACTGTTCCTCCATTTGAGTAAACCCCGCCGGGTAGTCACAACTTGAAGAAACACCGAGAATCTTTTTTTTACTTCTCAGACAGCACGTTTGCTCTACATGGAAATTAGATGTTATTCTGATTGGTTAGTGGGCGGGGACAAAAATAATTGATGCAAATCATTTTCTCAAACCTCGAAAAATTAATCTAGGATTACCAAAACATGTACAAATGATGCCTCTGATAAGTTAACAATAAAAAAAGTTGCATAAAAACGTTCCAAGCTACCTTCAGCATCTTTTAACATATAAATGGGTCAATTCGCTAACATCCTTGGAGTTTTTGTCACATTTGCCAAACAGAAGTATGTTATCAATGTACAGTTCTTGTGGCCACCCGATGGCGCTATTTTCCAGAGTGTATGCAGATGTGTTCGGACATAGATTGTTAACATAGTCTGTAAATTTGGGACCGATCAGACATTAAAAGGCTGAGTTATAGGAACTTCCCCTTTATGGCAAAATGTCAACTTTCGACAACCACCATACGCACATGATTTAACGGAGTAAAAAAAAAGCATCATAATTAGATATCCCACATACCTTACTATTAGTTTGGAGATGAACAGATAAAATCTCTAGAAAAAGTTGCCAGGTTTTCGCAAAATAACGACGTCCTGTCAATTTTGTAAATGCAATCTATATTACTTGTATTTAAGTCTTGGTACCCTACATGTGTTTGTGTAAACTAGCCGTCAGTGTAGCTTAAGCTGAAACGCGTTAGGTGGCGCAATAGACTCAAGTTTCAAACCAACATCAGATGTAAATTTTCACCAGTTCTGACGTGTGCGGAATTTGGTGACTTTTTTGAGCACGTTTAGACACAAAAAAAATGCGCAGGGAGTTGCAAAACAATAACACTATGAGCAATTACAATAGGGTTCTACGCACTTTCTGTGCTTCAGCTCTAATTACATTTTCTCCAGAATTCACTAAGTATGATTAAATATCGAGTTCTAATTCAGAAGACATACTCCAAAAAAGTATTTAATTTAGGTTTCTATGCAAATAACTTATACTTAAAAAAATAAGAAAAAAAGATTAGTCATGAGCTTTCATTCAACATTAAGTTATGACATAAATAAAAGAATCAAGACTTTTTTGAACCTGGATCTCACTGGTCAAACAAGAAGTGCGTGTCTCCTGGATTCAAAGCCCAACGAACAGCAGGAGGCTCCATGCGCTCTCCGCAAACACTACCACGCTTCTGGAAACAGCACATGCATACTAACAACAAACACTGAGCTCATTCTGCAACTGTGACATCACTTAACCTACCACTGCATTATTCATGAGCTTGTTTGTACAGAAGGAAAAATAAGAAGAGGATAAAATGCTAGAGGGAGCTGCCATGTCTCACACTGTCATCTCTCATTTACAAACACCATCTAGAATCCTCTCTCGCTGCTGTACATCTGTAAAACACTGACTGACAGACACTGAAGATTTCTGAAGACTTACTAGAGCCAGCTACCACAGCTCCAGCAGCAGGCACAAGAGCTTCATTCGATGCCATCGCAGGTTCAAAGATGCATCACTGAGTACCTTTAAATGGGTACATGGCAGAAGGGGTGGTATAGATAAACAAGCAACATCTGAAGGAGTGTATTGAGGAAACTAGAGATAGAATCAAACATCTTTTTTCATCCATAAATCTAACAATCCACCCATTCATCCAATAACGTTTGAGTCACTCATCCATCAACCCATTTTTTAATTCATACACACATCCATCCATCTTTAGCTTCGTCTACCCTCACCCATTAATCCAAACTTTAATTTAACCATCGATCTGTCTCTTTGAGAAACAGAGTTGTATCCAAAGAACACCATAACTACTGTGAAGCATGGGGGAGGAAAAATGCTTTGGGGCTGTTTTTCTGCTAAGGGACCAGGGTGACTGATCCATGTAAAGGAAAGAATGAATGGGGACATGTATGGTCAAATTTTGAGTGAAAACCTCTTATGAGCAATGGCGTTGAAGATGAAATGTGGCTGGGTCTTTCAACATGACAATGATCCCCAACACACCACCTGGGTAACGAAGGAGTGGCTTCATAAGAAGCATTTCAAGGTCCTGGAGTGGCCTAGCCAGTCTACAGATTTCAACCACATCGAAAATCTTTGGAGGGAGATGAAAGTCTGTGTTGCCCGGCGACAGCCCCAGAACATCACTGCTCTAGAGGAGATCTGTATGGAGGAATGGGCCAAAATACCAGCAACAGTGTGTGAAAACCAGCAACAGTGTGTTGGTACAGAAAACGTTTGAACTTTTGTTATTGACCAAATACTTATTTTCCACCATGATTTTCCTGGATTTTTCTTTCTCCTTTTGTCTATGATGAACATTACGGACCTCTCTCATCTTTTTAAGTGGGAGAACCAGCACAATTGGTGGCTGACTAAATACTTTTTACCCCACTGTATCAGACAGATCTATCTATCTATCTATCTATCTATCTATCTATCTATCTATCTATCTATCTATCTATCTATCTACCTACCTACCTACCTACCTACCTACCTACCTACCTACCTACCTACCTATCTATCTATCTATCTATCTATTTACCTACCTACCTATCTATGGTCGTTCATCCATGCATCTCTGTTAACTAAACCAAACATTTATCCATCCATCCACCCATTCATCCATCCAATCAACCAATCTTTCCCCTAACTATCCTTCCATCCATCCATCCATCCGTACATCCATTTGTCCAACCAAACAACCAACCAACCATTCACCCTTTCATCCACCTATCTATCTGTGCATCCACCCACCCACCCATTAATCCTTTTAAACCGACCGACCCATTTTTTAATTCATACACACATCCATCCATCTTTAGCTCCGTCCACCAATATCTCCATTCCCCAACTATTCTACCCTCACCCATTAATCCAAACTTTAATTTAACCATCGATCTGTTTCTTTGATTAGGAGAAAGAATGCAGAGTTGCAACAAACAACCAACCATCCATTCACCCTTTCATCCACCTATCTATCTGTGCATCCACCCACCCACCCATTTATCCCTTTAAACCGACCTACCGACTGACCTCCCATTCACCCTTTTCCATGTACATCCATCCATCCAAACAACTATTCACCCTTTTATCTACCTATATATCCATCCCTTTAAATTTATCAAGCAATCAACCAACCAACAAACAACCTTTATCCACACTTCTGTCCATCCATCCATTCATCCATCGTATCTATCTGCCGGCCAGTTGGTCAGTCTGTTCACAACAAAGTACAGTATATTAGAAATTTAACAAGAAAGAAAAAAACCGACTTGCTGTATGAACTTGACTACATGCTCCTAGAGAGGCAGCCTTTTTAAGCACATAATTAGTCATGGCATCCACCAGACTCCCAGAGCTAACCAGGCAAACCATGAACCATGTGACTCAGAAGCACACCCCAGATGAATTCACTTCACTTTCAATAGTTCAACTTTGAAAACTCTCAGAGCGACCATATGTCATTCAAACGCTTCGAGGAGTTTGTTCTTCAATTATGTGAGAGAAAGAGGAGGGAACACTGTTTCCACTAAAGCCACGGCTGAAAGCCTCATAAATTGACCCTGCTATGGCTGGAAAGGCATCTGTTCCCAGGCTTTTTCCATCAAACTGTAGACATTTGCATGAGGCACTCTGTTTGAACTTATTTAATTTGATCAGAGATGCTTTTCAGCCCACCGGTGCTAAAAATCATCAAATTATGACAAAGAAGGACAGCAGCAGGCTTGGTCGAGTCCCTGCAGGCCACTTCCTTCTCTCAGAAGGCTGGCTTAACAGTGTTTATGAAGGCCTGCATTGAAGAAAAAATGCCGTTTATCAACATTATCCAGATGCATGCTAGCTTTTTTCCATCCTATATTGATGAAATATTTTCTATTGGAGTTTGTGGATTTGAGGGCACAAGATGAACATGTGACATAAAGTGGGCAATATTTAAACTGATGTATTCAGACAAGTTCTTAATGCCTTTTACAAAAGTATTCAACGACTTCCTGTAACGTCCTACACACCATTGAACTAATTGCTTCTGAAAATGTTCCCTTCTTGGATTAAGCGACCCACACTTTGCTCTCAAGTGAACACTTTTCAAAATAACCAGTTTTATAATGACTGGGTCAGACAGAGTTCTGACAAATCATGCAGCACACCTCTAGTATTTATTTTAAAAAGTTTTAACTATACATTATGACTTGTTCATTACATTCTCACACATCTTTGTCATTATTATTTGAAAAACACCAGAAAGGTTGTTAAGATACAACTGAATCAACCTCCAATACACTATCCCGATATCCACCAAATCACCATCGTCTGTCCGTCCATCAATCAAACTATCCATCCCTTGGTTAATCTATCATTGTTTCTAACAGCCTATGTCTCCATTTTCCAATTATTCTACCCCCACCCACCAATACAATTTTTTATTCCATTCCATTCACCAATAATGCCCCACCCTTTCTTTTTTCATCCATGCATTAATTTTATTTTCCATCCATCCAACTATCCCTACAAGCAACCAACTGACCATTCACCTTTTCATTCATCCATCCATACATCCCTCCAACCAAGCATTCACCCTTTTATCCATCCAACCCTTCAAGCAACCAACCATTCACCCTTTCATCCATCCATCAGTCCATCCAACCAACCATTCAACATCCATATATCCCTTTAAACAAGCCAACTAACCATTCACCCATTCATCTACACATCACCTGTTAGGGTTTGTAGGTAGGATGTCTCACTCCATAGGTGACGGTAGTGAGACAAGAACTTCAAATGCAAGATACAGTCAGCAGAAGGGCTCCTTATTTAAATAAACAAATAAACACAAGTGAGAGGGGAAAACATTAACTAAACTAAACACTGGGAAAAACAAATGCAGTCAAAATAATATTCAGAATTAAACTTACATACCTCTAAACTCAGAATCCTGGAAATCTACGATATTCAACCGAGATTCTACAACATTCTAGGACACGGGTCACCAGGGGGCATCTTGTCGCCGGCGAGGACCACATGAGTCGCCCGCCACCTGTTCTAAAAATAGCTCAAATAGCACCACTTTCCAGTGAGCTGAATCTAATTTAATATGATTGCTATTCTTGTTTAAATGACACTTGCACGTGACCTTGATTTGATAATAAATAAATTTGATACAATTTTAAAAAATTATATATATATATATGTAAACTACGACTGGGGAGAGTTGAAAGGTCACATGATATGCTACGGCGAAACAGTTAAGCAGCGCAGCGAAAATGAGACGACTGACTTATAGAAAGACTGTGGTGGTGGTGGCCAAGCGGCACAACGTGGAGAGACATTTCACGACACCATCTCAAAACTCACTCAGAGTACAACATACTGGTAAACAGCACGCAATGCCAGGCTTCCCAATAACTGAAAGAAACCGATACCAGATATGGTTTCCAGTTAATGTTTAGTTCAATGCCTTTGTAAAATGTAAAAATTGTGTTTGTTAAAATGTTAACAATGAAAAAATTATCTTAGCTCACTTTTTGTTTTTATATGATTTATTATTTCTACATTGAACATTGTGATTTCCTTGGACTCTTGTAGAAGTGATCATTTTGAAGTGTTTTGAACTTGTATATATTTTTTTCAATTTAAATAACACTTGCACTAAGACAAATCATAAATATAAAGTGTTGCATATAAATATTTATTTGTTTATTACCTTGTTAATTAATTTAATTCATATTCAGTGTAATCAGTGTCTTTGCAGAGATGAATATCCATAATTATTAATAAATTCAGAAGAGGGTAACAAAGTGGTAGCCCTTTGCATTAATCAGAACCCAGGATGTAGCTCTCGGTTTCAAAAAGGTTGGTGACCCCTGTTCTAGGACAGTGAATCAGCCCAGAAGGAAACAAAACCAGGGATTAAAAAGGGAAACTCAAATGAGGGACAGCTAGCCCGGGAAGAGGGAGTGATAAGACACAGAGGAAAACCAATTAAAAATCTGAGACACGGAAGGAAGAAGTGTCAATGCTGACAAGGGAAAACAAACCCAGGAGAATCATGAGAGGACTCGGGTACAGGAACGAGGACAACTGAAAGTAAATGGAAAACAGGCGGAAGTCGTACCTGGCTGAACACAAGCGCAGGGAGATCCGAGGGAAACAGACATGAGAAATAAATAAAAATAAAGACTAGGAAGACACAGGAATGACGAGATGGAAACATACATGAAACAGTAAAGAACACAAGCATGGGGAAACCGAAAAGGACGAGAGAGAAAAAGACAAAGTGCGCCAGTTACATCACCTTTGTTAAAAAAAAAAAAATGCAACGGTTTCTGATATATTTTTAAATAAAACTTATTGAGTTTATCCAAATCATAAAAGTGAAAAAGAAATTCAAATTTTTGGTTTGGTAATAAACTTAGTTCAACTAAACATTTTGTTCTTTGAATAGATAGTTAGACTATAATTTAGGCCTTGTTGACAAGGGTTGCAATATGTTTACTTTTCCTGGTCTATGTGAGCACTTAAGAATGTGTAGTTTTTTTGTGAATTACCAGAACATAACTCTCTAAACATTAGTAATCCTTAGGTTTTGCTTTCATAGAGTGGAACTCCTCCCAGTTTTTGTAGCATTGCGATCCCTTTGTATCCTAAATTTCTCAGAAATCAAAGAGCAATTCTTGTATGCCATCTCCCATTAACAATAGAGTGGTTCTCTATGTTATAGGTCAGATGTAGCTCAATAAATCGAATGTGTAGTGAGAGAAAACAAATTATGAGCACTGGCTTTACATTGCACAGTATCTTGCAAAATATTGTGATAACAGCTTTGGAGGAAAAATACTGCACGATACACGCCTGACCTTAGATGAAGAATGCATGTGTGGATAAGAAAGTGGGTGTGTGTTCTACTGAAGTGTGTGTACTCCAGGGCACTGAGAGCTTTCCATTAGACAGCATGAATCATAGTGTGTTCCCCTCCTCTTCACTGCCCTTCAAAAACAAAGTGATCTCCAGCAGGCTCATCTGAAGCAGCTCCTGCAATCTCTCATTCTGTCAGAGACCAGCACGGCCCTGGGACTGTCTTTACAGCTCGCATCTGCCACGCTTATCTGAGTTCTGCTACCGAAAGACTAAACTATCCAATTCGGCATTGAAAGAAAGCACCATCGGGTCTTAACACAAGGTGTCCCAGCAGAAGCTCTTTTAACAACTAGCAAAGGTTGGAAGACTCTAAACACTGTGAGTTTGAACACTCATGATTTATTTCATGCGTTTTTAATCTTCTTAGATGCATCTCAAAGAAAAGAAAGAGGTTCTGTAGAGATGTTGTTCCATTTAACCAGGTTTGAGGGGAGCACATAATATAATAAGTCCTACTCACTGCATTGACGCCTAAACAGCAACCCACCTTCTTCCAATCACCTCATATATCATGGCTTAGGTCACTTTTACATACAATTAACCAATTATGTTTGTATTGTTTCCTAAGGTTTTGCAATTCTCCTTCAATCTTTCTCATACCTAACAGATATCTGGAAATTGTAACAAAAATAATGCAGTACTCACAAAATCTAACCTATTTCTTTTACAAAGCCATGGCTTAGGATTCAGTAAAAGATCTTATAACCTATATGTCTATGCAATAACTCATGAAGGGAAGAAAAGAACATGATGGACATTTGAGGGCCATCATTACTATAAAATAAGAGGTTACAGAAAGTTTACCAGTGTCCATGACTCCAACTGAGCCTGCACCGCTGCCAGATGACAGGCATAAATGGATTATCAAGATGTTACAGAAAGTTTAAAGGAGTCCATGATTTTTTGGAACATTTCAGAGTATTTACAAGAAGTCTGGGAGAAAATTATGCCATTTAAAGATATAAATGCTGTCAACACCGACTCTTGGACCAGCTAGGTGTCCAGCGCTAGAATTCTGCCAGATAGAAAACTCCAAAAAGCAGACAGGAATGACCTTGTGTTAAGAACAAAACTGTGAAAAATACATTTTGTTCGTCATTGGTTCAGTACAATCTTTTAATTGTTTTTTTTTTTAAGACTAGGATTCATCTGACCAAGTTTTACATAATTGCAGGACTTGATTTAACTTAACCCTGGAATAATAAATAAAAATATTTTCAAATAAATGTTGAATAAATTAGTCAATATCAGTTATCTGTTCAAGTTCTTCTATGAAAAGACTCTTTTCCTCTGCATTGACATTGAAATTAAGAATATTCTGTAGTAGCTTTAATGAAATCTGGCAACACTTTGAGCAGCACATCTCTGTAGAGTTTGCAATAATAACAACCATCCTTAGCTAACAGTAGCTTTAGCTAAAATGAATGATTGGATATTTTACAATTTCCTTCAATAGTTTAACAACTTGACAGTGTCATGTTCCAGAATCAAGGAATCACTTTGCCTTTCCGATAAAACAAGTGACTAGAGTTTGCTAATCCATCATCCCTAAGCGTTTCACCTGAATAGCTTGCCGAGAGGCCCATCGGATTCTCCACAGCCATTATCACGGATAAAACTAAGTAATGTGTACCAATCAATATTTCATGAGCTGGGGTAATGCACACACTTAAATGTTCCAGTTACAAATTCCAGGGGTGTTTGTTTGTGGATGTGAAAGTAGAAGTGTGCATCAATGCCCTTTAGACAAGAAAACATATTATTTAAGTGAGTTGTTTAAGACGTGAGCATCTAAGGGATTTGTTTCCCTGACAACAATTTATAAAGAATGAGGATGAGCTTCACTGTGGGAAAATCACTAAGAAATAGTGAACGTTACTAACTTTTAAGGGAGGGGACAGAATTTTATTACTAATTTTATCTGCTGATTTGAGATTCACATGAAAAAGCTTCACTACTTTATATAGCATCTAGCAACAAAATAATTCAAAGATTGCTTTGAATAATTGAATTGCCAAAAATGTTCTGCTCGGTGTAAAACTGTTCTTGGTTAATGTAGACAACATCATGTAAACAGATCTTGACCAAATGTAAACAGGCAACAAATGCTTGAAACAATCTCCACTTTTGCTTTATGGTGAATATATATATTGTTAGGGGTGTAACGGTTCACGGGAATGTATTGAACCGTTTCGGTGCGGCCTGTTCAGTTCGGTACACTTGCGTACCGTTTCTGTATATTTTTTTATTAAATTATATAAATTTATTATTAGCGTGATATTAAGCGCAGTGGAACATTGTTCCTAGGCAAGTTTCCGCACGGACGCTATTGAGTGACGCACAGTAGAGCTGCACCCCACGAGTAGCAGAGCACGAGTAAGAAAAATGGCATCATGGCAACAGCAAAAGAGAAGCAAGAGCTTGAAGACCCTCCCACCTCACTACGGTCTCCTGTTTGGGAACACTTTGGCTTCTCTGTTAAAATACATAACGGGGATAGACGAGTGGATAAATTTAAAGTTGTATGTCGACATTGTTCCACGGAGATCGGGTATGTGGCAGGGAACACATCTAACATTTTCTACTGCTGGAGATATTGTCACTGCAACCAGATCTATGCTCTCTTCAGAAAATGTGGATAGGTTAATCGTTTTAGCCTAAAACTTAAAAAGTTAGTTTTGTTTATATACAAGCTGAATCTGTTGCTAGTGTTAAAAGTTTTCAGGTCCTAACTAGTTGCAGTATTTCATTTTTTATTTAAAAAAATGTGTTTTTCTTTAAAAAGAGATTTATTTAAAATATCACCCAAATGTGTCACTTTTATTTATTTTATGCAAGAATTCTATTGTGTATTGGCAGCTTTTCAAAATAAAGATTATGTAAGCTCATTGTTTTGTACCGAAAATAAACCGAACCGAACCGAACTCTCCAAGACACTGTACCGAACACAATTTTATCGTACCATTACACCACTAATATATATACTGTCATAACTGTCAATTGGTTTAAAAAAAGCACACAATTTTGAACGCAATTAAAAGACTCAAACTTTTTGGATAAGTAAATGTAAAATGTATAGAATTATTGTAAACTCAATGCAAAGAAACTATTTACATTCGAAACCTGATTGCTTACTGAAAACTTACAACACATTTTCACATATAAGTGATATGCCTGCAACAAACCATCAACGAATGAATGACCAGGCTTTGTTCATATATATATGCAGCATGCTTTCTGTCTTAAAGAAAACTTTTTTACTGCTATTTTTGTCAGACTATAGTGTAGTCAGTCTTTCCCTTCAATTTAAATAGGAATTTGTAGAAATATCCCAAACGTTATTGTACACCACTACTACACAAGCTGCAGGATTTAATACATATTTGACCCTTATAGTACAAAATGTTAAATGATATTTTAAAATTCTGCTATAAAAATGGGTCTATCGTCCAGCACTAACTTAATTACAATTTTAAACATTCACGAGGCAGTTTTTTATTCAGAAATGACAGAAATGCATGTACTGTATCAGTAAAAACATAAATAAAAGTCTCTGTTTTACTGTAATTTATTCATCCTTTCCTTTGTGGCTACAGTTCAAAGACAAAGTGAAATCGGTTGAATCTCGGGTTGCTTGACCAGCATACGATAAGCCTCTGGGTTTTATCTAGCTTGAAGCTTTATAAGCCGATATCAAAACAAACCATGTGAAAAGCATTTTCAACTGATCAAGTAAATCTCAATGGATGACTCACCTGAATGGGTCCTGGAAGATGGATGAGGACAAGCTGACGTGACTGCTGACCCAGTCTGAGTAATCACAGAGAAACTGATCTCAACCTCTCTGAAACCTGTAACAGAAAATGAGAAACACTGCTTTACTGTCTTCTAGAATTAAGCGTGTTTATTGAAGGGAAATTAAATCATTATTTTCACTGAAGCTTTTGTCGCTTTCTACAAACATGCCCAATGTTCATACTGGCAGTAAACTTTATTGAGAATTGAGTTTTGTATGTTTTTGTGTTGATGTTTCCCCTACCCTTTGATGTCCTTTAAATCTGCATTTGCTGACTTTATATGTTTCAATATCTGTCTATGACTAGACTCTGACTCTAGATTTTAGAACTTTCATTCATTTATTTATTACTCGCTTGTTCTCTTTTGGGGTCAGGGTGGTCTGCTGGTGCACACTTTGTGGGGTGTTATAGCTGAAATTTAGGGGTTGACTGAAACATACCACCTCTAAAATAGCCCAAAGCTGTCAATGATACAGGTACAATTTTGCCCAGAAAAACAAACAGCAAAAAAAGAAAAAGAAAACTGGAATGTGTGGAATCCACTTTAAACACAGGTGGCAGTCAGAAAGACAGATGACAAATGAGAGCAATATCTTTCAGTTGTGCAGAACAAAGCATACAAGCACCTCTGAGAAGAGGGTATGGGGGGTTAATATTTTCATATTGTTTATATTTTTATTTATTGCTTTCTCTCTGTTTGTGCCAGTGGAATTTATAGTGGGACCTGTGGGTGGTGGTGCATCAGTATAACAAGTATAATCATTATATTTTTGCCCACTATCAATATTCCAACCCGCTAATTTCCTTTCGGGGTCAAGGGAGTCTGCCGGAGTCTCCAGTGCACATTGGGCGAGAGACAGGGGTACACCCTGGACAGGTCGCCAGTCCACTATCGATAGATAAATATTAAAAAATCATTAAAATGGTTTGTGTAAATGACGTTATTTCTGAGGAAATGCTGTATTGGGTGGAAATCATGGGGTGGCCAATAGCGGGACCGTGGCTTCATTTACGCGGCCACTTGATCTTTATCTGCGAAAACATAAATCTTGCAGAACTCTAAGTCACAGTCCAAAAGAACCATTTGAAACTGTTAAACTTCCCTTAAAACGCTCAAGATTGTTTGTGTAGGACTTAACAAGAACAATCATTGATATTGATTGAGGCTGACTAAAGGAAAGGTCAAAGTCGAAGCATGTGGTGAACAAATCAGGAGTTGATTCAGCATCTGAGCTCGGCAGGACGGCATCCTTTCAGCACACAGCACTGACTCACACATTTATTTGGCTGCAAATTAAACACGTTTTGTTCCTCACCATTTCTTAGCAGGGACATATTGTATCCTCCTACCTGCAGCAAAATGCTGTTGAAATGAGGAGACCATATGCCTGAGCCTCAGCCCGAGATGCTAATCAGTGTGGAGGCCAATGAAGAAATGGACCATCATTTGGTTAAAAAGTAAAGTGGACATCTGCTGTCCAGAAGATTTTCAACTTTGAGTCTAAAAATAGTTTAAAAAGCAACTTCAGCAGACTTTTTTGCTGCTTTTGTAGCTCTCGAACAAATTTCACTCAATACAAACTTGTAACGTTCCAAGAATATCTCTGGTTTAACAAAATATTAACAGGTTTTCCACCGGAGTTCCACAGGGTTCAGTTCTTGGTCCTCTGCTATTTTCGTCCTACATCCCCTCCCTGGGTCCCATCATATACAGGCATGGATTCTCTACCATTGCTATGGTGATGACACTCAATTCCACCTGGATCACTGGATGACCCTACAACTTTTACAATTTGCATAACAGACAAAAATAATAAAACAAAATGCTAATCACCTAGAACTCAACATAGCAAAGTCGGAACTGCTGGTTATCCCTGCAAACCCCACTGTCCAGATGATTTCACCATACAACTAGAGTCTTTAACAATCTCGTCCTCTACCTCAGTCCGGAATCTTGGAGTGATCGTCAATGAGCAACTAACATTCGAAGAGCACATCCATAAAACAGCCTCTACTTCTATTTCAAGCAGTTGTCATATCAAGACTCAACTACAGCAATGCTCTTCTTGATGGACTCCGTTCCAATGCAGTCAGAACCCTTCAAAGAATTCGTCATAAAACCTAGAATAGAATGGTTCCATCTCAGAGCATCAGAAGGCTCCCACCAGAACATTCTCATTCACTGTTCCTGGCTGATGGAACTCTTCCAAAAAGCACTCTAAAGCACTTAATTAATTGTGAATCTGCTAGAACGTCTTCAGATGATTAGCCGACATTGCTACATATTGCTTCTCCTGTTCTGCTAAATGTATGAATGTACATTTAATTAAGCTTTGCTAAACAAGTTTCAGGAGGAGCTTTAGAGATTGATAAGCAATCTGCACCACAGTTGCACTTCATTAAGCTCAATACGATGTCATAAAAGCAGAATTTCTGCACACATATTCACCAAGTATTAAAGAACAGTTAGTCAATGAACTGATGGGGATAGCTGTGTTTTTCACAGCTGTGATGGAGACCTGTGATATCTGTACTCTGAGTTAATCTTTAAAAGTTTTTTTCAAGGAGAGTGAGACTCCAAACACCTCATTAGGGTCATTATGAGAACAGAAGGTAACCTAATGGATGGGTTATTAAAGCCTGGGGAAAGCCATCTCTCTTCACTGTAATGGGGGAGATGGACTCGTGCCATAAAGTCATTAACAAAATAAGACACAGTAGTTGATGCTGATGATTATTGGTACTTTCACACTGGGCACGGATGCTCTGCCCTGTGTTCGCACTGTAACTTCTCATCCATCTCAAACTCGCATTACCAGATCCATGGAGCTAAGATGGCGAAAGAGAAAACTTGCACATTTACGTACAGCTATGAGGATGAAATATACTGGGTTTTTGTATTGTTTGCACACAGGCAACTTTGTCTTTTGATCCTCATACCCTGCCAATTCTTTCCTGGTACCACTGAAACATTCCAAAGATCACATCTGCAAGTGTAGCATAGATCATTTCCTGCTATCAAAACAAAAGATTTCCCACTTGCTGAAATCCCACAAAGCACCTTTTGAATCATTGAGTCCTCTAAAAAGGCATACAGAGACACACAAAAAACCTAAACTAGTGGTGTGCTGAAACTAAACTAATATTTTTTTAAAATTACATATACGTCATGGTAACAAAGATAGTGATTTGTTAATCTCAATAGGCTTTTTATTGTACATTTTTCTAACCTCAAATGCACACTGTGTTTAGTTGCGGTGTTGACTGAGCACCAACATCCGAGCAACTATTTTATCTCTGCAATTTCAAGCAATTGGTTCTTGTTATAACAGTTGGTGCTATAAATTCCTTTAAGATATCTATCTTAAAAGCATTTTTTCAACTAAGCAAAAATTCTGATGATCAAATTCAAAATGATTCAATTGACAATTTATAACAATATTTTAAGTTCTATCAAAAAGATGGAAGAAATGGTTTTATGTATGTATTCGTATGCTGTATTTGAAGTTGAAGTTTCAGCATGAACCAATCAACCAATCAGACATGAGGTCCACACTTCAGTTTGTTGATTTACTATATATACTATATATATATACCAATTGTGTCAATTGTATACACTTTACGATATACATTTTTTTCTTATTTTAATAAATTTCTGAAGGGTTCCAATGTTAATAAATACTGGCAAAATAACACCAACTAAAAGTAAAAAAACAAAGTGAGACAAATAAAAAGATTTAATTAAAAGATTTTTTTAAATTAAAGAAACTGTGTTGTGCATTTACCAAACTAAAACAAACTGAAATTCAACAAAAATACTTTTCGTTTATGTCTATGTTGATTTATTCACACAGATAGTTCTCAAAGGTTAAAAAAAGCCCACAAATCTCAAACTACATTTACAGAACTCACATAGGGACAATATCTTAGTCTCACACCTGACAAATAACCTAAAGATTAAAAACTAGTCAAAGTAAGAGTAAACTTGTAAAAAGTACAAAACTGTTACAACCTTAAAGGTCCAAACTTTCACAGTGCAGTCTGCATGCATAGGCGATTGCAGCATCTTAATTAAATGTTTTGCATGAGTGAACCATGTAGAGCAATATATTAGTATTGTTTCAAAATGTAAATCAATTCAAACGTCAATGAATGATTAATGGCATACAAATTATGGTTACTCTTGAAGATAGCATCTTGTAATTTCATTTTGTGAAGATAAAAAAGGAAAGAATGCCAGGACTCAACATCTTCAGTATTTATAATAAAATAAAAGAACAAGGAGTGATGAACTTCATGGTATGGGAAAGTTATTGTTGTTCCTCTGGGAAATCTTTGCAGGTTTACACACAGTGCCCCGTCAGCATCTAATACCAAGTCACACACTTCATCAGTCATAAGCATCCAGTAACCAGTCAATCATCCAATCAAATGAGCCAATTGTGTTAGTGACCTGCCATGACTGCTGCTATCCATCAAATCAATCTTCAGTCAATCCAAGAGATGCCAAGGCACATTAAACTCCAGCAGCAGGGGTGAGAGCCTTAATCTCATCACTAAATGACACGTCTGTGGGGGGTGCTGTGCTTGTATGCGATTACGTTACACTGCGGGATTCAAATGTCCTCACAAGGACAGCTAAACCATGTTTTGGACATTGTGGGGACAGACCGCTGCTACTGCTTATGGAACAACCCTGTGATGGGCAGTGTAACCACTATAAATCTTTAAACTTGGGTAACTTTATTTTACTACTTAAAAACTCAGGTGGTAAAAAAAACACCCCTCTTAATTTATGTTTGACAGTAAAACACACAAAGATTAATTTTCATCAGGGATTGTTATTCAAAAAAGTTTTGGGAGATGATTCAGATGTTTTTAATCTTGCACCTGAAACCCAATGAATAAAAAAAATAAAAGTAGGACATGCTTTAGTCAATAAATAAAAAAATAACTAAAACTAAACTATAATAAAAAAATCTCAAACTTTTACAACCTTGGTGACAGAACAATTAATATTTACAAGTTCAAATGAAAGGATGGACGAACAAACGCTAAATAAATTATTTTGCATTTGTTTGTGTTTTAATTATTGATCCTTAGATATATAAAAAAAGAATACACTTTTAAAAATAAAGTCTTGTAACGACTGTGGAATGTTTAATAAAATGTAATTACAGATGTAAACAAAAGCACACTGAACTTTGTGACAAAGCTGGTGGAAACAAAATGATAAAATGACAAGAAAGGTGCAAAATGTAGACAGACAAAGAAAGAAGTAGTCCCTCCGGTGAATAATGCTAAACAACAAATGCAGCCCAGCCTTCAAGTAGAACAATAGCATCATTAGATAACGGGCTGTTCTCTTTTCAGCAACGACCCATAGGTTAATGAACGTATCTGCATCTCTTTCTGCACCATTACATGGCTTTATCTTCCCACGCCGCTAAAATGATTCACAGCTAAACACTCAATGAAGAGGTCTGACCGAGAAGCCGTCTGCATTGGCCCTGAGACTCCTGTCATTGCTAGATCCCACAGGGCATGAAAAAAACTCTAGAGTGTGAAAGGTAGAAGAGAGCTGAAGGGAAGCAGCAGTGTTCTGACAGACCTCTGAGCTCTTCTTATGGAAATAAAACCATCATCGCTGAAGACATCTGAGGCTGAATGTATTTCAAATGAACCGAAAATATCCACCAAAATATCTAACAGTAGCAGATCTGCACTCAAAAAAAAAAAATTGTACATTCAATTACATTAAAATTAGCAGATCTGACACAAATGATGATTGAAGTGATTTATTTAGCGAAATTTAAGCATGTCATCAGTAGAACCGGATGTTTATATGTTTATCGCAGGGTTTACAGTAGTTTTTTTTTTGTGCTTTAGCCTTAGTAAAAGTAACGGGTCATATTTTATTGTGGCTGTTCCAAAAATATATCGGCATGTCTTATAAATGTGTGAGTTCATCCGGATAATTGGAAGCCACACCCCTCATCAACTCCCAGAGTAATATAAAGCCTGCTCTCTTTTTTTGTTTCCACTACGCTTTGTTTTGACTACTCATTTTTATCGCCATTTTGAATTGACGCTGCTTGTAAATTTGAGAGTAAGTAGTTGGACTCATGTTACATAAGACTGTAATTAAAAATTAATTCTAAAGCAAGATTTAAGAAGATTTAACAGAACACGCAGCTTTATTTAGCTTAAACATTAGCTATCAGCTAAACACATGCCGGAAATTGAGGAAACACATTGAGGAACGAGAAAGAGACAATGAAGATGGGAGAGGAGAGAGTGGGTAAATGGAAAGAAGAGCTATGAGAGCTCTGTGGGATCTGGAGATAAAAGGGTAGAACCTAGTTGTGCTACTTTATTTTAGCATCTTGTAACTTCCTACTGTGATGCATTTCCTGCTCATAAATCCACCAGAAAACCCAAGTATACATTTTTTTTCTATTAAAGGAAATAATTAAATTAGCTTGTTTATAGGTAGCTTAGCTAGAATAGCTGTGAACCCAACTCATGAGAGACACATTTCAAGTGAATTTAGTTATGTTCGTTCAACCATATTTTGCGATAGCTCTTCCACAATTTACCCACATTTTTTAATAAGTCTAATTTATATGTTTCTTTATCCCCATATTATACTGTCTGTCATATATAAGGATTTTTTTTACAAGGAAATTTTGAAGTTTTCAAATTTTAGGTGAAACCTCCTAAAACCCCCTTTTTTGGCACCTGTACTTTAATGCTGAAAAAAACATCCGTGTATTAATCTCTGACTGCATATTTTGACAATAATACTAATTCAGAACATTTATAGAATACCCAGTCTATACCCAGCTCTGTGAGCACAGACAAATTGAATTTTAAATCAATTCATTCAGTTGCTCGGCAACCACAGGCAACTTTCAGTTGACCTAATGATCCAGTTTGTTAATGATTTCTTGTAATTAATTTTGTGTTTACCAAGACAGCTCTTACTGATATACTGTATTTGTTAAATGAAACGTTTTCAATTTACTTAAGGGAAAGTTAGTATTCGGTAACGTAACAAAAAAACAACTATAAAATACAGAGGCTGGTCAGTGCAACACTTTCAATCTACTAAGTTGCCAGGCTTTATTTCCTTGGTGTGGTGACCATCACCAATGATTGCAGACCTCATCATTAAAAGTGCAGTGCACATATTGAGTCATTATAGAGAAAAAGCACAGCTGGACAGAACATGTTGCGATACACACAACATTATAAATCAGTGGCGAATGTGATTTGATGGATATGAAACTGACCCAAATCTTCAAAAACATATATTAACTATATGAAACCAGAGTCTCATTCTTATGCTCAGTTATATTAGACATTCTGTAAAGCTGTAAGATTTCTTTGTTTTACCTGAAAAATGCCTTTGACCTAGGCTACTTTCTCAATGTTCAGAAAATTACAGAAAACTAGAATGGACTAGTAAAAAAAACCTGCCTTTAGGACAAACTTCCAACTTAGCTCTGTTATTTAAAGGTCCTACATTTTGCCTTTTTTCAATGCGTTTAAAATGAAAGTTGGACCCATCTAGACAAGCACTGCACCTTTTATAACTTTCAAAACACAATATTTATCATAAACTATGTCTTTTAATAATCTCATATTTTCAGTTTCCCACAAACATTCCATTTACCCCTGGTCTGCCCACCACTATGCTACAGCCCTTCTGAGAGAACCCTGCCTGGCAGTCAGAACTCAATGAAAAATCTCAGCAGAGCATCTCGTCTAAAGCTGTATTACCACAATGAATTCATAGAACTGTATTTACTTTGGCCTCCGGACAACCAAACGCTAGTTTTTAGGATTGGCATTGATCTGTTAGGAATGCTTACAGAATTTTTCACTATTTTTTTTTTTAAAACTCTCAAACTCTAATCTATTTGCTCTATATAGACATGTGAAGCTTTTACAGTTAATCTGATTGGTTAGTGGGTAGGGGGATCGTTGACACCTTGCAAGAACATGTACAAATTACTAAAAACACAACTTCATTTTCAAGAAAATGCTAAAAAGTCATATCCAAGTCATATTTTTCATATCATAAACGTCTATGTAGCCACACATTTTTGAAACTGACAGCCAAGGTGTATTCTTTTGTAAATGCTTGGTACAGCATTGCTCAGTTTTTTTAGGGATGTTGGAGATGCCATTTTTCATTGTCGACAGAAGTGGCTGTGTTTTTGTAAACTTAATGCTAAATACTCATTTTAAAATTGCACAATATAAATTCAACATCTTAATCAACTGCCACTTTTTGTCTTTATTGCATTTTATGGGGTTTTTGAGTTTTCGTGTGGGCATATATATATTTTTTTTTAATGAGCACATGTTGACGCAATTTTGGGGGGCATGGTGTTCTTTCCAAAAACCTCTGTTCCAGTGAACATGACCTTAATCTAAAATGTCATACAGTCTATTAGAAGAAAATCAAACAAACACAATAAAAACATCCAGAAAGAATGGTGGTATTCGAATTAGCAAATGTATTTCAGAGATGTGTTTACTTATAACCAAAATAAGTCTTTTGTTCAGCACAGACATCCATAATAAATAACTGCCTTCTCTCAGCCTCCACACGTCATCTATCATGCCTCTGAGTTACAAAGATTAACGTTTCTCTCACTCTCTAAAACCAAATTCCAACTGTCTAAATTCTGCCCCATTCGCTCTTAACATTCCAGCCTCTCTCCTCCATGACAATAAATGACCACCTCTCTCACAAACCATTTTCGAGTTCCTCAACTCCTCCAGTGTCATTCCACCAAGTCCCATGGGCAACATCAGATCAGCACCCAATAGCCATTAGCTCCTCTATTTAAAGGGATCTATACAGTTGTTTAGAGTTAATTACGCTGCCAGTCTGTGTTTAGCCTGTGGTCATTCTGCACTGCCATGGGAAAATTATTGAGTTTTATCATTCTTTCAATGACGAACCAATCTCCGCTCTTGTCCATTCACAGTAGCTTAGAAACCACATCCAAATCCTAAGGCGATGTCATTTCTAGCACAAACTGATAAGAAGATGTAACAGAGAATATTGATTTGACCCTTAAGGATTAAAAGCCAAAAGTTACTGTCATTTTCTGACACAGCGATAAAATTGAAATGGCTACATCAAGCTGGAGGGCTGAATAAAGTCCAGTATTAAATTGAATAACTAATTATTGGTTGAAAAAATGAATTAGAACTAATGACAATGAGATGAAAATTAAATTCCTATAAACTGTTGACAATAATGAATATGATAAACTATGTATGAAATAATGTACATGGAGCAGAGAAAGGGAAACAAACTGGCATATACACCCTTAGCGTTTCACTTAAATTTAAGTGCATTTAATATCCAAGCACAGTATTTCCGTTAATTACACACATTGTTATATGCACAGCCAACAAAATACAATGTTTAACCCTTAGAAGTCCTGAGCATTTTGTGCTACTTTACAATTTGCTCTAGGAAATGACCTTTTAAACAGTTTTTTGGGACTGCTTGACATCGTTTTTATAGTATAACCCTAGCTTCTTTTTTTACAAAGATTTTTAAATGGCATTACACAATAATTCCATAAAAATCCTGTAAAATATAAATAATAATAATTCAAATTGTTATTTTTTTTTTACTGTAAATATCTCCAAAATTCAGAAGGAACAGTTTTAATGTTTTAGAAGAAAAATTTTAAAGTGTTGATTTAAAAGAGAAATGTATGAAAATACATAAATCTCCCTCCAAAAAAGCAAAGACAAGGTCAAAACAATGTAAAAGTTGTGAAAATCTCCTAAACCACACTGTTCCAAGCACTTTTTGTTCCATTGTGCTTTTGGTGCCAGAACTTTGAAAAGCACAAGCCATATCACAGGTCTTATACTTCCAAGGGTTTGTAAAATGAAATGGAAAGACTACCGCACATTTTCTCACATTCTTCAAATTATGTGTCATAACTCTATTATTGTTTAAAATCAAAAATATCAAAACATTTCTTAAACACGTTATATTTAAAATCAAATTAGACAATAGGTCATTCCAACTTAATGCAAAACAACCACTGTGATTGCCACACGCACCAGTGCGTGCAGAGGGTTAATCTGATGCGTAGAGGCCCTAGAACCATTGAAATTCAATGATGGCTGACATTTTATATCTGAACCACAATATTTACTGCACTTGAAGGTCTCAGATGCATGCAATAACATGTGGGAGAGTAATTAAGCACAGAAATTCCATATTTAGATGAACTTGTGGGTTTGAGGGCATTTATGGCTGACCTAAAATGCACTTCTGTCCTCTCATGTACACCCACAGGCACGTGTAGCATTGCTTTTCGGAACGATGAAATGTATTCTTTCCCGTGTGCAGAGTGTTTGATCAATTGCATTCATTATAACATGGATACCCAGCTAAACACATCAGATGTTAATCAGAAAAGCCAGCATTGTCCCTGGCACAGAGCTATTTCTGTTGTAGACTAGAAAGACAGCTGTCAATGCTGGCGGCCTTCGAGAATTCAGATTTGCAAGGTTTTTGGAGAACTGCCATGGAAGAGCCCAGAAACACTATAACCCACATCATCTTGCTTCACAACTTGACATGCAATACTCATTATAAACCTTCACTTGCTTTCAAAAACTCAAAACTGTTATGAATCCATTATGAAGATTTCTCAATCAGTACAATGATAGCCAAATGATTGTTTAGTTAAAGATAAATAAGTGAATGTGACACATAACAAGCAACTCTAAAACCATTTAAATACTGTAAAATATTATAAATTAAATATGTGTATTCATGTAACATAAACCCACTGATTTTTAAATAAATAGCTAATCCTGGATTCTCATTAAAAGTGTTGAAGGACTACCTGAAAGGCATGTTTGATCATTACATACAACATTTGTGAATTTTATTGGATTCATGTTGTGAATAGAAATGTTTTTTAATATGGTACATATAATATATTATAAGATTTAACATTGCAATGTTTAACAATGCTTCTTTTTCTTTGCAATGACATCTCTTAGCGCTTAGCTGTTAATATCTATTTACGCCATGTCTTTCATCAAGTGCCACGGAGCTGTAGGTTTTAATTGGTTTTATTTGTATTTTAGTGGGCGGTCGTATACTGTGCATATACATGGCTGGACATCCGCACCTGCATCCACAGAAGATCTGCGGTTGATTCTCCAAGACGTTTGGAACAACCAGCAGTGTTCCTTCAAGGGTGGTCAAACCAAATATTGATTTGGTTTAGATTTTCTCTGTATTCACTTCATTTTGGTCATAGATGAAATTGTTAGCACTTCCACTTTTCAAAGTTGTCTAAAACTGTAGCACAGTTGTGTATATCAGTGAGCAAGTGCAAAGTTTTACACAAACACAGAAAATTAAATGTTATGGCGCTACTTTAAGTCATTACTGCATCGCCTTCTTTCAATAATACCCTTTTGTCCTGTAAATCAATGGCTGGTTGTAAGCCATTCCTTACATCTAGCACGGAGGTGAACAGCAACCCTCAGATCCTTAAAAGCTTCAGTGACCTTGTGCCCATCATCAACTTTTATCGGCGTAAAGCTACAGACCTTCTTGAATTTTTTAACAAAATCTTCCATTTTTTTCTGTCTTCCACCCCCTCAGTTCTTAGTCAGCAGTAAAACCCACTCCTCGCAGGATTTGGCCCTGCATGAACCCTAGCACAGTCTCCAGGCAGAGGAAGAGAGTCTGGCTTCAGTTGGCGAGAAAGCCATTGGGGGACCGTGGGTAACAGACTAGCATTCAGCCCATGAGAGACACATGACAGCATGATGATGATACAACTATAGTCAGCTACGCAATAAACAGAGTCTACAGTCTGGGAATTAATAAACCACCCAACACAGATCTTTAGAGGAGGCCTTCATTCATTCATTAATCCTCTATACTCCCTTATTACAGTCTCGTTGCCGGTGCCGGCCGCTGCTGGGTGAAAGGCAGGCAAACCGGTTGTACAATGTCTGCAGTCAGTTAATTGGAGCATTTACATAAAGTTTTTCCCTTGAATTTTGAATACATGTTCATGGATACAATGAGGTCAGATACTTTAGTTGCGTATTCACACAGAAATATTACAGAAAATTTGAAAGTTTGGCACACTAGATAACTGGATTTTAACTCGTTGCATAAAATTTGCAAAGACACACAAACAAATCGCAAACAAAAATGTTGTCTTCAAGAAGTGATGTAAAAATAACGAAAAGCAATGCCTTTGTCTCTATAAGATATTTAAACCCACACCATGTCTCTATCATTTACCAAAGCTGAGATTTGGTTGCTAGGGTAAACAGTTTGGTTGCTAGGGAGCTGTTAGTGATATCATAAAAATGTACGTTGTTACTTTGATTAACATAATCAAATCCAAATTTCTCTGTGATGTTTCATCTTGATTATATTTTCGCTGCCTTCGTTATAAAAAGGTCCAACCAGTTTGAGCTGTCTTCACAAGTCTTTATTTTATTAATTTTAGTTTACAGAATTTAGTCAAATCCTTTAAAAACGTAATGCCATTTTAGCCCAAAACGATGTTTCCTACTCCCGATTAGCTTGTTTCCATTCAACATCCCCTTCATTAAATGTTTAGCAAGACGATATGTGTGAGATGGAGCCCCCAAGGTTCTTTTCCATTTAAAAACAATCACAGGTCCACATTCAGATAGTCTCATCCTCCACACTGCACCAAATTGCAGCTATATTAAGCCACATTCATTGGCTTTCTCCACATGTGAAGGCAGGCGAATGAGAATAGAGAATATGGCTGTCCTGTGGGGGACGGGTACAAGGGTTTGTCCCCCGCGGTGCGATCTCAAAGGGTTATCAGCAAGGCCCAATCCCCAAATCTCTCCAGATAGACAGAGCTGTTAGAAGCTACGGAGAAAACATGCAGCGCGTCTATTGTAACGGTCTGGTTCACAGTGTGATCTGATATTTGTATGCCATCAGCTTTCATTTGATTCCCATTGTGAAAGAACACCGATAATGTTGCAATTCCAAACAGACCAGTGAATAAAATCAACTCTGAGCATTCACAGGCTACTCCTGGCTTCACTTGGGCTAGTTTCTTTCCTCTTGTTGCCCATAGGACACCTCGATATGTAAAAAAGCTTGACGTTAACCCAAAATACCCACAGAGTGGCTCGAATTTGGGATGTTTTATCTTTATCTTTAAAGAGGCGGTTTGAGATTTCTGTAATAGCTTGGAAATCGGTGGCCCTGGGCGACCATCTCCCCCATATTATCTGCCCGAGATCATATAAAAAAATGCAGGTTGGGGTGTGGATGTAGCTTGGTGGAATATTGAAAGTGCTTCAGAACAGCTGATAAAACGCACACCTACCCGCAACGAAGTGGGATATAGTCCTCCCAAATTGCAACCGCATCGCCAGAAAAATGTGATCTGCCCATTCTCCAATTCTCGTAGCTTTCTACAAACTTAAAATTCCAATGTGTTGGTTGTTGGTGGCTGAATCGAAGGTTAAGCTCTGACTTCATCACGGGCAAAGTTGTGTATTACCTCATCACTTTTGTACCACAGACACAAACAACGGCGAACCCCATTGGATAGTTGGATCCAGAGGGGTAAAAATATTCTGGGTTTTTAAAAATCGATTCTGCCAAGAATGTGGAAATACAGACATGTTACATCATTTTCTTTAAACACGCACAAACTTTTTACAAAACATGTATTCTCTACTCAAACATTCACTTGCCATTTTATTAGGTACACCTGTTCAACTGTGGCGATACTCAACACATCCATTACACTTGCAGCTCCTAAGGAAGCTAACACCAGCACAAGCTATTTGGCACTAAATTTGCAGCTCATTGTTTAAAACTTCTTTGAAGGTTGTCACCTTTCAAAAACGTTAACACTGTACTCAAATTTTAAATCGGCCAATCACATGGCAGCAACTCTATGCATTTAGACATGTAGACGTGGTCAAGACCATCTGCTGTAGTGCAAACAGAACATCAAAATGGGGGAAGAAACGTGATTTACGTGATGTTGAACATGGCATGGTTAGCTGGGGTCAGATGAGCTGGCCTCAGTATTTCAGAAATTGCTGATCCACTGGGATTTTCACGCACACTGACACCATAACAAGTGGTTAAAGAAAAAGTGGGTAAAGAAAATGAATGAATCAAACTAAATAATCACCTGTGGATTTAATCACCGGTGTATTGACTCAAAAATGTTTATCCGAATACAAATAATAACGATCTTTTTTTTCACATACCTTAAACAGCCGTAACTGAAGGGCTAAAATAGGAATGTTTGACCAAGAAATATATATTGTTAGCCATATTTAATTTAGTCCTCAATGTAACGTACGTTAAAATTACGCATTTTACTTCCATCTACTCTATTTACATTCTGCTCTGTTTTATTGATCTTATTTCACTTTCACTTCCAGTGCCAAATGCAGATTTTTTCACCAAGATAAAACTAAATACCTCTGGAAACCCCCATAAAGAATAAAGTGAGCATTAAAACATAAACATGGAGCATTCTAACTTGGAAGCTACAGTGCTGACCACTAAACAATTGTGTTACCCTAATCTCATACTGTCATTCATGGGCATCCCCAGTCTAAGACCTCATCAGACAGCCTTAAAGATGACAATCCAAGCATGTGCTGCTTGTTTGTCAAGATACATCTTCCATCTTCTTTAGTGTAATCACAGGAAATCAATCAAAACTAGCCTTTAATGAGTTTGTTGATACAGGACATGTGTGGTGGGTGCTGACCCCTAAGTCATTAAAGCTCTGCCTGCGTTTCTCTTGGTATACACAGAAGCATATACACAGAAGCAGGATGTGGGCGGCATAGCCAATAGTTATTCAGGGTTCTTCCCTTGTATAACACTATTCATCAGATTCACCTTCAGTCTGTTTTCATTTTTCAGCTGACGTGAGAGTGGGATTATGTGTTCTGCGCCTCAAACTGGGCCTTTTTAAACCCCATCAACAGCACTTCTGCTGTAACTGACCTCAGAGCTAAAAACAGCATTGTGGAGTCTTGTGTTGCATAACTCATCTCTCAACAAAGAGAGGCCTCTAGCGTTAGCCATGAGACGTGGCTCTGACGAGGGTTAACATTATGACTGAAAGGTCACAGATGTCTGCATGTGCCCACGAGGCTGAGCTCATCAAATATTAATTGTTGCGTGTTGCCACGATGTTAAAATTGGCATGCAAAACACCTTCAGGATCTGTCATCACAATTTTACACCTCTTGAGGAGGGTCTCTGCAGGTTTCCATGACTTACAGGTTTGTATGCATTTTTAAAATCTTAGAAATACCACATAGAACTATTTGGATTCAAAAGCTACAGTCACAATAGCCTGTATATTCATGAACAGAAAATATATTTACATTTATGTATTTAGCAGACATTGGGAGTAAACATCAAGCAAGTTGGTACAAAGTGGGTTGATCAGAAGACAGACATACACATAGAACACTTTCAAGCTAGTACAAAAAATGAATTCAAATCAGTGCTTGAGAGGGTTTTTTTTTTTTTAAAGTTAAGTTAGTGAGCCATAATGTACCAAAACATCACAGGCGGAATGAAACATATACTACATGCCATTTAAATGGACATGAAACTAAGGTGCATGGAACCCTATTGTATCTTTCAGGGTCTAAACGTGCAGTCACCAGACTTTTATATAGCGCCACCTAGCGCGTTATTGCTCAAAAAGTTTGTCGTACGCACATGGAATTCTGCTGAGTACCAAAACCAAGTGTGTTATTTTGCAAAAACCTCTTAAATGGCCACTTTCGCTCGGTTCATACTTTAACAAACTCCTCCTAGAAATTTTATCTGTTCATTTCCAAACTCCATCGGTCTTATCTTAAGGCTTATGGGGTGTAAAATTGCCAAGTTTTTTTGGATTTCGTTAAACTATGTGCGCACAGCGGCCGATGAAAAATGTTATTTCCCCTAAAAAGAAAATTCAGAATTCAGCCATATCAATCCCAAACTTGTGGGATTCTACAAAGCAATCTACAGTAATCGCTATAGCGCCACCAGGCGCCCACAGGAAATGTGTCAGTTAAGATTAATGATGTACTACTTTTCCCAAATTTGGCATGTGTGAATAATATGGTACAAAATTGTAACAAAAAAGGTTTAAGCCTCTGTCATAGCGCCACCTGATGGCCATGAGAGCTTATTTTCTTGTTTTCATTTTTTAATTTGCATTAAATTAAGTTTTTCTGAAACTTAACAGTTATTGCTTGGTAAACATCTCCCAATATAGTATTGGTCATGATGCAACAAATTGCCCACAGGGTGATGACCATGAGGTTGATCGCTGCCTGCAGCTTTAATTTTTACTTTTTTTTCTTTTTTCTTTTCTTTTTTTGAATTTTCTTTTCAAAAGACCATTGTTCTGTAAATCTGGGAACTATAAATGCCTTATTAGGATCACATCCAATCAAAAGATGGATTGTTGTATTCGTTTAGTTTGATTATGTGTTAACTATGGTGTTAGATGGAGGTAAGACCAATACGGTTGAGAGTCTTAACTGAAACAGAATAGAAACAAATCCTCTTTTAAGCATTTGAGCAGACAAAAAAATCATAAAGGCACTGCGCTCTAGAGCTGAAGATCTTTGCCCAAACTCAGCAGGGTGCATCAAGACCCGACGAATCAGGTTGGATTTGGGCTTAATTTCTATAATTGTATAAATGCTTGGATTGGGCTCTGTGGTGTGCAGGTATGTGACACGCTTAAATTGCAGCAAGAGACACGAAATGGATGCTGATGAGATGAAACCGAGGCTGTTACCTTTTGTATAATTAAATAAATATATATAAACGGCTAATTCTTGCGGGCAAAGTAAAGCATGGTGGAGGTTCCTTAAACATTTGCTGCTGCATTTCTGCAATTGGAGCTTTGTAAATACCTTACACCATGCAATAACATCAGGGAGACGTATGTTTGGCAACAATTTCTCAAAACAAGAAGAAATTTTCAAAAACGTGCAAGCTTAAATAAATAAAATATGGAACAAATATTCTTTTGGTAACTGGTCATCAATGGTCATGTTTCCATCGAAGGAAACCAGTTAAACTTACAAAAAAAATGGAATATTGCATAAAATATTTGCAAAAAAAGCACTGTTTCCATTCAATGAGTTCAAGAGCACAAAGCAGTCACTTCCTGATTAAACTGGTGCCGAATATCAAAAGAACAATGGAAGTTGCTGCGTTAGGAAAAAGCATTTTTTTTCATATAATAACTAACGCCTCAAAACACGAAGACAAAACGCAATATTCAAATTCAGCCTGAATCAGAACCTGATTGGTAGCGTGTGTGGCCCAGATAATAACTGGAGTCCTATCCATCTACATTTAGTGCAATATAAGCACCCCATGACCCGAATTAGGATTGATAAGTGGGTACAGAATGTCAGTTAATAACGAGCTTTTTCTCTCTCTCTGGTCACTCCAGTGCAAAATATTGACAATCTGGCAACATTTTTTCCTCCATCCATCATTTTTGCCCACATTAACGTGACACACTGAGATTATGACATTTACTGGGACTGACAGTGAGCGAAAGATGAGGGAAGAAAGAGTGGGTTATCCGAGAAGGATGAAGAGCATCTATTCAAATTTGAAACTGTGATGTGAATCAGAAAGAAGCTGTCTGGACATCACTGTGAGAGCCGCCACGCTTGTGATTCAGTCAGCAGAACTGCCCTTTCGCTGCAATCAGAAGAGTGTGTTTCGTTTCTACACACCAGGCTGTTGATACAACACACGACAAGGTGATGAAAGATCAGTGTCTTTCTCTCAAGAAAGGCCATCTGTCAGAGTGTGTGGTTCAGCAGGATAAAGACCCGCCATCTAATCATGGTAAGCCATGTGTGTACACACAGTTGGTTTGTACTACTTTTATGATCCCAATCAGGGGCTGTTCCCACCTTGACGAATAAAAACACAGCTTTTGCTTAGATCTGGCTGTAAACTGCAGAATTCAGTTTGAAGCAATATCAACACAAACGTGTCAGCGCTCTTGAAGGAAGAGCACAGCTTGGCTCGGCTCAGAGGAAGCCTGTGAAGGGGTCGTGAACAGAGGAATGTGCCTGATCTTTAATAAATAAAATCAAACTGATTTTTCCATTTATCACAGTTATTTTGTGTTATTTTACGTACATTATGTATAACGAAATATCATAGATTGTTTAAAATTATGGATGTAATGTTTCTGATGCCACCTACAGTTTTCTGATTGTGAGTGTTCCCAGTAGAGCTGGTCAAATTTGTGCTTAATATTGGGATTAAAAACAGAAATCTACAATTGATGCAATTGATACAAGCTACGGCTTGGTGAGATCCTGGTCTGAGACCCCCACCCCCACAACACTCTTTATCCCCTCAGTAATTCCTGTGTGGTATACACACAGGGCCAAATGGGTGCCCTAAGGGGAAATGTTCTATGGTGCAATGTACACTTTTACTCGTAAATAAAAGAGTATTACTAATAACTCAACAATGCTACAGTAAAATATTCCTAAATTTTGGCTTCTCACAGTCTCACCTACTTATTTAAAATTATGTAGAGAGTTTATGATCAAATGTATGAGAGAAAATGAGAAGTGTACCCAACACACTTTTTGTGTGTACACAACCCTAAATGTGTTTTTCCCTAAAAGAATATTCCAAGTTCAGGATGGAATAACTCAAAAATGCCACAAAATTTTTAATTCTGACGGCCAATAAAACTTGTAATTTAAGGAGATTTTGAGGCATCAATTGGGGAAAACGAGACATGGAACTTCAAAGCACAATGAACAGGTCACTTAAACATCCTGGGGTTAATCCATAATTGAAACCACAATTAATTATTTAATAATAAAGAAAAAATTTAAATATGTTCATTAACAGATGGAAAGAGATTGAGTACAAACATGTTTAATATAAGACAATATATTTACATTATAACTGTTTTAATAAATGCAATAAGAGAGAGAGCCACACACTCACTGTTCAAAGCTTGAAAATGAAACGGTGACCCTGCCGTGAACAGGAACCACTCAGATAAACTCCAAACACATGAATAATATTGAATAAAAATGCTGGTGTGAAACAGAAACCACACAGATCTCATGCCTGGAAGCTTTGCGTCTTTTTAAGGTGGACAAGGAAGCATCACCGTGAAGTCAGATTCAGCTCAAGTTTCTATCATTTAAAATATTTGGAAATATAATAAATACACAGATAAATACATATAACAGCAGTAATGTGTTATTAGTACATAACCATTTTTTCTTGTAAGAAAACTGGTGCCCCTCTATAGCATTTGGCGCCCTTAAGAAGACTTTATATTCTGTGTGTAGAAAGTGCCACTACTGTATACACTACTTCCAAGATGGCTTTGTGTGCGAACAAAGCTAAAAAAATTCTTCGGACATTAAACAAACCACTACAGGACCTCTTGTGTCATTTTATATTTCGAGAAAAATATATCAATTTGAAATGAAAATGTAATTTTGGCCAAAAATATAGGCGACTTCTATTTCAAATTTTCTATCTCTAAGAGCCAGCACTTGACGTTACTACCATTTAATGGGAATTTGCTCTTTGTTGTTAAGCAAAGAACCTCTATCTATGTCATTGTTGCACCACTCTGCAAATTGTGGTGAAGAATTGTGGATTACATGGCTATTTTTTTACAGTTTGCTTTTTGTCCAGCAAAATATGACAATGCAATAGACCTCTTTGATCCCTTTACCACCATGCTGAGAAAATTGAGCTGAGTTTAACCAAACCATTTCCAGGCCAACCAAACTGTGCCCTGTTCCACCTCTTCTAACTGAGACAGGCACAGTTGGAGGAGGAAACCCCAGACCGTGCAAGAAGCCAAGATGTGGCACGGACCATTCACGCAAGTCAAATGAACCATGGACTGGGAACCAAACCCACTCAAGAACATTTAAATTTACTTAGTGTGAGTGCAACCTATTAAGCATATCTTTAAATACATTACTTTAAGTCCAATTGATACTACTTCCATAGATATATCCATTATTATAGAAATATATAATATATCTAATGAAGGTGTTCAGTTAAAGTTTTTCTTTTTACATTTTCATTCGAAAACTGATATAAAGGGCGTCACGGTGGCAAAGTGGGCAGCACTATGGCCTTCCATTTAGAAGATTGTCAGTTTGACCCTCACCGGTGAACTTCCTGGAAGGAGTTTGCATGTTCTCCCTGTGCTTGCGTGGGTTTCCTCTGGGTACTCCGGTTTCCCCCACAATCCCAAAAACATGCGCTTAGGTTAATTGAATCATCTAAATTCCCCTTAGGTCTGTCCAGGGTGTACTCCCGCCTCTCCACCAATAAGGAGATCAGAACCGTCAGAACCCTGTGACCCCAAAAAGAGAATAAACGGGTTGGAAAATGAATGAATGAATGAACTGATAGAAAAAAGCTAATTTGTTCATTTTTTGCAAGACCTAGAACACTTTGATTTAAAAAAAATCATAGCTTGTTTACCAAGGAAGTAAATATTGTTTGTTTTAAAATAAGTTTAAACTAAATGCAGTGCAATTATTAAAATGGTATGGTCATTTCACCTGCAGAGTAGCATCAAAAATATCAAATTTATCTCCAAACACAAGTCGTCAGAGGTCGAAATGACACTTTCACTCCCTCTACATAACTTATATGTCGCCAAGAAAAAAAGATACACAGCTGTTTCACACATGAGAACACACAACAGCTCACTAAACCTCCCTGAGGATGAACACAAAAACACACGAACCCTCCCAAAGAGAACACACTTCCACTGATTGTGTAAATGGGAAAGACCTAAGAGTGTGAGATAGCTAAATGCTTACAAGCATATGCATGAGAGAGAGAGAGAGAGAGAGAGAGAGAGAGAGAGAGAGAGAGAGAGAGACCGGCCTTGTTCACACTCTCCAAAATGAAGGTTCAAAGGCAGGTAGAACGTGAGTGTGAGCATGAGCGGAGCTTAGATGAAAACAAAACCTAACACCATCCCAAATATGCTAGTATTCAGCTGCCAGTCAAGCATACATGCCCTATTAATGTAATTAGTTATGCTAAAGTAGTTCTGCAAAAAGGGTTGTTTTCGTCACAGTGGTCAAACAAGGAATTGCAGTTTCAGTTGCTTCCATACTGGCTTCAAGAGACAGTTGCTTTGTAGGTAGAACAAAGTAAATACTTTTGGTTTGTCGCTTTAAAAGCTGCACAGATGCTCTACACTAAAAAAGATGTTCTTAGGATTCTTTTCATCTCTCAAAAATGATAACAGAGTGCACTATTTTTGCACGTATGGCAGAGCCTGAAGCATCTTTCCACAGTCTACTGAAAGATCAGAAGTGGTTTAAATGTATTTACAGAAACCACATCGTTGCAGTCATTTGTATATTTGCTTGCCATTTTGAGCCTTTTAGTGGAGTTTATAGTGATTTTTAAGTGTGGATTGAATAAAAAAAATCGAACCATGGATGTTCCCAAAAAAAAACAAATTAGTTTATTTTAAAACTGGTTTTATTTGCACCATTGGTAACGTCACATGAGTCAAATTGTTACATCAAGGCCTAACAAGAAAGGCCCGATTTCCCTTCTCCCAGAATGAAGCAATGCCTTCTCTTGTGATATTCGGAAACAAATGCGCACAAATTAAACAGAGGAAAGCTAGCAACACAAAAATGTGTAACGTCAATAAATGAAGTTGGTTTACCACGATGCAACTGTGTAAAACGTTTTTAGTAAAAAATTGACAGCTCAGTGTTGAAGTTGCTCGTAGCTAATAGCTCTAATTTCCCCTAGATCGCAGATAGACCGTCAGACAGTAACTTCACAAACACATCATGAATATGCAAATCAGTAACCAATAAGCAAGTAACTTGGGAGTATTTTGCAGAATGAAAATCTCAGCGCATTTTTGTTGTAAGCCTGGGATAGAAAATGAGATTGAATGTGATTTTAATGAAAACTAGAGACTTTTTAAGTAAAAGAATCACATTTCTCACACAATTACACCAATGTGAACAATATATTATAAAAAAATAAAACAATTTTACAAAACTTTTAAGGACAGCTTACACAAATGTTTTCAGGGAAGAGTTAATCTGCAGGTGACACCCTTTGCAACAAACCAGCCTCATGTCTTCCTCCTTCTCCCCAACCCTCGGAAGTTCAAGACCTGTGATATGGCTTGTGTTTTTAGAGATATGGCACAAAAAGTGCTTGGAACAGTGTATAATGTTTAGGAGATGTTTGTCTGTTTACAAACTGTTAATAAACTGTTAATTCTTAATTTTTGAGATTTTTGCAGTACAAAATGAAAAAAATGTATAATATTTTATAAAATTGTATATAGATTGTATTTGTATTGTATGATTTCAGGTGTGTTGTACAAATATTGTGTAATATAATGGGAAAAAAGTATTTGTAAAAAAAAAGAAGAAGCTGGGGTTGTACCATAAAAACTATATTATTACTAATTTATAAGAGAAAAAAAGAGAAACAACAACAAAAAAACTCTCCAAAAGGCCCCGGACTTCTAAGGGTAAAATGGTGGTAACATACACCTTCTTGGCCAAATTGGAAACTTAACAAACCCATCTTTACCACTTTAACTTTTTAGGTTGTATTATTATTTAGGTTCTCTGTTAAGTGAAAACCGGCTGCTGGGAGGATCATGTATTTTGTGCATCAGTAGAGAGATATTTGGTTTAATTAGCAGTAACCTTTTTGCTCCCCAGAGAAAGCCAAACACTTGGTCCGCCACACAGACACCCACGCTCACATGGAAACAAACAAACGTGAGTAGATGAAAATTTGTCAACCTCCATTCAAGGGCAGAAAGTTTTAAGGTGCCAACAGCTGCTTCTGGCATGAAGGCACCCAGTCTTTATGTGCAATTATAGCATGCTTTAATCAATTATGGAGAACATTTTCTGAGCAAATATTTCAGCCTAACAACCTGAATGCATTTTAACTTGTGGCATTACATGATATTAAATGCAGGGATTCCAGATTGTTTTTCTCATTGGATATTATATATTATGATTTAAATGGTGAATAAGTTAATAAAAGTTCTCACCTCTTTTCACTGCAGCAGATTCCCTGTGCTTGTCTATAACAATCCCAACATCCGTAAGCATTAATCCCAAAAATCCCTGCAGGAGAGTTCTGGTTATATCCACATGAGAGAAGGGGAGAGAGAGAGTAGTTGAGACAGGTGTGCCCTCAATATAAAAACTGATTATTTCAGTGCATGATCATAGTGCTGAGAGAGAGATGGAGTGAAGAAACCTTTCACATCTGACGCGATCGAAGCGAAACAAATATCCCTCACTCTTTTAAAAGCTTCTGCCAAATCTCAGTCCCAGGAAGATAGGAATGATATGTGGTCCATCCATCCTCCAAAGAACCAGACGGACCCTTATGAATGATACAGAGTGATTCCACTGAAGGAACAAATCAAAGCCAGCCATTCCTCCATGAGATTTCTGTCTATTCCTAAACACCTCCGTGGTCCTCTTCCATCTTCCCCCGGTCTCGGTGTTAGAGGACGGTGTTAATCTCTTGCTGTTGTACTCTGATCTGCTGCTGAGAGAGGTACGGAGCAGCAGAAGCCCCTCCCCCGACTGCTCTAATCCTGCCCATTCGCTGACGGCACCTTTGTGCTGCAGCCAATCAGAAGAATGGATCCGCCCCCTGTCTGTCGCCACTCTTTCATGCTCTCAGCACTATCACCATTTATACTGGAGACTGAAAAATGAATAAAATTAATGAATATTCCCTTCATTAATTTTTTTCCTCAAGAAAACTATGTTAATGTTTAAAACTGTAATTACATATTTTTCAAATGCTATCATTTATTAAAAAAAAATGCTAAAAAGTGAAAAAAAAAACTAACAACGTGATTAAGATTGATTTGTGTCATGGAAAAAAAACACACTCAGGGTAAACAAATTATTTAAAAAAAGGATTTTTAAAGCTTTCGAAGTAAATAATTTTTTTCCCTAAAGCATTTAACTGAAACAGAAGAAAGTGAAATTTGGTTTTAATAACCGTTTTGCTACCCAGAGATAAGGCAAACACATGGTCGGCCACACAGGCACCAACGCTCACATGGACACAAACAAACAGTCAGTAGATAACAATTGGACAACCTAACCTCACCTCAAGGGTAAAAAAAATATATTGAGTGCATTGAGTGTAAACAAATTGATTTAAAAAAATGTCCCGCTTTCAAAGTTAATGTATTTTTTTTAATTCATTGAAACTGAAAGACAGAAATAAAGAGACATTTGGTTTAATTTGGTGTAATCTTTTGATACCTGGACGTAAACACATGGTTAAAAAAAAAACAAATTTAATTTGTATTTTCATTCTTAATTATCTTTTTTATATACAAATTTTGGCACAAATTCTGTAGATTTCTGGTCCTGAAATTAATTGTTCATTATTTTGGTCGCCAGCTTGCTTTAAAAAGGGCCATTAAACATAGTTTAATAATTATTATGGGGCAATTTTAAATATTATAAATTAGCCAAAGATTGATTCCTAGTGCTGCTCAGAAGTTATGGCAAACGCTTTTCCCTTTAATGAGCAGCAGGAATTTTTCTGTATATTTTCACTGTCTTTGGTTTGCTTTTGCTTCCCACCTATAGACAACACAAGCACCAGATCATCTATACTATACTATATCACCAAAAAAGATTATGTTATGCTCTGACTGGCAAACATAATAAACACAAACAAGGAAACTTTGCTACTCTGTGACCTTCAGTTATCTGGGTGAAAACATATTTAAGTTCACACTTTTTAGATCTCACCTATAGTGGTAGCGCTAGGGTGCTAGAAGACATCAGAGCAAAACAGAAACAGAGATTTCTCTGGTTCACACAAATTGTTTCCTGAACGTCAACATTTATTCTGACAGAACACAGAAAGAAATTTAAATTCAATAAGAGTTGGTGATTGTATATGATGAATGAACCTAAAACATTTAAATTCAAAACCTTCAAGTGCTCTTTTAGCTTAGTTAAAAAAATGCATTTAGAGGGGTGATATCTGACAAAATGCAGTTGAATGATATTAAATATTTCCCCACAGACAAAAGAATTATCAATCTATAAATTACATAAAAAGCTTTCTTCAATGATTAGAGGCAGTAGGCGGTAGAAGAAAGTGATAAACATTTTTCCTTATGTCAATGAAAGAAGTATTTGACCACTTATGATTTTGCAAGGTCTCTGTCTCCAAGGAGTCTGTCCACAAAAGCAGTCATCCATCCTTCTTCTTTAGCCATGATTGCTGATTTGAATCATAGGGTTCAGCGAAGTCTCCAGCACATGTTTTTGGACTGTGGAAGGAATCCCACTCAAGCACAGGGAGAACATTCAATCAACCTTGATCTGGGGCTTCACTAAATATCCCATGGTCTCACTCGTGGTGCTGAATTCTCTACATGTGGAGACCTTCTCAATGTTGCCAGTGCAGCTGGGCCGATAGTCACCAAGAAAACTATTGGTAATACACCACAAACAAAATGCCAGGGTAGCAACGTTCCACTGCTCAAGAAAGTAACAGCTTTTCTATCACTCTAAAAGAACATCTATATGATTGATAGGACTAGTTATAAGTGCTTTAACTACATTACAAACAAAAGTGATCATCCACCCAATGCAAAAAACATCCGCAATCACTCCATGCCCCTTGAATATTATTATGGAAACATTTTTCTTTGACAGTTTTTCTGGAAAAGGACAACTGTATAACATTAAACATGGGTGAAAAAACACTTTGTCCAATGAGGAAACTGAAAAAAGCCTAACAATGGCCAAAAACACTCAGCCATGGGGTCAAACCCTATTGATTGCACAGATTATACCTGTAACCTGATCACAGGTAACTGTTTGACAAGAGAGGATTTGTTGCACTATGTGACCTCCACTGAGCGGCTCTTTTACGTCCTAATTATGTCATAAAAAGAGCCAGTTTTCATTGGTCGTTCCTTGCAAAAAAAATGGATCCGATTTGGCACTCCAAAACTCCTTTTTCGCTGCACTAATCGCTCGGGCCGATGTGTGATTTCCAGTTGGTTCCCATGGTTTTCTATCACGTTGTGTCGTCGCACAAAACTTGCAGTGAAAATTCGGGACGATGTGTATTAGACTTTAAAATGTTGAAAATAAATGGAAAAAAAAGAAATATATATTTATAAAATACTGTAATATATAGTTCATAATTCAATAGTTCATTGTTCAAATATGTAATATAATTGTTTGGAAGCCAGTGCTTCATTATGCACCAGAAACAGACCCAGGATGAACTCATACTGGTATGATGAAAGCAAAACCACAAAAAGGCAAAAGCGGAGTGGGATTTCTGTTCACGTCATAGCATATGGAATCTTAAGATTGACAAAGGCTGTGAAGTTCTGTGGTCCATTTGAACTGTCCTTGTGAATGTTTAAATAAAAAATGTGATGGAAATAGAACATATCTGTTTCCCTTTTTTTTAATTAGAATAGTCCCTCCACTCGAGGAGTGATTGCAAAGCTCAAATTGCAAAAAATGTAATAAACCAGAAATTAAAGCAAGTAGAGATTGTATTGGAGCAAGAATGCACAACAATCAACGTCCTCCAACAATTCTCTCGTTGCCATTGTGAATGTATGGCAACACATATAATCGGATACAGTATGTCACCATACAATTAGGGAATGCCCATATTCACAGCACTAAGGTGAGCAGGTGACAGGGTGAGAGGGTGGTCATTTCTTTTCCATATGGACCTGTCAGCTTGGTATCTAGAGGACAAGAACTTGCCCGGAGTTTGCTAGTGCATCAGAAAATTAAAAACCACTTTGTTGTCCGAGTTCGTCCCCTCTCTTCAGTCTCTAATCCAAGCGCTCTCCACAGTTCTTCTAGTCGTTTCACCCAGCAGACAGAAGACATTGTTTTCAGCTGGGAGACCACAGACGTGCACCATCACGAGAAAGAACTTCATGCTCTAAAAACCACACACAAGAGCACCTGCCTCACACAGAGCTGTGAAAGTGCTCTGTTTGTTGACAGCTGTTTCCCACGACAGGGGTATTGATTATCTCTTGGGGTAGTGTGACTCCTCTCAGGACTACCTCCATTTCTCTTTTTTGTGCCTTGGGACAAAGGAGAGGAAGCCTGCCAATGTCCAGACCAATGTTGAATATTTGATGTGTCCCAGAGGAATCTCAAGTCTCTTAATGGCCGTCTTTAACATACGACCCCCTTAATCAAAGTTGGACACTCGCTGTGGTCATACCCCATCAATAATGCACCACTGCAGACCAAAATTAACCCACAAGCCGACACAAATTGCTATTAAAAATTAAAAGATGTATTGGAATTTTTTGTATGTTGTAGCTTCAAAATAAGTAACCTATCCTCACCTCCGTCATCATCCTCACCTGCCCTCATGACATGTATAATAATAGTGAAACTAGATGGCTAAACTTGTGCACCAACACAACCAACACCAAGTTTAATGTTGGCTCGTCAAAGTGCCAACTAAAGGTATTTTTACTAGCAAAATGGAATGGTTGCCAAGGTAGAATATTTGGTTGCTAAGGAGGAGTCAGGGATATCATACATGTCTTTATGATTTTTCTTAGCTGAGAAAGTGATATGCCAAAATGGTTGCTATGGTATACAGTTGTGTTGCTATAGAGGGGGCATAATATAATATTCACTTTGGCGCTATAGGTTAAATAAACAACTACCGCCGGTGTCTTTGTCATTTACCAAGGCTGAGATAGAGTTCCAAAAAAAGGTGGTTGCTAGGTTAAACAGTTAGGTTGCCAGGGGGCCGTCAGTGATGTCATAACAAATGATTTGTCACTATAATTAGCATAGACAAACCCCATTTCTGTATGATTTTTCATCTTGAAGGTATTTTTTCATTGCCATTTACCATTTATTTTTAAAAATTATAATAAGTCAATTATTAAGCCATTATAATCGGCTTAATACCAAGTCAATGGTAAATATTTAACCCCTTCAAGACCTTGGGCTTCAAATACTTCTGCACAGTGGTTGGTATATTCTTACACAGACTGATATTCTCTACAAGTGTGGCCAGTTTGAAGGTTTTTTGAGGTTCTCAATTTGAGTTACAGTTTTACAAAATTAGACCCCATGTTAAGTCAATGGGAAAATTTCCAGAATTGTCAGTAATTTCCAAGAATTGCTGAAAAGTCTGAAAAGATTTAGCAACCAGACTCAGACCAGTTTGGACATATTGGCGAAGTTCGGTGGTTGTTTTTCTGAAAAGTGGCCAATGAATAAACGTTTTGCCAGGGTATGTAAATTTATGAGCACATGGTATATTGCGGGCAAAATCTGAAATGATAATATTTATTAATCTGACTCTGAAAGAACCACAAAGAATTTCTCATAAGTACAGACTATGTAGCTACTGTGTATCTAAGGCTTGAGCAGTAAAATGTACAGTAAACCCTGGAGAAATGGTTTAATATTATCAAGCTGGGACTTGAATTCAGACTGCTGAGCTGAGGTGATAGATCCATAGAGTTACCAGGCGCCACAAAAAAAGGGACTTGCAGGGTGGTACAAGCTTGAACTCAAATCAGAGCAAATTTGATATTTTAAAGACTTGGTCACAAACATGTTGAAATTCAAGGTTTTCCAAAACTATTAAACTGAGCATACTGTTGTCAGCACAAGATGCACAGTTTAAACCCAAATAAAGCACTTTATGCATTAACAAATTTGCACAAGAAAAAAATTGTCCTATATGTCCTATTTTGTGTATTATATATTGCATATATATTTTGTCCTATATACTATTTTGCAATGTTCATGTTTGTAAAAGTTTTACATCTCGTTAACATTAATCGGATGTGAAGATCAGCTCTTTGGGTGGGCACTATGTTGGTGATAGATTCATTCAATTTCCATCCCGTTTATTTCCTTTTTGGGGTCACGGGGGTACACCCTGGACAGGTTGCCAGTCCATCGCAGGGCAACATTCACTCACACATTCACGCCTAAGGGGAATTTAGATAATTTAATTAATCTTATTGCATGTTTTTGGGATCATGGGGATACCAGAGTACCTGGAAGAAGCCTACACAAGCACGCGGAGAACATGCAAAATCTTTCCAGAAAGGTCACCGGCAAGCCTTGACGCTACAACCTTCTAACTGGAAGGCCACAGTGCTGCCCACTGGGTTATAAATTCTAAGTAGGGTGAATCACAGGATGGCACTCATTCACTAGGACTTCTCAAGTTATACTATGCAGGAAGTATACAGAGTAAGCTAATTTTATAAAGGATTGCAAGTGAGGAGTAAAACCAGTAACCTTCCCCAGTGACATTTATTTCATATCTTCAGCCCTTTGTATTTTACAGTTTTTCTCGATTGGTTCGGCTCATTTCTTGAAACCGAAATGACATTCTCAAAATAACATGGACAAATCTCCAAAGCACCTTGCAATTGTTCACAACAGAATGTCATGTTTCATTGGTTTTATCAAATTGCAAATGCTTTAGTACATATCTCAAGTGACTCTGTGCTTTTTTCAAATGATTATGTACAATTAGCTACAGTTAGCACAATGAGCCCACATTTAGCACATTTTCCAAATAAATAGATCTTGCTGATCTAAACTGATAGGTTGATTTTTCAGTGAAATGGTGACTCTCTCCAAAACATATCAGCATGGTTTCATTGTGTAAGTCATCATATGCACAATTGTCTGTTCAACTGTCAAAATAAGTCAAAGATATAATACCATGAAAGAATTTCTTGGAACATTTGATAAATTTATGACAGTACTTGACAATCAATCAGGTGAAATTAGAACTAACGGAAGAGGAGTTTCCCACATCTCAGATGACCAATCAAACAATTTGTTTAGTTACCTGACAGGTGTAACAGAGAGCAGCGCGTCGATGGCAAGGAGGATGAGGATGGTGGCCAGGGAAGAGAGGGTGACAATGGCGACCACTGAAAATATTACTGTACTATAGTTCTGAAACTTTATTTACAGTATGGTAGGCTAGAGTTTTTTTTTTGTTTTTTTGTTTGTGTTTATAACTGTTCACATTTACAGAATCCTGTATATGTTTTCTTTTCACAGTATGATCTTTTAGTTTTATTCATAGTGGTATTCTGTTACTAGACTTGTGCCTCAGTGACAAAACGTCTAAGCATTTTGACTTGCAGTGCTTAAACAATGCCAAAGGTATAATGCATTTTGGGGGCATTGACTATTTATATGAGAAGGATATTTAGTTTTGAGACATGGATAAACTGTTTTGGGAGAGATTTGAGCTTTTGCAGGGGATCCATGGTGTTGTGCTAAACCATCCAGGTTATTTTGACAAAAGCACTAAATGAATGCACATGTGCCAAGGCAATGGAGAAGGATCTGTGCTATTTTGACTCTACTGACCTTTTATATGGGAAAGGAATCTGCTTTTGAAGCATGGACGAAGAGTTTGAGGAAAGATATTTCATTTTGCTAGAGAGCTATAATGTTGAGCAGAACTGTTTGGCCAAATGACCTTATGGTTTTGAGAATGTGATCTTGGTTTCAAGAAATGAGGCAAACCAATCGAGAAAAACTGTAACAACTCTAACTAGTCTGTACTCATTTGCTTTCTTTTTAACCCAACTAACCACAATAAATGTGAATAAATGATGATTTTCCCTATATATATATATATATAAATAAAATGGATGGATGGATTTTCTCAGATATTTTTGCTGGGTTAAAATAAAAATAAAAAAAAATCTATATACGTTTGTGAGAACAGGTTCAGTTTATCCACAGAATCCTTATCACTAAAATAAAAGGTTTCTTATGTGCATTACATTTTTTTTGTAAACAATCACACAGTCTTATACTGAACTAAAAGCGAACTTTAATCTCATTTGCCTTTAGCAAGGTACGATTTACTAATGCATCCAGTCATAAAGGTCTCTGAAGCATGTCGTTTTTTTTTTTTCCTGGTGCACACAGTCAAGTAAATGACCTGTATGGAAATAGCGAATGGATGGCAGCCATGTTCAAATCAGATATGCTCAAAGCACAAACTAGAATGAAATTTAGGACAACTGAAGTAAAAGAGATGCTAATTCGACTTCCCTGGAGTAGTTCTGTGATGTCTAGCGAAAGAAAGAGAGAGACGTTTCACAGAGAAAAAAGCCAGCAAAGAAATCATCATACAGAAGATGAAATAAGAGTTGCATTGGATTGCTTGGCTGCACTTCGAGATAAATGCAACTTGAATCATCAAAACACATGAGAACTAATGATTCATGTCCACATGACTTCAAGCAAAGCCTCCTTCTCTCTTTTTCACTTCCGTGCAAGCCTGTGCATGAGTTTGTATTTGCAGTGGTGTGCTTCCATTATCACCAGGCGTGCTTAATTTCATAAACTCATAATGCTTTTCTTACACTCCAAATATGGAAATCATCAAATCATGCTTTACTCTGCCGGCTCAGCAAGATTCATTCTTATGACACAGTTGTTTAACCCTGAATTCCACCAAACTTCTTTTAATGATGCCAGCAGGTCTGGGACATAAGCTGAGCCAGGGGTCTTAAAAGGTCCAAAATGCCTGGACAGACAAGGACATTACACTACACAAGTGTTGAATTAGCATAATTTAAAAAGTTAACACCCAGAGCACAGTATGGGGTCCAGCAAGGACACTCTAAGAGTTTGTCTCACTTTGCAAACTCAGAAGTTTGCCATCTCAAGGAAAAACGCAGATAAATCCTCTCTGAGATACATATTTGTAACTTCATAAAGCGACTGGGATTTCTAGATGTTTTACTACACAAACACCTCCTCCAGCTCATCCAAGAGCAGAGAGGTGTTCCCAGGCCACCTCTCCAGCATCTCCTATGTCTTCCCAGGAGCCTCTTCCAAACACCTCCTCGGTGAGCCTGAGCCATCTAAGTCGGCTTCTCTTCATTTGAAGGAACAGCGGCTTTACTCCTAGCTCCACCTGAATGACTGAGCTCTTACCCATCTCTAAGAGCTCAGTCATCTCATGCTCATTTTGGCTCCATGTATTCGCAATCGCTTCCTGTCAGTCATGACCTTTAGCTCATTTAAATCGGTAAGGGTAGGAACGTAGATTAACTGGTAAATTGAGATTGTTACCTTACAGCTCAGCTTCTTCTTCACAACGTTGGCTTGGTGCATGGACTACATTACTGCACCAATCAATCTGCCACTCTCTCGTTCCATAATCCCCTTTACTTGTGTATAAGATCCAAAGATACTTGAACTCCACTTGGGGTAAGATCACTCAACCAACTCAAAGGGAGCATGCCACCTTTCTCAGATAAGGACCATGGCCTTGGATTTGGAGGTGCAATTTTGCATTGGGCTGCAAACCACCCCAGTGGACATTGGAAGTTTTGGTCCGATGAAGCTGATGACTCCCTCTAGTTCCTTGCTTCATCTTGAAATTTTGCCCATAAAAAGGGGCCAGTGATTAAAGGCTGAACATGACGGACTTATTGTAAACCAAGATTCTGCTCGGGTTGTACAAGTACAGGAAAAAGAACCCCAAAACACATAATCCCAGAGCTCCCCCAGCAAGTCCCCAAAGGATCCCTTCTCCACATTCCGTCCAGTGCACACTGGAAGTTCTGGATCGATAAAGCTGATATCTCCCTCCAGCCTGTTGCATCACCTTGAAATCTTGTCCATAAAAAGGGGCCAGTGATTAAAGGCTGAACATGACGGACTTATTGTAAACCAAGATTCTGCTCGGGTTGTACAAGGACAGGAAAAAGAACCCCAA